>VYZX01013703.1:0-12826 GCA_013401335.1 Brachypteracias leptosomus
TGTCTGGAACAGGCAACAAGAGCAAGGTCACTGCCTGGAGAGCAAGCAGACACTGCACACAACATGAGCCTGACAGCCCTCATGCAGAGCAGGACACAACCAGAGCTTCCAGGACATCCCCCTACGATATGGGACAAAGACCAAGGCTCCAGGACTGAGCTGATGGGTGGATGGATGGATAGATGGATGATCTATGTTAGCACATGTATCACTGAAACGCTTTCACACAGCTCAGAGCCACAATTCCCCCTGGTTTCCAACAGGACAGAGGTGTCTAAAAAAGCCCTGCCAGTCCTGAGGACAAGCTGGTTACCCACAAACACTCACTTGTCCACCCAGCTCCATCCCAAAACTGATTATAGTTCTGTGATTCTAAGTTCAGATCTGATTTCTAGACTTGCAATGTGATCAATCCCATCCTGGGACAGAATTTCTACACGTGCCTTTGAACGACCAACCCTCATAGGCAGCTACAAAAATGCCAAGAGCTAAGACAGACCAAAACCTCAAGGGTTTAGTTACTAATTCTAAAATGACCCATTCTAGTACCCAAATTCCCTGGAATATAACACAACTCAACATTAACCTTGAAAAAAACGAGAGCAGGAGATACTACAAAGGAGACAACTCATTCCCCCAGATTCCACCACCTTGCTCTATGTGCCTATGGGAGGCAGAGCAGAAACTGGGCAGTCTGGGGGTCCCAGTGATGGGAACAGGTGCTATTACCAGGAACGAGGAGTTGGCCGCTGTGACAGTTCCGTAGGGCTTGACAAAAGCTGGCTTCAGCTTGCCCATCTGCTCCATGGAGGAAGGACGGATCCCGTTGTCTTTGGTAACTGTATCTTTGCCTGGTGACGAAAGCCAGAGACAAAAGAATTTAAATTCAGATTACAAAGCGTAAACCAGTACGTATTTGTGTGCCAAGTCTGGAGGAAGTAAAAGCTCTGGGAAGAACCAAAGGTACACAGCTTCAACTGGACCAGCTGCTCAAATAACCTACTTTGAAAGTATCAGTTTTAGTATAAAGGCCATAACATAACTGCACATCTACCAAAGTCGAGTCTCCTGAGGAAACTAAGTATGGCAGGAAAGTGTCCCAAATGAAGAGGTACTACACTAGTGTCATCACCTGCTGGTGACAGATGATGGTAGAAATCTGGCCACAAAAAGAACAAGTTTAAAGTTTCTCCCCAAACTGTTTCATATCTGGGTCCTGCCCTTGAGTCACAACCACCCCCTGCAATGCTCCAGGCTGGGGAAAGAGTGGCTGAGAAGAGCCTGGCAGAAAAGGCCCTGGGGGTGTTGGTCAACAGGCAGCAGGAGATGAGACAGCGTGTGCCCAGGTGGCCAAGAAGGCCACCAGCATCCTGGCTTGTGTCAGGACTAGTGTGGCCAGCAGGACCCGGGCAGGGGTTGTCCCCCTGAACTGGGCACTGGGGAGGCCACCCCTTAAAACCTGGGGTCCGTTTTGGGCCACTCACTCCAAGAAGGACCGTGAGGAGCTGGAGCGTGTCCAGAGAAGGGCAACAAAGCTGGGGAAGGGTCTAGAGCAGGAGTGTGGTGAGGAGCATCTGAAGGACCTGGGGGTGTTGAGCCTGGAGAAAAGGAGGCTCAGGGGAGACCTTCTCACTCTTGACAACTCCCTGAAAGGAGCTTGACCCCAGGTGGGGTCAGACTCTTCTCCCAAGGAACAAGTAACAGGACAAGAGGAAATGGCTTCAAGTTGTGTCAGGGGAGGTTGGTGATGGAATAATTGGAGTTGGAGATGAGAAACAATTCCTTTGTGGCAAGGATTGTGAAGGGCTGTGCCAGGCTGCTCAGGGCAGTGGTGGAGTCCCCATCCCTGGAGGGGTTTTCCAAGCCGTGGAGATGTGGTGCTGAGGGACATGGTTTAGTGTTGCCTTGGCAGTGCTGGGGGAATGGCTGGACTCAATGAGCTTAAAGGTCTCTTCCAACCCAAATGATTCTATGATGCTCTATCTGAGCAATGACTGTGAGGCTCAGCAATCTGGAGTCTACCAAGCAGAACACATTTCAGCTCCTCCTACCCTCCACCCCATCTATCAGGGCAGGATTTCATTAGGCTTCCCCTTTGTTGTTAATAGCATGGGGTATAGAGATGGGTTCTCTGGCCTGACTGAAAGCACGGGGGGGATTCTTGGTCCAACCATTCTGATTTTCCTTGCTCTATCACCACATGAGCACAGATATGAGGTGGATATGACAAAAGTTAGATAGGTAAGGAGACATTTATACATTTAGATAGGCAAGGAGATGTTCATATATTTAGATACGGATGTTTTGAAACAGACTCCTAGGTCAGTAGTTTTCCAGGGAGAAACAGAGGGCGTTTCAAAGAGTTCAAATCCACACTGGATACACAGAACATGAATCCGACCCCAACACTTCCCTTCCTTTTCTAAATAAAACATTTCTTTACTGAACCAGTGCCCGCTGGCAATGAAACACGTGTCACCTGGCACTTTGAAGGGTACCACGTCGAGTAGCAAGCCTCCATCCTGGGCTTTCTTGGCCAGCGTGTGGGAGCGGAGGGCGTACTCATCCTGCTCCTGACGGGAGATGGCAAAGGCGGCCGCCAGGCGATCGGCAGAGTGCCCCATTGTCTCGCTGGTGGAGAACTCGGCCACGGCTGGCAGCTACAAAGCAGAAAAATCAAGTCAGCACAGGAGAACTGCCCATCCCTGGGCAGTGAGGTAAAGCTCAGGAGTTGGTTAAGCCCTGCACGGTCACCCACTGAGGCCCCTCTGTTCACTAAGTGGAGCAGTTAATATCAGAGCTATGCAATTAGCACATGGTAACCACACTAGAAGGGACTTGGTCAAAGGTTTTAGAGGAACCACATCAAAGACATTAGAAAAAATGGATGGAAATGAGGTCCAGACTGCTGCTGACTTCAGGGGTTCAAGAATCACCTTGGATTTGCATGTGCAGACAAAGACCAGCTGCCTTGGCCATTTAAAGACTTCCCTACAAAGGGTGACTGGAATTTGTGGTGAAACAACAGGTCTTGGGACCTTAAAACTCTGATATCTCCTCAAGCCAAACCAGAGGCAGCAGATGACCTCAGATCAGCTTTTATTCTGCCAGCAGCACAAACTGTGCAATCCCGAGCACAAATCCAGGCTGGACAGAGATGGATAGACAGCAGCCCTGGGGAGAAGGACTTGTTGGTGCTGGGGGTGAGGAGCTGGAGCTGAGCCGGCCCCGTGCGCTCACAGCCCAGCAGCCAATGTGCTCCTGGGCTGATCCCCAGCAGTGTGGGCAGCAGGGNGGGCTGCAATTTTCATCTCTAATTTGGGCGTTGGATCTCGGCTCTGCTGCAGGCACACTGCGCTTTGCTGCACTTGGGCCAAGGTCAGCCAGCAGCGGGGCACACACAGTTTTCTCCTGAAGAGCTCAGTGGGGGGAAGCAGGGAAGTGCTTTTCCTTCCCATGTCCTAATTCACCCTTCTCATGACAGAGAAGAGCAGCCCCTCAACAGCAGACTCCTGATTCTCACATGGGAGCTGAACACACTCAGCACCTGGCAGGATTGGGCCAGGAACAGCAATCATAAGGCATATTTAAGATACATTAGTCCAACACCAATTGCAGTAACATACTGAGGCCATTCCTCTCTGATATGCTACTTCTATTATCTAGGAAAGAAAAATTCTTCTGCCCCTCGAGGACCCTTGTGTTAAGTTTGGTATTGATGGGGAAAAGCTTCTACTTCTAGCATAAAATCATAGAATGTTTTAGGCTGGGAGGGACCTCTAGAGGGCATCTGGTCCAGCCTCCCTACACAAGCAGGGATATCTCTACCTAGGCCAGGTTGCTCAGAGCCCCATCAAGCCTGACCTTGAATGACTCCAGGGATGGGGCCTACACCACCTCCCTGGGCAGCCCACTCCAGTGATCTATCACCCTCATATCAAAGAACTTTTTTTCTAATATCCAGTCTAAATCTACCCTTTCCTAGCTTAAAACCATTACTCCTTGTCATCTCCAGCACAGCTGCAGGAGAGGGAGGTTTTGAAGTAAGTTCAATTTGCTGAAGACCAACATGAAGAAGACAAAGCAGAGGCACAAATGCTATAAGATGCAGTTTTAAACTGAAAGGACAAAGACTGGGTAAAGGCAAGGCACAGGCAGCCACCATACCTTTAAAAATCCTCTCCACGGAGGCTAAAAATATTACCTGAGCCAACTTGTTTTACATCTCCTTGCAAAACAGTTCAGCTCAGTATCTAAACACCTGGAAAAAACCAAAGAGATTACCTCAGGAGCAAAGTAGTCAGGACGAATCTTGGAAATCAAGGAGAGCTTCTGGCCCAAGGTCTTGGCTCGGTTCAGAGTGAGCATGGTCTTCCTCATCTTCCTGCTGTGCCGAATGGGGACGTCGGACATCAGCTCCACTCCCCCAGCCACGACCACGTCGCACTGTCCGGCCGCGATCATACCCACCCCTGCAGAACGAGGCAGGTCCCTGTGAGAAGTGACCTTAGCACCTGGGATTCCACCACATCTGATCTGCTTCTCCAGCCCCTGGCTTTGGCCGGGGCACGCAACCCTGAGCAGGTTGATCAGACTGTGTCGGAATCATACTGAGTTTTGTAACTTTGCTTCCATTTCTCTTTGTCACACACGGCACTTGGGAGAAGAACATCCCCAGAATTTTGGGACAGTAATTGGGTCTCCATTTTTCTGCTCTGCTCAGGCCAAGTTGAAGATGAACACAGCCTGAAAGGCAGCAACTTCCTTATGATGGAATCTTTATCTCCCAAGCTGATATGGACACGGAGCAGAGACTATTGCTGAACACAAAGAGTGTCAAGCTGCTGGCAGGTTTACAGCAGACACATTTGTAATACATATTTTGCTTAAAAAAATTCCCTTCCATTCCAGAATTTCTTTTAGGATGTTCTCCCGAGGAACAAATGATAGGACAAGAGGAAACAGCCTCAAGTTGCACCAGGAGAGGATTAAATTGGACACAAAGAACAATTTCTCCATGGCAAGGGTTGTGAAGGGCTGTCTCAGGCTGCCCAGGGCAGTGGTGGAGTCCCCACCCCTGGAGGGGTTTCAAAGCTGTGGAGATGTGGTGCTGAGGGCCATGGTTTAGTGTTGCCCTGGCAGTGCTGGGTTAGTGGTTGGACTCAATAATCTTAAAGGTCTCTTCCAACCAGAATGATTGTTTTTCAGATGCTTACTCATACTCAGTAAGCTGTGCAAGTTTAGACGATGGATGTCGAAGCATTACTAAGTTCAGTAGCAACCCCACAGCTTGTTCTTCCAGCTGACATACCTGTGGTCATCGCCTGGTTTGAAGAAATGCAAGCCATGGTGACTGTATGGGCTGGAGTTTTGTCAGAGAAACCCGCTCCCAGGGCAGCCTACAAGCAACAAAGAACAGTTGTTAAAACCTTCACCTTTTGCTCCACAGGGTCAGAGCTACCCTCTGCCCCACAGCACACCTCTGCAGACTAAGCTGAGACCAAGTAACTCAAGTTGTCATTCAGGTGGTTACTACAACAGCTCATCCCCTCCCCAGACTCGGGACAGAAGGAGACAGCAGCTGCCAGGGCTCTCGATCACATTCTGGGGACAGTCACTGGCCCTCCATTAATAAAGGGGCAAACTAATCACATCCAATTTCAAAAGAGCTTCTGGCTACTTGACATCATCTGTACCCTTGTACTGGGCACTGGGGAGGCTGCCCCTCAAATCCTGGGGTCAGTTTTGGGCCCCTCACTCCAAGAAGGACATTGAGGGGCTGAAGTGTGTCCAGAGAAGGACAACGAGGCTGGGGAAGAGTCTAGAGCACAAGTGCGGTGAGAAGCAGCTGAGGGACCTGGGGGTGTTGAGCCTGGAGCAAAGGAGGCTCAGGGGAGACCTTCTGGCTCTCCACAACTCCCTGAAAGGAGGTTGGAGCCAGGTGGGGTTGGGCTCTTCTCCCAAGGAACAAGCAATAGGACAAGAGAAAACGACCTCAAGTTGCACCAGGGGAGGTTTAGGCTGGAGATGAGGAACAATTTCTTTATGGCAAGGGTTGTGAAGGGGTGTCCCAAGCTGCCCAGGGCAGTGGTGGAGACCCCACCCCTGGAGGGGGTTCCAAGCTGTGGAGATGTGGTGCTGAAGGACATGGTTTAGTGGTGCCCTGGCAGTGCTGGGTTAATGGTTGGACTCGATAAGCTTAAAGTTCTTCTCCAACCAAAACAATTCTATGATGTTTGTTTTTTCTTATTTACAAAAGCAACACATGAAAGGAATTATTCAGGGCCCCCAGTACAAGGCACCGTGTCCGGCTTTACACTGCACAGGAAACACTCCCTGCAGCTCAGAAAGCAACATCTCAGCTGACGTGGCTGAGAGCACAACCTCCCATCACGGGAGAGCTGATCCCAGCAAGACCTTCTCTAGTTGAGACGTGGCCAACTAGTTTAAAGTTCAGCAGTTGTTCCCAAGTTAAAATTACACTGCGGCCCCATCTGACTGGCAGGTGACCAAAGCAAGTATTTGCATTGACAAGGCTAAAACTGCCGACAGAACTGGAGAGCCTCTGAACTTCTGGAGTCTCTCCAGCCCAGGTTACGTCACTGTTTTGCCCAGCTGCAGAGAACAAGAGGAGAGGTTCCAGCTTATTGAAAAAACCACATGCTGCCTCTGGAACATTATTTTTTAGAACTTAGGACTACTGAGGTTAGGGACATGGTTGAGGGACATGGTTTAGTAGTGGCCTGGCAGTGCTTGGTTAACAGAGTTGATGATCTTAAAGGTCTTTTCCAACTGAAACGATTCTATGATTCAGTGTCTTTCTGTGCACAATACACACATTTTGTTTTCAGACTGCCAGAAAAAAGGGCAGCTAAGCTACCTCATTCAAAGGCTCCATCTGATAAGCCAACTAAAATAAATACCACAGCCAAGAAATCTATCATTGCAAAGAAAACCAGCAGAGGCTTCACAGTGTTAAAACGCACATGATCTATGGCAGGTCTCAACAGAAGGCTGAGTCCCACACAGTTATTTGACAGACAATGCTGCACTAGTTCATACTCTCAGATCAGGTTTAAATGAGCCATAATATTGGCTTTTTTTCTTTTGCAAGTGTTTGTCATACTCATAGTAGTTACAGGAAGAAGACTCAAGAGGGGAAATGCTGCACGGAACCCACCTCTCTGGCAACATTACTCGTTTTCACCTCCTGGATAACTGTGCCATAAACAATGTAGTCAACAACGTCCCTTGGGACACTCGTGCGGTTCAGCAAACCCCTACAGAGATGATCAAAACAAACAAGATTTGTACTGTGTGAGCAACAACATCGTCACAGCCCTCAAATGTCCCCTTTCCACCAGTTGGCTGGAGAACAAGACAACAACAGAGCCACATCTCCTGTCCCCAGTTCAGGAGGAACCTCGTGTGATACGTACTTATGTGAAAGTGTTAATTGAGTACTGACTGCAAATAATTATGGTGGTAAGATCACCATAAATGATTACATCGTTTCACCAAAGCAACTGCTTTACACACACCCCCACCCTGAAATGATTGCTAGTCTGTTCCCTGATTTGGAGTATTCTGGACTCCCCATCCCTGGAGAGGTTTCAAAGCTGTGGAGACGTGGTGCTGAGGGACATGGTTTAGTGGTGTCCAGCAAGGCTGGGGGAATGGTTGGACTCTATGATCTTAAAGGCTTTTTCCAACCAAAACGATTCTACTATTCTAACATTGGGACCTCAGCAGCTCACCGAGTGTTCTGGGCCCTTCTAGCATCCCATTTACTTACTGCAGCGCTGCTCTTGCTAAGTCGTGGGGCATAAGATCCGCGTACCTGGAAGGTAAAGAAGAGAGGCAGAACCTTAGGGGTGTCAGGAACCAGGACAGGTGTCTGCTTCACCATGGTGAGCACATGTCAGCAGCACAGACCTGGTGACACACCAGAAATGCTCCACTGCGTTTATCATCAACTGTTTCCTATCCCAGGTCGTGAAGATGACCTGTGTGTAGGCCAGCACACAATCACTGCACTAACACCACTGAAAAGCAGCAGTGATGAGATGAAAAGCTGCCCCACCTATCCTAAGCATTGGGCCTGGTCCTCGTTGAGCTGAGAATTTGGTGGAACAATTTAGTAAGAAGAGTCTATGGCAGATCCTTCACCCCTGCAAAGGTTTTGTGAACCTTGTTGCTTTATCTGCTGTAGATTCACCAACAGCTTCTTCTAGACACACATCCTTGTTCTTCTCAGAATCCATCTACGTGGATAATCTTCTTTAAACCAGTGTTTTCACTGTGTTGGGGCAACTACAGCAGCTTAACTCATGGCCACTGCAGTGCTTTTAGGCTAACTCTGTTAAAATGAACACGTATGCCAACTTTTAGTCACAGAAAGATTCTACTGGATGTGTTCAAGACCAGCTTGGATGGGGCTTGGTGCAACACTGTCTAGTGGGAGGTGTCCCTGCCATGGCAGAGGGGTTGGAACTGGATGATCTTGAAGGTCCCTTCCAACCCAAACCATTCTATGATACCATGAACCACGTCAGTATGGATTTTCTTCTTATTTCATACTCACGAGGTGCCTGACTGCAGGAAGGGAATGCGGACACCCTCCACCACCACGATATTCTTCACACCATTTTTAGCTAAGGTCTTCTTACTCTTAGGCTGCACTGCTAAGAGAGAAGTGATGTTAACAAGAATATCAGCAAGCTTGAAGTAGGACTGTGTCAAAACTACTAGAGAACTAGGGAAATTGTTCTCTTTGGTGCCTAAGTTAAAAGCAGAGTAGGCAGGACACCCAGGCTGTTGTTTTGTCTGTCTTGTTAATTGTGTGATCTGTGAAAAATGATTTTTCACAGATCCCATAATTCGTGCCCCTCATCAGCAGAGGTTCCTCTAGAGCTCCACTGAGGCAACAGCACAGCTGAGAATAAAGGCATGTAACTCTAGTCTCTGTTACCACTGATAAGAACGCTGCAGGGAGAGATACCTCAAAAAATGCTGCACAGCTCAGGGCATGACTGAGGCACAGTAAATTCAAAGCCCAAGTGAGATCTCTCACCTGGGGAGCAGCAAGGACTGCAAACACCAACCCACCTTCCACAGTAACTGCCTACTGACACGCTCTTACTGCACAGTAAAGGGGAGATAACTCAAGGGAAATTGAAACACAGCTCAAAAAGTCAACTAATTTGCACTCCCAGAGGAAAGCAGGAGCAAAGAGAGCTCAGATAGTTGCTTGTGGGGAATGTGCTATTTCTCCATAAGGTGTCTGAGCATCTCAGGTTCAAGACAAAGTACATCACGATACAGTACAATGCAGCCAGCCACTGTCAGAGCTCTGTGCAGACAGGCTGAGAGTTGGGGTTGTCGAACATGGAGAAGAGAAGGCTCCAGGGAGACCTCACTGTGGCCTTTTGGTATCTGAAGGGTACCTACAGGAAGGCTGGAGAGGGGCTTTTTACAAGGGCTTGCAGTGATAGGACAAGGGGTGATGGCTTCAAACAGGAAGAGGGAAGATTTGGGTCAGAAAATAGGAAAATTTCTTCACTCTGAGGGTGGTGAGACCCTGGCATAGGTTGCCCAGGGAAGTTGTGGATGCTCCATCACTGGAAGTGTTCAAGACCAGGCTGGACAGGGCTTTGAGCAACCTGGTCTAGTGGGAGGTGTCCCTGTCCATGGCAGGGGCATTGGAACTAGATGATCTTGAAGGTTGCTTCCAACCCAAACCATTCTATGATTCTGGAGTGATTAATAAAGAGTTCAGTGAGACTTTCCTAATGCAATCAGGCCAGCAAACCTTAATGAGCATACAGGACAGCTCCTTTGACAAGCAGGAAAAGGACAAAGGCACGTAAAAGCAGATGACATCCAGATAAATACTGTGCTCAAGCAAGCACGAGCACCATGATGAAACTCCAGCGCCGCTCTGGGGTTACACAAGGCTCTCTGTGCAAAGCCAAGGAGACAAGGGAGACCTGCTGGCCAGGCCCATCTCCAAAATCCAGGCAGCTCAAAGCATCAGTCACCTGAGCAACACCCCTCCCAGTCAATCCCAGATCACCCTGACTGCTTGCTAAGGGCCGTGGCTAAAAACCCCATGTCACCACGCAGGCTCAACAGCTCCTGAGCCTCTCACTGGTCTTCAGAGCTAATTCCAGTAAGTTCTCCTTGTCAGGGACAATCCCCTCCACTCAGGGCATGATCTGCTTGTGCCGGGACAGTTTCTAAGCCCTGAGCTTCTGTCTAGGCTCCAGAAATAACCATCTATCAAGTGACAGGGGGGTGGGAGCCCTGCATGGGGCAGCACTGCTGGGAGCGAGGGGCGCTCAGAGGCTGCCGGGACTCTGCTGCCAACAGCAGGTTCAGCTGCTTCCAGCTTTCTTTGAACTCAGGTTGGCTGCACCAGGTTGCTGAGATTTATGCAGGAAAATCCCTGGGAAAGGGAGGCAGCTTGGTAAATGTTCTCCTTCAGCACAGACCCACTGAGCTCAGGGTGTTCCTACTTTACCTGTGGCTTGTAACTGTGAAGAGCAGCTGAGCGAGCGAGCAACTGGAAAACAAGAAAAGGGAAAAATAGGGGCTGTCAAAAACAATGTATTAAAAATAGGGCTGGTTTCTGTAAGAACTGTTTAGAAAATAAGGTAACATCATAGTAAGACAACAGCACCTGAAGATATTTTTTAATATTTACTGTATTCATAAAAATGACACAGCTCCTAGTACCCATTAACACAAGATTCCTCCCACATCTGATGCAGGGACAAATACAGCAACAATGGACTTAGGGATTTAAAAAAACATTGTCACCTCTTTTAAGGTGACAAGGGAGCAGAGATTCAGACACAAGCATCCACTCCAAGCCCAGCGCTTAAATCATAATTTTATGACCCACCACCCCAAGCTTTTACCAAACGTGAAGATACTCACAGGCCCTGGCAGCCCACGCTGAGGGGGCAGGGAGGTTTCTGATGGCGTGGGTCAGCATGGAGCTCATTTTGATATCCAGATGGCTGGAGAACGACCAATATTAGTCCAATCTGGCCTATTTGGAACAAATTTAAGGTGAGCGATCGGCCTGCTTCACACCAAGCCAAACAAGCAAAGACAGAGAAGCAGCTCCAAGGGCAGTGGTGCAGAATCACTCCCTGCTCCGCTTTTTGCACAGCATCTAACTCAGGAGGAGCCTGGCTTATGGCCGTGGCCTGCAAATGCTCCTGTAAATAAACACTCCCCTGCCCAGTGATCCAGCACGGTACCAACAGCAGCCAGTGCAGTTTTCGATTCCCCTCCCAGTAACTGTTCTGCCAATTCCCCACTGGAAAGTTGTCCCAGTGCCCAGCCAGTCTCACTGCCAGTGTGACTCTCCTTGGCACCATTTCACCCCTCGGTTTAACTGTTGGTGCTGGCCTCAGTAACTTCTGCCGCCTCTCTCCATGGCAAGCAGAACAAGCTGGTATCTGCTACCCCAAAAACTTCCTCCAGAGCTTTCCCAAAGCTCATCCCAAAATATGATTTCTCTACAAATAGAATCTCATCTGCAGTTTTTATTGCCCAGGGCAAAAAATGCTCCTCGCAGCTCCAGTTCTTTGGCTGCTTCTCAGCAGCATTCACCTCCCTCTCTCACACTTTCAGCACTCAAGCTAACAGCTCTCACTCTCCCCCAAGCACACACACTTTCTGAGAGGATCAGGGAAACCCCTGCAGCCCCAAGCCCAGCCCACGTGGGTACTGCAGCTCTCTACAGCTTCTCCAAACTCAGTGTGTGCTGCCAGCCACCCACTTCCACGTCTCACACCCTGCAGCTCCGCACCACTGACGTGCCACACAGCATTCCTCACTCCCCAGCCTGCCCTGGCCACGCTGCCATCCCACAAACCAAGCCTAGGCTCCTCATGTCAGTAAAGGTCCAGAAAACAGACCTTCTCCTTCTTCACAGAGGTGGAACCTCCTGGGTTCCACTTGGTGCCCATTGCCCCTTGTCCTGTCACTAGGCACCACTGACAAGAGTCTGGCCCCACCCTTTAGCTCTTGAGCAGCAGTGATCAGATCCCCTCTGAGGCTTCTCTTCTCCAGCTCAACAGCCCCAGGGCTCTCAGCCTTTCCTGGGCACAGAGATGCTCCAGTCCCCTCAGCATCTCTGAAGCCTCTGCTGGGCTCTCTCCAGTACTTCCTTGTCTCTCTGGAACTGGGGAACCCAGAAGTAGACAATTCTGGCATCCTTCTCTCTGTCATCTCTCTGCAAGAGAGCTCTTCCTCCATCTGTGCTGATTCTACACCCAGCTGAAGCTTCTCCCCAAATCTTCCCCGCTCCACTGACAGAACAGTTCCTCTAAAGGTACCCAAACCAGACCCATGCCCAACACATGGCACAATAGCTTTCTTCACAACATACCCACTGACCTCACCCCCCACAACATTCACAAGTCCCCACATTCTCAATAATCAGCTGCTACTACAGCAGCCCCACACCCACAAAAATCAATCTGGCCAAAGCTCCTTCCAGAGTCTGTATTGTTTGCTCCTCTTGCACAACAGCCACTGGTACTCTTCCTCTGTCCACACACACAACATCTTTCCTCTACGCACACACTGCACGTTGTCTACTCACAGCACACAACCTACAGCCTCACATTACACACCCACTTCCCTCACCCCTCTCAGACATGCTCCCCATACCCCACACACACTCCTCACCCCACGCGCAGCCCAGAGCCACTAAGGGGCCGCATGCATCCTACCAGACACCCTCAAAATTAAGCAAGACCCTCCCACCCACCAACCCTTCAGGTAACCACAACTCACCATCCCCTTC
>VYZX01013708.1:0-10435 GCA_013401335.1 Brachypteracias leptosomus
CAAACCTTAAACCACAACACAAGCCCTGCTCCTCCTGCTCCCTGACATCCTCACAGAATGAAACCCCCATGTGAATAACAGCTCATCAGTTGTAGACCTGAATAGTGAGGGATTCATGGACTGAAATATGCCTGGGGAAGCTTATTTGCCCAGTAACCTGAGTGGAGCCGCTTGGAAAAGTGAAGCCTAATTTGGAACCTGTGGATGGAACCTGTTCCAGTTGTCTCTTAAAATGATGAATACTGAAAACATAAGTGTCCTATTTGTAAAAACAAAGGAAAGGACAATTAAAAAGACTGCCAGCAAGCCCCAAGCTGACAGTGGATTGCTTTCCAACACAGAGGAAGGGCAAGGAAAAGGTACAACTTGCAGAACATTAACTGCTGCTACTTTGCCAGTCTTTGCATTTTATTATAGGTTGCAAGGCAAAACTGTGGCTTCGTGTTCCTATGGAGTTATGTGGCCTTATAACCCATTTCAGAATGTAAACATTTGCAGAAGCTTGACAACACTGACAGTCTTCATCCTCTGCAAAAATCGCATTTACTCTAGCACAGTTAGTGTTGATGTCCTTGTGGATGTATAAAAGAGCAGTATGATTGAGGAGAGCTTGTCCCATGGCACATTTATGCCAGGATTTCAGTCCTATTGTGGCACTGAAAGATCACTCAGCTGTTGCAGATGAGGCAGGACTACCTAGTGCAAGGCATGGCTATTTGAGGTATTCTTTGAAAAATATCTAGGCCTTGGATGCATTCAGTAGCACCTGATGCTGACCTATAGCAGAAAATTAGTTTCTAATGCATATCCTGAAGCCGCCGGGCTCCCCAGAACAGTACCTGGGCTTCAGAGGATATCACCATATTGTCTTTGAGAGGGAAGTTCTCTCTACATTTATGTAAAGGTTAAACCCATTGAAAAGTTCTGTATGGTCATGTTAGCTCAGCAAACAGCTAGCTACTTTGGGATGTGAATTAATCTAAACTTTCATATAGAGCAATACAAGCCCTCAGAATTCAGTAAATTAATAATCTGACAAATCTTTAACTAAATGCATAGAATTTACTATGCAAATTAGGGTTCCTTTTTTCTTTTGCTGCCTCTCCTCCTTGATCACAAGTAGGAATGACCTGTCTGTAATGTCTGATTCTTCCGCAGCCATTGTCTAGGACTCATAGTCAGTCTTTTTTTTTTGTAGCAATTGCTAATTGATGACACTGGCATCGTTGAAGCCTCACTGTTTGTTGCATGTTTTTTCACTCTTCATTGCTTGTGTACACCATGTTTGGGCTGGTTTCCTGACTCACCACAGCTCCCTGTGTTCCCCTGCAGCATGCCATACTGTACAGCTGGCTGGCTTCTACTGCCCTCCAGGTCCCAAATTTGCCCTGCATGGTCTGTCTAGTGGGAAATGTGGAGCTATGGGACAGCAAGTATGTTCCTGGAAATCTCTGCTTACAGTAGTAAAAGCTACAGCCTAGCAAGAGGGATAATAGTCACAATTATCACTGAAGTGTTTTGACACCTGTTTGTAAAACTCCTTAAGAACATACACGGAATGTATTATTTATTTTAATGAAACTCTGTCTAACCTAGACTATTACTCTCCTGTCTCTGATTTCTCTGAAGCACCAACTCAGAATACGCTCTTAATGGTGAGCCTGAAGAGCTTCTTGGTATTTTAAATATGAGCTTCTCCAAGCACATTTGGGTTTTGAGAGGGTGATATTACTGAAGTGACAGAAAACTTGGAGTATGGACATTTATCAGCAGAGTGGAGCTCTCCCAATGACATTCTTGAATATTTTTCCAGGTAAAAACTTAAAAAGAGTAGTTTATCTGATATGCATGTCAAGTAAGGGGCACGGTGGAAGAAAGGAAATGGAGAAGTCATTCTGAATCCTTCAAATCTCCTTGACTTCAGGACAGAGTGGTGCCTGCTTCTCTGTATTATAGTTTGAGTGCTCTGAACCGCAGCATGTGAGCAAGTGTAAGTATGATAAATACCCCTAGAGCTTGGTCGTCACAGTGGTCTGTAGACTTTTATCTACAAAAGACTCCTGCTGTAACAAAAGCAGTGTGCTATGGTCATGCACTCCAAGTGATCCCTCTGTCCGGTACTGTGGGTGATGAATAGCTGACTGTGCTGGAGAAATCCTGAGTGCAGAAAGCGTGTACTCCTGCTTTTGCCTGGGAAGTGAAACATAAAGATAAGGCTAGGGCATCAGGTCCCTGAAAAAAATGTCATTTTGTTGAACAGGATTTAAATCAACATGAAGTTTAAATTCCAGCTCTGATTCAGTTATTTATAAGTCTGACATCTGCATATCTGTAGAAGAAGCAGTTAACGGGTTGACTAATAGCCAAATTGCTGCAGGAAATGCAGAGGAAGAACGTTTGGAGGTCAGATAATATTTAATCAGGAAACTTTTCAACACATCTTTGATGTTCCTATTAATTTTATCTTTTCCCAAATTCATAAATAATATCCATCTGGAGAAACTTAGACACATTTGGTTATGTTGTATTAAGCAGGAAATAATCCACTGGTCACACATTTTTGGGAAACCACACTTGGCTTTATCCTCTCTTCCCATTCAGAGCAAAATGCATGCATAGTAAAATCTCCTCCTGGTTACATCTCAGCTACAACCACAGGTTTTTCTTGTATTGCTCTCTTGTTGAATCACCCGAGAATAAACCCAAGCACCAATAAAATTTTCTGTTTACCCTGGATGTCTTGAAATACCATGGCTCCCAGGAATTACTTCGTTGTTTTATTTAAAGGGTATGTACTACGATTGATTCCAGTGCATCATGACATTTACAAAAGTGCTTTTTGCAAGAAGGCTACTAATATATGTGAGTAAAGAAAGCATCTGTAATTTAAGGTAATTCTCACTCTTCTATGGTAAATTTGTGTG
Source organism: Brachypteracias leptosomus (assembly GCA_013401335.1). Taxonomy (NCBI): domain Eukaryota; kingdom Metazoa; phylum Chordata; class Aves; order Coraciiformes; family Brachypteraciidae; genus Brachypteracias; species Brachypteracias leptosomus. The sequence goes on from VYZX01013708.1 coordinate 2,925, forward strand.
TGTTAAAGAAGTAAGCATTCTGAAAGCACAGGGGAGAGGTGAGTTGGTGGCAGAGGACCTATGGTGTATGCACGGTTGGGCTCATGACTTCCCCTGCGGGACAGGTCAGCACATGCTGACCTATGGTGGTCTCGGAATCACAGCACCCACTGTCACCCATCCTCAAGGGTGGCTTAGGTTAGCACCATCTCTGACCCCAGTTCTCACTATGTGGCCAAATCTGCCACACACAGTGGGAGGACTCTGAAAATCCTGCTTTGTATTGGTAAGCAAGCACTGTGATGATATGGGTTGACTTTGACTTCTGCCACATGCTATGGAATGTCATATCATGGTGAACCAACGTTTTGCTTCCCTCAATGGACTTACTGTGTGAAATGATTGTGTGATGTGCTGTCATAAGTTAATTTATAAGTTTTTCCTTATAAATTTCCTATGTTATTGTTCAATGAATACCTTACGAACATATTCACACCAAAAAAAGTCGGAAGCAGATGAAGGGAAGCTGTGATAGTTCTTAAAACAAATCTGAATAGGGGATTTGTGTTTTCATATGACATTTTATACAAGGTATTTTCCTCTTTCAAGTTAGTAGCAGAGGGAAGAGATAAGAGTCAATCTCTCTATCTGTATATTATATAAATGCCACCAAGAGACCCATAGCTAAGACTGAACTGAGCTACTCTTAAAACAAGAATAATCCACCTAATCAAACAATCTGGAATTTTCTTTCTGTTTTTCTGACTTTACAATTTAATTATTGCAAATTAAAGATAAATTTCAGATAGATTCCTAAAGTCTTTTGCCATCCACTGTCATACTTAGTACTTTGTTCAATTATAAGTTCAATTCCAAGTTCAAAATAGTAGGCCTTTTAAAAATCCCTCTCTTGTAAAAACCTTGTGTAGGCTAGATTGGGAAACTTAGAAAGATAAGTGATTTTTTAAAAATAACTTTCACAGCGTGTATACTTTCTCAGGAGCTGAACAATACTACTCTGCTAAAGACTTGGAAAAATACCCTTTGCTCAAGAGCAGTGAAAGCACAGTTGAAATTTTAGAGAGATTTTTCTGTCCCTGCTTCTTCATGGCACTGTTTCTTCAGGCAGTATGGCAGGTTTAACTTCTCTCCCTGATGCAGCTAGGAGTCAGTTAATTGTAAGAGAGATGATTTTGTGGTCTAGTCACTACTAACAGGATACATTTTAGACATGAGAATAAATGTCTTAAAACTCAACATAATCCTAAATAACTTCCAAATCTAGCTGTTGCACAGGAGAGTTACTTGTGAACAGGAGACTGAAGGAGATGACTGTGGGTTTTCAAATAGTGAGAAAAAAAAAAAGTAGAAATGATGAGAAAAATGTGTTACTGCTGGGCTGCTTTCCAGTGGCATTGTGGGCATATTGATACCAACTAACTACAGAGGAGCAGCTACTGTGTAGACCAAGTGCCCTGGCCCTGCCACTGGGCAGACCTGGCCCTGGGCCAGTACAGGGGGTGGGTGGGTTACTAAGCCCTACCAAGAGTTGCTGCCCTGGCCCCTTCACATTGTGGCAGAGCAATGAGGGGCCATGGAGCAGACCGCTGTGCCTGGCTGTGAATGCTAAAGTCAAGTAAAGACTTTAGAGACAGCATCCATTTCCAAACCACTTGAAATACTAATGGAATATTTTAATTAAAAATAAACAGTACTATGTAAGTGTTTTGTTTAGATTAATGCATCACTAGGTTATATTTTTTTTCTTTTTTTCCCAAACCAAGTGTTTTAAATACAGAATACTGATTTGGGTCTAAAGACAGAGGCTTTAAGGTATGGGAACATACAGCTCGGAGTATCCAAATAAGTTTAACTTGGCTCAGCACAAACACTGCATTACAGAAAAAAACCCACCCTAATATCCTTTTAAACTCTCAAAATTGGTGTGGGACTATGTTAAAAAATTATTGTTCTAGTCTGTTTTTGAAAAGCTTTTTGAGTGTAATTTTACTGCTCAGGACTGTGGTTTTAGAACATTTTTTACCCTGCTTTGTTAAAACAGCAAGATTTATCTACTTTTAATCTGTGATTCTCTGCTTCCCTTTACCTCCTCTTTCCCCAACGTCTTTTAGTACCTTTGGCCAGTTTTTGGTCATATATTATAGACATAAGTCCAGGATGTTACTTTCCTGTTTCTGGAAGAAATAGATAGCTGGATGAAGGGAGAAATTCTATTAATGTCCCAGGTAGCAGCATGAGCTCAACCTTTACCAGGCACCAGAAAATCCACAAAGGAGCTCATAGTGAGAACTGTAGGTACCCACATCTCATTTATTCTAGAGACGTGAACTACTTTTTATCGCCATAGGCTACATCTACATTAATAGTTACAGTAGGAGTGAATTTCAAGAATGAAATAGTTGGTGCAGAGATCCACACTGCATGCATTTTGGGGATTTTGCTTCAGCCCAGTTCCAGCCTGGTGCAGCAAGCTAAAAGTCCCTTGGTGGCTGGAGCACAGCAGGTGCTCCCCTGGAAAGCAGGCTTGGGTTTAGGAGGGAATATAGCCTGTACGCACACCCCAACCAGGTTTCAGTACAAACCAAAGTAAATTGGGTCAACCAGGAGAAATTCTCTTCGGGAGTCTTCATACACGGTATGATAGATGCACTATGTTATGTACATAGTACACCATTACAAAGGTAGATCCTTTCTCTCATATACAGATACACCAGGCTAATAAAAAAAGACTTAATACTGGAATAGTATCATCTGTCCAATGGTAATCAGAGTATCTCATAGAGAAAATTAGTGCCACTGTTGCATTTCATAGGTGGAAAAATAGAGAAGTGACTTGGTAAAGATCGCCTAGAAAGAGACTAATTGGAAAAGTTGCTTACATAATTCTGTGCAAAGAAAAGCAACAGAAAAAATAATTTAGACAGGCCTAATTTGCAATTATGTTGTTGAATGGTACATCTGTACAAACTTAAATATAAGTGTAAGTTATTTGTGGAGTCAGAGTCAGTCTGTACTGTAAGTACATACAATACTTTAAATTTACTGATGCGTAAGAGCAGTTTTCCCAAGGAAACGCTGTGAAATTGAAATTTAAGTATTGTTTTTTTCTGACCTCATCCAGTAAGGCACACTTTACATTTATCTTTTTTAAGTGGTAGGTGGTTTGTCTCTATTCCCTTTTAGTTTTCCCAAATGATAATTCCTTGCTTCCACCTGGCTCTAGGAGTCATTAGTGGGTGACAGCTATCTGAGGCATCCATACAGCTCTTCTGTCCTGTCTGTTTGAACTGCCGTGTTTCAGATGTGTTATCAAGACATTGCTATTGTGCAGATACAGATTAGTTCTTGAGACTGATTTTTCTGCTTCACCAGTTCTTTTGTAGCTGCCAGAACTAATTGCTTACATTACATTACCAGTCTGTGCCTCTATCACTCCTTGGATGATGCCATCCACTGGAATACAGCTGCATACTTAAGTGCACTTTTTAACTACTTCTTATTATTCCAGACTATGTTTACAATTGACAGAATTGTCCCTGATTTTTCTCTGACCTCCACTACTTGCCAGTAATTGTATAATGATTGCACTGATTCATTCACCTTTTTTATCTCTAAAATTTTCTGAATTTTCAGTTGCTTAATGAAAGTTAAACAGAGCTATCTATAAATTCTATATAAAGAATCTTTCCTTTCTGAGGCTAGGTGAAATTGCTCAGTAGCAGCACTGCAGTGACCAGTGATATTTAGAAAACTTAAGAAAGGCAGAATGAAAAACTGGAAATATGTCAAAGCCTATACGCATGCATGCATAATGCATGTATGCATATACAAATGCATCCATAATAAAAGACTTTTTTGTTGCAGCCCAGCTGCAAGACATAAAGCCCCAATATCCACTAACAGCAATATTCTTTGACACCAACACTGGCTGTCAATATAAATTGCTGGATGACGCCTGAACACATTCAAGTTCTCAAGTTAATATCAGCTAAATATTTTCTTATAACTCAAGAGAAATATTTTGTATTATATTTTCCATTCCTACCTAATATATATTGAGAGGGAAAATTGTAGTCTTGCTGAGTAGAAGTAAATGAATGTACATACATCTGTGTACAGATGTTGAGAAAAAACAATCCAACATTTTATTTCTTTTTAGATTTACATGGTTGTTCAGGACTATAAATAACTTTGTTTTAATCTGTTCTTTGTCACTGGTACATCAGGCTATTGTTTAAATGTTTAAGATGAGTTATCAATAATTATAATGATAATAACCCTTATACACTTTAACACAATGTGAATAAAACACAATTCTGTAAATATCATGAGTAAGATCATGCTGCGTTTGGTGGCTGGAGATTTTCTGCAAATTTGAAACCTTGCATATTCAAATCCAAAGTACTGAAGTATAACTGATGTGAAGATTCCCTCAGCATTTGTAGCAACTATTTGAATAGTCTTCATTTTGGGGGAGATAACATTTTTATGCCAAGCAGAACATTTTTTCCCTCATAAAAAGTGATATAGAATAACTTTTAAGTGCGAAATATGTCATTTGTTCATAATCTCAGTTTTCGTCATTGCAGACTGCGTGGACATCAGCTGACCTTTTATTTTAAAGAAAGGACATCACTGTTCTACATACTATCCAATATTTTTAAAATAATCTTAAATGTGGTACTTGGTGCAACTTGTTCTAGCATTGGCTTTTTCAAGGCACACAATACAGACCAATAGTGGCTTGGGACACATAGCTGAAGGCATTTCCTTGGTTTACTTGGTATCTATCTGAATTATCAGACTTACATGCACATATTTGCCACAGGAATCTGAGTCTGTTCTTGAGTAAAGATTGAGAACAAAGTGATGATTCTGAGTAATCCACATACTTTTATTCTTGTGATATTTAATTACAGAAGTTTTTCATTCTCTTCATCATTCCTTCAGCTTCTACCCGTCTATCCCTTTCTTTTTCTTGGTTCATTGGTTGCTAATATGGGGAACCTGATGTTTTTCCCAATTAACATTACAATTCTCCAATCTGAACAGTTTTATACCTTTTACTTAGCTGTGAGGTGAAGCACATGCTACATCTCTTGGAGTATTGCCAACCCAATGCTTTGCTAACCAGTTCAAAATCTCAGCTTGTATGATGAATATTTCCAAACCTGCACACAAGGAAACACAACTTTCTGATGTGGAATGCTGTAAACAGGGTCTCACATAGACATGGATTCCCATCTTTATCCCTGCTCAGAAAATATAGGGCAAACACAGAAGAAGAGGATAAGCAAAAGGAAGGCTGCTAAACTCATGAACCAGAATAAGCATCACAACTACATTGTACTGTGATTTCCTAAAGACTGTATGTTCTCTCAGATCATTGCAGCTATTTCCTTATGAGAGGTGGAGACTAGAATTTATTCCAGTAGTTCCAGAATTAGATTTCTCAAAGGGAGAAAGGAGTGGAGAGAAACACAAACCACTGTGGTTATATTGGATGCTGATTTAATTTACATTTGTGGTGATTGGATTGCAGTAATTTCCCTGGGGAGCAGCTCCTGAGATAATAATTTCAAAAGTGAAGCTTAGTAATGGTGACCTGAGAACTTCCTGAAACAGGATGGCCTACAGAAGAAAATTGTCTTTTTAAAGGCATGTGGATGCAGCCAAATTTAATAGGAATTCAAAGAAAAAGGGAGCCTGGAGATACCGACTTGCAGGCAAAGCTAGTTCTTTTGTGGGAAAACTCTGATCATAAAATTGTTTGCTATAAAATGATCTTTCAGGGAATTACATTCTATGTTCTTTAAAAAGATCTATAGGAAATTTGGGGTAGAGATTAATGAAGAGCCTGGTATATTTTCTTTTCAGTGATCCACTTCAAGTATTAAAAAAACCTGGGCACCAATAAAACCCTTAAAGTGCAAGAGTGGATGTGGTTTGGCCAGGAATCACACTATATACTTAGGAAGAAAACATCAAGTCCTAATTCTGGTTTTGTTTTCTGTCCCAATTTTGTGCCAAAGTTGTTACCTGTCACTCTCCAGAGAAGGTGTTTTTGTCCTCCGCTATAGCTGGAGGGCTTCAATCCAGTCCTCTGTGGCACATTTCAGCAGTTATTAGACACTTCTATGAATAGCAGAAGAAGGAAAGACTGCAAGACATAAGGGTAATGCTGGGACGAACAAATAATGAAGCCAAACAAAACAAGGAAGCATTTTATTATCTGTCTCAGAGCAGGTTATGTTAGAGCATGTTTGGTCCAGATTCATGGTATATTTGGGCTGCCATTTCTGGTTGGTGAACACAATAGAGCTGCAAAGTCTGCCTAATCTGAAGGCCCAGTGTAGTAGTGATTCTGGCTCTGTTACAAAATCACCTTTGGTGTCTCTATTAATTAGTCGGCAGGGCTGTCATGCTGCCTTAGCTATGATCCATTTGTTAAACTCACTTTCATGCTAAAAATAGTCTCCTCTTGTTAGCCCTGCTTCGATAGGACAACTTTTACTTGATTTGCAATGCTGTGTGAATAGACAGAAATAAGCTACTGTGACAATACTGGATGGGCTGGTATAAAGTCAAACCAGACATACTAATAGCAAGGAAGGTAGGGGAAATGCTTTGTGTTCCCCAAGAGAAAATCTTCAGGGAGACCTTGCTTCATCTCTTCCTACCAGCTCACTTTTTTTTATATTTGTTGCAGAAAGATTGCTATGAATCCATGGGCATTGTGGTGCCCTTAAAATCAAAAGATACCTCTCGTTCACTCTGTACAAGAGGGAAAACATTTCCATTGCGTTTAGTCAGTGCTAGCTCATTCCCTGTTTCTCAGAGTCTGTCTCAGACTGCTGTGGATCAATCTTCATGATGGCTGATTACCTCATCACCTCGGCTGGCCAGGTGTCCGGGATTGGCAGCTGAGCAAATCAATGAGACATATCGTATCAAGATAGATGAGGTGGCAGGCATCTGCTGTGTATCCAGTTTGGACAAGACATGGAACCATGTTTCATACTTTCTTTAGAACAGCTCTCAGTTCTTGATCTATTCTTTCACTCTCTTTATTTAGTATTTTTGCAAATATGAGAGAAAAAAAAAAAGATAAGAAAATTTTTTTCTTTGTTTATCTGTAGATCTAAACATAACAACCTCCTGATCCAAGCGACCTTTTGCATAATGTTTCCACTAGTACAGTCATCCCTACCAGCTAATATAATCATTTATTGTTTTCCTGAATCTCTTCTATGGCCTCTGTCTTCACCTTTTTCTCCATCTTAAAAGTTTGATCTTTTCCAGTTTCTCAAGCTTTCCACTTTCAAGGTTTTTTTCCTTCAGCTTCGAGAGCTTGTCTACTAGCCTTCAACTAGTAGTGGCATGTGCCAAGTGCTGCCAAGGTGCCTGCTGCTTTCTTGTCTTTTCCGCATGTGACACTACTAAACTATGATTTTTAAAATTCTTTTTTTTTTTTTTTTTTTCCTACTTTTAAAAAAGAGAAAGAAAAATAA
>VYZX01013717.1:0-30620 GCA_013401335.1 Brachypteracias leptosomus
AGGGGAGGGACAGGTGGAGCAGTGGAGCACTCCCCTTCCTGCCACACTCTATATAAAGGACACAGGAAGTTCCGCTCTCCCCCTCCTCGCTGGAATTTGCTGCTAGCTCCGGACGGCTCTGTGGCTGCTACAACTCCACGTGGCTCGGGAGAAATCCAGTGGCATCTGAGGATCGGTGTTGTATATATTTGTATATATACCTTCCCTTGTTACTTCTGTATATTTCCCTTCTTCTGATATCCCTTTTGTTACTCCCTGTTAAAAGTTGTGATCTTAATTTTCCAACTTGTGTGAGGCCTTTCTTCCTCCCCTGGGAGGGAAGAGGGCAGGGGGAAGAGGGGTGAAACTAATTCTGCTCTGTGGGGGTTGCCCTGAGCCCTAAACGGAGACAGAGGTGCAGAGATGTTTTGGTTGGGCTAGGTTACTGCTTCTGTTTTATCTCATTCACAACTCTAAGAAGAATAAGAAGTTGAAGGAAGCAGGAGCTATGACAGGAGAAGGAGGCATAATGTGCTAGACTGACTCTTCATAAGTCAATGTTTATATGCTTATAAAGGTATGCCTTCGAAACTGGAGAGCATTCTGCACAAAGAAAATTCAGTTTCGAAACCGCGTATTCACACTACTGCATTTGTGGAAAATATGGATGAATTGGGGTTAAGAAAAACACCTGTTGTTAATGCTCAGTGAATTCTTTAACTAGAGAGCAAAAGAAAGGAAGAATGTTAAAGTTTAGCAAGTTGTTTCCCAAATTATGACTCTACTTGCATGCCATTTTTATCTAAAAGTGAATCAAATTCTGACGTCAGCATTCAGCCAGAAGAGTCTACAAAACAGATTACCAAGGAATTATAGAACAGTTGGGCCTCATCAATTTCTTCATTACTTGTACATATGAATATTTGTTGTGATATCTGGTGGGAAGCAAGTGGTTTCATCAATGCTATATGATAATGCAGATATTGGAAGAGTCAATAGACCTGAATAGAGGGGGAGCTAAAGATGCAATGGTTCACAAAACAGCCTTGATATTTAGGAAGAATACTGAGAATTTTTTGTTTATTTCCCTGAAATTGGGAATATCTCCTGCAGTGAAATGTTATGGAGTACCCACTGTTTAGGTAACTGAAAAGACTGATAAAATATATATGCTATAGAGAATAAGTAGACTATATTGAGAGATTGAACAGTTTGCCTGGCAACATTACATAGGACTATGTGTATAGCAATATGCAAAATTTAAAACATTATGCTAACAAAAAGAGATTTTTAATTTCTGGCCCTTCCTTAAAGAGTGATATGTGTGCAGGAGGCTATGAGATAAATATGATTTAAGTGATGCTCAAGTTATACTGAGGAATATAACCATAAGACGCTAGCACTTCTGAAAAGCATTTAAGACTATTGTGATAATTCTAGCTGTTTCTATACTAGTAAAATAAACATGCCTAGAAATGTTCCTTGGCACTGAAGACTAGCTGGCACAGAATGCCCTATGCCTGAAAGAGTAAACTCTCAACCTTGAAAAGAAGGCGGCTGCACATAAACTGCCAACTGGGAATAATCCCTGGAACAGCCCAACTCCTGCACCATGCCTGGGAACTGTTCTGGACAGTGCTCCTGGGCATGGACTGAAATCATATCAGGGAATATCATAACCATTTAATGGCATAGACAATAATTTTCCATTGTCCAGGAAACTTCCCAGGCTCTGTTTAACTTCCAAGTAATTCTATGTCACAAAATATTTGGTATGGGAAGATGTACAAGTGACTGTTTTGTACCACTGCTGAACTGAACATTAAACTGACTGGGACTGCCATTCTGCATTATGCTTCAGTGAAACAGAAAAAGTAAAGAAAAAGAAAATTTGATATAGTGCAAGAACTTTCCACTAAAAAATCTTTGTTAATTCTATTTTAAAAATACTTGATTTATTTAATTCGTTGTTTTAGTTATTTCCCTTGTAATGAGAGCAGAGGAAATGAAGAGTCAGTCATGAAATTGGTGGAAGATGGATTTCTCCATAGTGATGCAGTGGGCTGGATGCTTACATAAAGGGAAGAAAACTAACGCTTCCACAAACATATATTAACATTCATCCTACAAAGTAGCCTAGAGTCAGATGTGATAACCTGGGCTGCAGTCATGTCTTCTGTCCTGAACTTGGAGGTCTTGAAATGCTTTTTTCTCAGTTTCTGTTCTTTCTCTTTTTATAAACACTTAGAATACAGAAAGAAAAGGGCAGTCGAGAAAATTATTATCTAGCCCAACAATATAGGATACAATGGGGAGGTGGTATCTGGGTTCTGTCATGTAGTCTCATGAACATTCAAATATTTAATAAAAGATACACAGCAACTCACTTCTCAGAACATATCATTTTCCAACAGTCAAGGAAAGAGTCAAGAACTATAAATTAAATTAATCTCAGACATGAAAGGGAAGAAATCTAATACCTTGTTTCTTACTAAATTAATGTTCTACCAAGAGGGCATACTGGACAAAATGCACCTGCTGCACAACGATTATGTTTGCTTATCCATTAATGAAGCTTTTTCTGAATTTTTCTGACAGATTGTCCTGAAGTCATAAAGTATGGGCTGGTCAAATTTGCGTATTTTCTAATACATAATTGTTGGAAAAGAAAAAAATTCTGAAGTCCAGCTGTTTTAAGCAGTAAGTTGATTTATTTCAGTCCACTGGAAGAGAAGGCAAGATAAAGTGCAAAATAGCATTAGCACTGCTCTATGTATAGTGATGCACAAAAACATTACAAAATGGAACCAACCTGTTTCAGTACTATCTTACCTTTAATGATTAAGAATTCAGTTAGGACCATAAAACCTAATTCATTTCATTAGGAGTACCTTATGTATTTGGCTCCTGAACTGTGAGAACCCCTGCTGTAGGGCCTAACTGTTCTCTTCAGAAACTAAGCACCTACTTGTTTTTCATCTTTTTTGCCCTTAGCCTCCATATTAGAACTTTGAAGAGTTTTTCTCTCCAAAGTCAAAACTCCTTATATCCTGCCATACCAGGAGTAGAGACCATGAGCTATTTAGCTATTTAAAAATTCACTGTTTTCATTAGGGTAAGAGACCAACCAACTTGCTTCTAACTCTTCTAATAGCACAGGAATAGTAGTTAACATAAAATAATAATAATAATAAAAAAATATACTACTACTACTACTACTACTATTAAACAGATATGATAGTCAACAGAGAGAGAAGTGGATAAAAATATGATCAGTTTAGGAAATAAATGTAACTCTTCCAGACAAATTAGTTAGGTTAAGAAAAACCAAATTTCAGAGGTGTGAAAAAGATGAGTTGGGACACACAAGAAGTAGAAGAAAGAGCCTGAGTGACAATAAGACAATCTTAGCAGGGTAAAAATTGTGCTATAGCCAAGATGATATGTTGCTATGAGATTATTTTAGGCTAAGATATATTACAGTGAGACAACCAAAGAAGACATTGAGACCCTGACTGCATTCTGTTTTTGAACCTGTGCTCATGCAGAGGAGATTCCTATCTGCAGATGCCAAAACCTTGAAGCTCTATCTCTGAATTTAGGTAAAGTGGGTAAAATTTCTGCCTTACCTGGTAACTTCCCTCTCAATGTTTTTTAAGTAATCTCCCCTCTTATGTTTATGTCCTAGGCCTCTAAGAGCTACTGCACCTTCACTAGAGTTCTATTCAGACTGAACTTTTCAGGTCTATTTGTATTAAACATAAGAATTGTTCCAGACAATCTGTGCTCAAGGAGAATTACAGAAACTCCACAATAATTCCATGGATTCCAGCTACCAACAAATTCCACAAACAAATGTTATTTATCTGATATTTATCCATGTATCAATCTCAGTGAAAACTTAGTTCATCTTGTTGCAGGCTAACTTTCAATAAAAATATGTTAAGAGCTCTGGATCATCTATGTTATTGTCCTGGTTTGAATACGAACCAAACCAGTTCTGTTCAGAGGTTTTATTTTTCATCTGAGTCTCTGCTAACTAACTGCACTTTCTGAAGCTCACAGCATGTTTGCACAGACAGTGTTTGCTTCTAACAGCGATAAGACTTGATGTTTAGAGTTACTACCAAGGATTGGTGTGTGCAGACCAAGGTCACTGCTAGATCGTGTGTACTACACCAGGGGGTGCAGAAAGTGAAAGGCCACACCTGTGGGAAGGAGCGGCCAGGACAGGTGACCCTAAACTGACCAACGAGGTATTCCATCCCATACATGTCATATTCAGTATAAAGCTGAGGGATCACAAGAGTCTCAAGGCTACCCTTCCCTTCGGTCAGCCCTTCACTTTGGTCTGCCTTATGCCCTTCCCTTCAGTCAGCCTGATGCTTCTTTTCAAGGGGCTTTCTTGCCTTCTGGACACTTCCCTTCCCTTCTGCCTTCTTTCTTCTCGGCCCTGCCTTTGATGCCAATTTGTGTGTTCCTGAACCTGGTTCCCGTCACTGCTGAGCCCAGTCTGGGACTTTGCCAGTGCCTGCTTCACAGCCTCAGTGGTGATAGTGACATAGTTGCCATCAGGGGGAGGCTGGGTTCAATACTGGTTTTGTATATATTTCTCTATATATTGCATTTTATTATTATTATCTCCATTGAAACTGTTGTAGTTTTTTTTCTAATCTAGAAGTCTCACTCTCTCTCATTCCCTTCCCCTCCCATTTTGCAAAGGAGGGGGCCAACAGTGATCCATAAGTCTCTCTCCCTTATCCCCTTTCTCTTCCTATATTTGGGGGGGAAAGAGGGTTTAACAGAGAGTGTCTGTTGTAGGTCTGGTGGATCGACCCTAAATCTCGACTGCTATATAACAGTACTTTTAAATGTACCATTATGTACGTTTTAGTGATATGTACATCTTTACTGTTATGTATTTTTAAACATACTTTCAGGCTCACTGAAGCTTACACTGTCTTCTAAACAGAACTGCCATCACACTTGAGAATATCTATTAGTATGATCTTGTGAAGCTTCTTTCATCAAACTATCATCACTGGACTCACTCTGGTTTGAGGAAATGCTTTGTTCATTAAGCACTTCTGTGCCACTTTCTTTTCTCGCTTTACTCCCATTAGGCTTTCTATGCATACCAAATTCTCAATTATTGAATGCTAATTTCCTAACAGTTTCTGGCAATTCATGTGTACAAATTAGCTTGCCAAATTAAGAGCAAGCATCTTGGAAAGGATTTGAAGTTGGGTGTGAAGCAATTTTCTGCTCAATAAAGTATAGATCTAGTTATTGTATCATTCTTATCAGTAATGTATCAGGGCTGACAAATGTATACATTTATTCTCAATACATTTGTTGCACCCGATTAAAAAGATCAATTGCTGTCTCAACCCAACTTTTAAAACAGAAGATAAATGTGGTGCACTTTAATCAGAGGGCCAGAATTTCTACTTCTCAGATTTTCAATGATTACTCCATAATTGGCAAGGAAACAGTATACAAGTTAGAAAAATAGTGCTGACATTATTTTTCATATATCACAGGGTAAATTTGACCTAATTAAAAAATCTTCTTATTAAGACCCAGGTGTTAGGATTCTACCATGTTTTCATATAAAAACACTCCACTATAAAGAACTGCTATAGTGGAATAGAGATTCTATAGACAGGCAGAATCTGGGCACATTTCTTTTGCTTTGCCTCAAGCAGCAATATGATCAGCAAATTCATTAAGTTATACACATTGACAGAATGGAATATGTTTTACAGAATACACTGCATTTTAAACCTCTAGTGCTCCTAAAGCATTTTAAATGAGATTTTCCTTGTTAGTTGTATATCAATCAATTATACAGATTGGATTATATATGCTCCCTCTGCTGGTCTACTTATTCCACACAAATGCCTCATTTTTTCTTTATTTTGTAATTCAATGTCTAAGATACTATGGCCAATTTTGTAGTAGCAGCACACTAGTGCCAGTTGAATAGTATTGAGGTAAAAGCAGTTTAAGTATAAATCAGTAAGTCTTTCTCCCGTCTTTTAGTTTGGAACTGAAACATGTAACATCCCTAAAGCAAACAAACAAACCCTCAAACAGTTGAAGAGGAAGAATTTAAAAGTGAGATATTGAACCAAACTGCTGGCTTTCTATGATGGAACAACTACATTAGTAGACAAGGGAAGAGCTTTGGAAGTCATCTGTCTGGACTTCTGTAAGATCTTTGATTTGGTGCCTCACAACATTCTTCTCTCTGAATTGGAAAGATATGGATTTGATGGGTGGACTGTCTGGTGGATGAGGAATTGGTTGGATGGTCACATCCAGAGGGTAGTGGTCAACAGTTCAATGTCCAGATGGAGATCAGTGACAAGTGGTGTTCCTCAGTGGTCCATACTAGTATCAGTGCTGTTTAATGCCTTCATCAATGACATAGACAGTGGGCTTGAGTGCACCCTCAGCAAGTCTGCAGAAGACATCAAGATGAGTGGTGCAGCTGACACGCCTGAGGGACAGGATGCCATCCAAAGAGACCTGGACAAGCTTGAGAAGTGAGCCCATGTGAACCTCATCAGGTTCAACCAGGCCAAATGCAAGGTCCTGCACCTGGGTCAGGGCAATCCCTAGTATCAATACAGGCTGAGGGATGATGGGACTGAAAGTAACCCTGTGGAGAAGGACTTGGGGGTACTCATGGATGAAAAGCTGGACATGAGCTGGCAATGCTTGCTCGCAGCCCAGAAAGCCAGCTGTATCCTGGGCTGCGTCAAAAGAAGCGTGGCCAGCACATCAAAGAAAGTGATTCTGTGAGACCCCACCTGGAATACTGTGTTCAGTTCTGTTGCCTCTACCATAAGGGGGACATGGATCTGTTGGAGCGGGTCCAGAGGAGGGCCACAAGGATGATCCAGGGGTTGGAGCATCTCTGCTATGAGGATAGGTTGAGGGTACTGGGATTGTTCAGCCTGGAGAAGAAAAGACTCTGGGGGGACCTTATAGCTGCCTTCCAGTACCTGAAGGGAGCCTACAGGAAGGCTGGTGAGTGACTCTTCACGAGTGTCCAATGACAGGACAAGGGGAAATGGTTTTAAACTGAAGGAGAGGAGGTTTAGGCTAGATCTTAGGATGAAGTTCTTCAGTACAAGGGTGGTGAGACTCTAGAATAGATTGCCCAGAGAGGCTGTGGATGCCCCCTCCCTGGAGGTGTTCAAGGCCAGGTTGGATGAGGCCTTGAGCAACGTGTTCTAGTTGAGGGGCATCCCTGCCCAAGGCAGGGAGCTTGGACTAGATGGTCTCTAGGGTCCCTTCCCACCTAAGCCATCCTATGATTCTCCCCCTCTACTCTAGTGAGAACCCACTTGGAGTGTTGCAGCCAGCTCTGGAGTCCTCAGTGCAGGAAAGACATGGACCTGTTAGAGCAGGTGCAGAGGAGGGCCACAAAAATGATCAAGGGCTGGAACACCTCTACTGTGAAGAAAGGCTGAGAAAGTTGGGGTTGTTCAGCCTGGAGAAGAGAAGGCTCTGGGGAGACCTTATTGCAGTACTTAAACTAAAAGAGGATAGATTTAGACTAGATATAAGGAAAAAATTTTTACTATGAGAGTGGTGAAATACAGGTACAGGTGGTAGATGCTGCTCCCCTGGAAACATTCAAGGTCATGTTGGATGGGGCTCTGAACAACCTGATCTAGTCAAAGATGTCTCTGCTCACTGCAGGGGTGTTGTACTAGATGACCTTTAAAGGTCCCTTCCAACCCAATTCATTCTTTAAAGGTCCCTTCCAACCCAATTCATTCTATGATTCTATGAATAAAAATTGAGCTCTACAAATGGTTGGGTTTTTATATAGGGACAAGTGCAAAAATATTTTCAGGCTCACAAAGTAAAACTCATTTCCTTTCACTGTACAAGTATTTTAAGTTCTTGCATTACAATGCCAAAGCTTGTATTCTCACCCATCAAGCCAACAATAACTTCAGTTCCATTCCTTCGTTGTAATTTCTTTCCATAAGAACTTCCAGAACCTTTGAGTGAATTTATAATATCTGAGTTAAAAAACTAGATTTGAAGATTTTATTTTTAAATAACTTAATAATTTTGGTAAAATAAGCTGAAGGACTTAGACCAAAGCATGCCATGACAGGAGACGTTCAATACATGTCCACTACATAATTAAGCTAATGTATCTGCACTCTCAGCTGATGAGTACTTTTGGTCCTGATTTCATCCATTGCCTTTCCCTGCTCTGTAATGGAAACTACAACCTTCATTACAGTGTCAGTTATTGAATAAAAGATCAGGGAAATGTAGGTATCATACAGTAAGCTAGGTGGGGAAAAAGACCCTGTATTTCTCATCTAGATTTAATTATTTTCTTTTGTAAATCAGAGGTTTTATGTAGTCAGATAATATGATATTTATTTTTGTGCGCTTTTTTGGTAATTCTGTATGGGGTTGCTTTGCTAAGGTGACAAGTATTTTAGATTACATAAGATTTACTTATACTATACTATTTGATCCAACACAGTTTTTATGAAAATAGATCCTGTCAGATGGGACATACAGAACAACTGACAAAAAACTTATCCCTTTTTCCCTTCCTGATATTAAAAATGCCCAGACATAAACTCAGATTTGAAAGCTAACCAAACAAGTTTCCAATTTCTTTTGAAAGAAAGAACAAACAAACACCACATTTCAAGCTTGCCCAGAAGTTCACAATACAAATAATAGGCAATGATTTTTTACCTCAATTATCATAAGGGAATTGTGGAAAACTGTCACTCATTTCAACTGTAAAGTGTTTTCTTAAGAACTGCAAGTGCCTAAAGATTTTCCCTTTCCTGATTTCCATCTAATCAGCATGGAATGCAAAACAACCTGTTTCTTTATTACCTGCTTAGATGGGAACAGGGATTATCATAATAAAAGATTAGAAGTATTAAGACTTAAATCACATTATTGCTATGATTCACAGACACATTTCTGATTTTTCGCTTTGCTCAGGGCACGTTTCATAAAAACCAGCCATAAGCTTTTCATTTACACAACTAGTGCTGTTGCTGGCATAGGGGAGTAAGCTTTGAAGTGAAATTTACCACAAATGAGATTCTTTCATCTTTTAAGCTCAGGGTTGTTTTAAGAGTACAAGAAGCTTTGGGAGCTGTGTGCACACACATAGACAGAATAACTCTGCCTAGAGTGCGTGGAGAGTCCTGACTCATCACTAGACACAGAAAGTCCAACATGGAAATTAGTGCAGCTTGTTCAAAGGTGCTTTTCAAACTGGAGGTTTGCACTCTATGGGTCAATACCATAAACTGGCATGATTTCAAACCAGATTATTCAATGTATAGGCTGGAAAATAGAGACTTTTAAGGATACAAGTCCATTTGAACGCTTACCACAAGCAAGATCTTTTTGTGAACTGGGACTCCGAAAGCTGAGTCTCTCTTCCCTGGCAGTCCAAGGAAAGTCCCCAGTAGGGCTGCCTGGACAACAGTGGCAGGAGCTGACCCTGCGTCTCCAGGCAGCCATTGCCTGAGGGTGGTGGAGCTGCTCTGAGCTGGAGTCATGCAAGGGAGTATGAGTTTTAGCACTCAGGCTCAAGCATCTTGGCATGTAATGGGTCACCCTTCAGGGGTGACTTGGGTTCAGAGGACACAGGTTCACTTACCTCCTGTGCCTCAGGGAATTCTCTGATCATTGTGTGACTATGTAAAGGGCAGTGTCACGCACAATGAGTAGAAGACCTTCATGGGACTCAGTGAAGACACTGCTGAGCCTTGTCTTAGACTCAGGCAGCTGTATGTATTTCCTCAAACAAAGTGTTTGAGCCCTAGAGACCATTTTGGTCTTAGATACTTAAGTTCAGATTTTGGTGAAAAGGTACTTTTAGCACTGCTCTCCTATTCTGCATAACTTACCTTGCAAATCTAAGTGTGTCAGTCAGCAAAATGGCCTTGTGGATCTCGCCATTAGGCTTTTGGGTGCCCTTGGCATAAGGCAGTCAGTTTTGAGGATTTAAACTTTGAATATAGGTACCAACAGTGACAACTGAATGAACTATTATCTAAACTGTTTGCAGCTCTTGTCCTTAGTCCTTCAGTAGTCCAGTTACCTATGTCCAGTGTTGGGATGATATTATCATGCTAAACCTGAGGAATGTTGCAAGGATTGGAAGAGGCTTTTATGCTGTGTTAATGAAGTGAAGCATGAGACACATTCAACACCTGAGTCTCCAGCATGCACAGAGTATGCTCTTTATCTGCTTATATCTGAATTCACTGAAATACCAGTATTACTTCACTGCTGAAATCTGAGACTTTCCTGATGTTCATCAAAACAAAACCGTCAATATCTACAGAATTTGAACATAAATCTTTTTAATACTTTATATAAAGGTGGCTTTTAAAAATTGCTTGATCATTTAAGTATCATATTTCCACTCAATTTCAGTGCCAACTCTTTTGAAGTTAATAAACACTATTTATTTCTTGGGCAATTAACTTCAGATATTTCCAAGGGAACTCACTGTTTCAGTATTGTGAGCAAGTTGTACAAATTGAACCTATAAAATAACAGCAAAGTTGCCTTAAAGATTCCAAAAACTTTCCTAGAAAATGACATCTCTAAAAAGCAGGCTATACCAAGTGCCTAGGGTATATACACATTTTCAGAAGCATGAAAAGATGATATAAACAGATCTAACATTAATGATTTCTCCCAGTTTTTACCTGCTGGGAATTTAGAGATAAGAAAATAATCCAAGTGTCAGCCACAGATGACTATTATGAGACAGATGCTAAGTGTTTCTAGCATTTTATAGACATAGATCCTTGTGTAGGAGAAAGCTATGATACCATCTTAGCTTACAGACTTTTAGTTAGTCTCTTTTACTTATGGAACAGTTTTACTTATGGAACATAAATAGTTAAAAAAAAAATTAGCTCCTAGGAGGATCCTCTGTCTGCTGAAGTCAAAAGAAAATGATGTACCATTGCTTCAGCCATGATGAAACTGTATGACATACATCACATTGGATTTCAGAGTGGGTAGTTTGATGATCCCTTATGAAAAGGGAAACTGTGATTTAAGCTTGTAGAAAGTGACAGGAATAGAGAATTTCTCTGAATCACCTACAAGAAGAGCCCACCTCTCTGAAGACTGCAGAGTTTGCACAGTAGCTGGGCTGAAATTACAGATAGGAAACAATCCCTGTTGCAGAAGAAAGTTACTTTCATCCAACACAGACTGCCCACACGGGGGAGTACAGTTATTCTGCAGTGACTCTGCTGGTTAATCTTCCTTGTACAGTTACAGGGTTTTTATACAAAGTCTTATACAAACTTTCTGTTTTTCCCAAAATTGTACTTTGTTGTGTGAATGATTCAACATATGGTTTAAATTTTATGCAATGAAAGAAAATACAAGATGCTGTTCTTGGTAGTAATGTTGCTGTGGCTAAATGGGGTCATAATTTGTGGAGGAAAAGTGTTGTAGAATTAGTATAGATTTTTGTTTCCTTCTGGATACATGTTTGCTTGTTACCCACATGGAAGTCTCTTAAGGAGAGGTCTCTGCTCTGGGAGGTCTCACTTTAGAGCACCAAAGTGCTACTGTGGCTCCACAGAAGGAGCATCGCTATCTGTTATAGCCCTATCTGATCCTCATTGCTCCCTAACATTCTCCTCACTAGCAAACAGGCATTCTCCCTCTGCAGAAACTGGAGCACTAGATCACTCACTAGATTATTGCCACACTGGAAACCTGTCACTATCAAGTTCAAAGCCTTCTTCAGGCTTTTGCACCAAAGGCTAATTGCCTTCCCTATCCTGGGCTTTCTCTACAGCCAGGAGAAAGCTTTTCATTTCTCACCTCCCAGATCAGTGTGCCCAGTCAGCTTTGCAACCCAGAAGCAGTACTCAGGCATTACTGCAAAGCATCTGCTTCTGCTTACTTCAAAAATCCCTATGAGCACTCATTGGAATCTGGACTGTAAATATTAATTTTCTTTGTATTCTAGGCACTTCTAATACTTCATGTAATACTATGCCCTTGCTTTTCCAAGCACGGCATCAGGGCAATGTATACAACAACAGGAGATAAAAAGTCTAGGTTAATTTACAAGGCTGGTGGCTGAAGAGCAGTGGCACACAGAAAAAGCTGGAGCACTGTGATGAAAGAACTCACAAATTTCAATCCTTTATCACTTTTAACCAGGACAGTTAGGTTTCCTTGTTGAGTGAGTGCTTCCTTATCACATACAAAAAGAACATTTTAGCACAGTGAGTTTATTTTTGAGGGGAGCAAAACTACAATGTGGTACTGAAGTAAATGATTCTGAGTATTCTCCTGTGATCCAGACATCTCCACTGGGAATGTAATAAGATTTTTTTTTCCATCTCCCTGAAATGTATAAACATGCTGAGGAACAGCAAGGTAAAAGAAGAGAAGCACTCGACTAGAAGGAAGACAAGAGTATCCAGAACTGGTAGAGAGCAGAAAATTGTCAAAGCTGAGACAGGAATGAGTCCTGTTCACAACGATCTGGCAGTATAATGAACCCTAATGAAATAAATGCTTAGTCTTCACAATTTGGAGAGCAAGTTGCCTCTTTTCACAAAATATGTATCCACTTATTATATCAGATCTGTTTCTCTACAGAATGGAATTAATTGAAACAAGCTGCTCATTTCAGAAACTGGAGGAGAGAGGCCAAGAAAGGCAATGGGGCCTTAGGCAGACATCATCACCAAAGCCCTATTTCTGTGGAGGAAATAACAATTTAAAGAATAAGGTGTAAAATCTAGAATAAAATTAATATGTTCAGAGGACTGGACCACAGTCTCAGAGGTTTTCAAGACTGAGCTGAACAGAGTCATGAACAAACTGGTCTGATCTCACAGCTGGCCCAGCTGGCCCTGCTTTGAGCAGGAGGTTAGACTTGATGATCTCTAGTGGGTTCTTCCATTCTGAGCTCTTTTATGATTATATATACTTCATATGCTTAAAACTGGCTGAATATCATTCATCTTTATAGATACAAATTGGATGGTATGACTGTTTTTAAACTACTGAAATTCCCATGTAGAGGCATAACCGTAATTTCCTTTTCTGGGTTCATCCTTTTTTTGAAGGAATTGACTCCAGTTCCTCCTTTTGATGCTAGTCAAATAATGTCCAAACACAGCCTGCATGAAATGACAGTCTCAGTACTGTCAGTAATGGGCTAATTAACAGCAATAAAACTATTCAGTCTATCTGCCACAGCTCGTCAAAGGCACAAGCGTTCTGCAGTGTGGAGCCAGCTGGTTTTGGGAGACAGTGCAGGACTGCATCTCTGATTGCAGTATGATCTTCATAGGCAAAATGAAAAGCAAGAATTTTTTCATGCAAAATCTAATTGAATAGAAACAGGTGTGTTGAGACTGTATATTTTACATCAGTAAATTACACCTTTCCACTTGTGGAAGGGATAGCCACTGTGGTGGGTTTACCTTGGCTGGGTGCCCGGTGCCCACCCCTAGTCCCTCTATCACTCCCCCCGCCCCCCACCAAAACCTCCGTCAGCAAGGCAAGCGGGGAGAGAGTAAGATGGAAAAGGAAAACCCGTGGGTTATGATAAGAAGCAGTTTAATAAACAGCAGAGAAAGCAAGGTCGCGCGCGCGCGAAGCAAAAGCAACAAAGCCGTTACTCTCTACTTCCCATCCGCAGGCGGTGTCGGGCCTGTCCCGGGAAGCAGGGCTCCAGAACGCGTACCGGTTGCTCGGAGGACAAATGTCTTCCCAGAATCCCCCCGTCCTCCTCCCTTTATAGTTGAGCTGACGTCATATGGTATGGAATATCCTATTGGTCAGCTCGGGTCGGCTGTCCGGGTTGTATCCCCTCCCAAATCTTGCCCCCCCACACACACACCCCGTCAAAACAAGGCTGTGTGTTATCAACACCTTCTGGCTTCCAGTACTGCAGCATGAAGGCTGTATGGGGAAAATCAGTTCAGACAGACCCACTACAGCCACAAATTCACCAAATATGTGGAAGGGAACACAGTGTGACTACATGCCTGGTAGTTGCTTCCTGCTAAGGGTGAAAGATAAAACTTTTACTTCTCCACAGTGAATTTGTGCCTCAGTGAGCAAACCAGATTTTCCAGCAATTCCACAACTCAGGAACTCAATTCTTCAGAAACTACAGAAAATGACAAATCTCAAGGTTTGCCTGTTCTTCATAAGAGGTCTGAACTTTACCATATAACTGAGTTCATCCAAACAGTAATGAGAACACTGGCCACAAAACAACAGACCTTGCTCAAACCAAAGCCAACAGAAACTCAGTGCTACATTTATTAATGGAAGGAGAATCAAACAATGCTTGAAAGCAATAAATTGGAAAGCAAACAAGATCTGTTCATGCTTGCCTGGAACAGTTTTATACAAGTGTTCTTACTCTTGATGTTTGATATGTTTTCTATGATGTGATTTCATTTAGCTCAAATTACACTAAGAAGTTTCTTGCAAGACAAACTGAGAACAGTGATTTTTCAAATTACTTACTGCAGGAGATGAAGCTTAAGAAAACATAATAAAAGTGATCCCAAATTCCTAATTCCATATGACATTCATCAGCTATTTATCAGTTCTTCAACATGATATCAAATTATTGCACTATTTTAGAATAGTAATGGCCTTTTCTCATTTCATCATACATCCATTTTACATATAACATTCCTGAACATAATCACTAGAGTTGAAAAGCACAACAACAATAAATATCGACTACGATACTGCCTTTTGAGTCAGAGAACTAGTGTTAAATAAACTCTTGTTATGAAGGCCAATGAAGATGAGTAGTTGAAGATCTTTTTGGAAAAGCTACAGATGCAGTTTCCGTATTGCTGTGTGTGCTCCAGCTGCTCCACAGTCTAAATCACTCCTGCTACTGACTTGACTGTCCTTGCCAATGTGGCAGCAAGAGGCTGAGGACGTACCCACCTGCATATCTGCTATGTATAATGAGACATTAAAAGAGAAAAGACTGACTCTTTGGATGTATTGGTTTCCTTGCTGCTATGAGAACAAGTATGTCTTTATAGTTACATTACCACCTTGCATCTCCATGTGATTAAATTATTTTTTATGAAGCCAGGGATATAGGGATAAAATATTTTATTATGATTTTTACCTCTTACTCTCATTCAAAAGTATTTAGAAGTAGGGTTAAGGAAACAGGAACAAGAGCTTAACTCCCAAAATATCAGTTTTGACAATTTTTGCCTAATTTCTTTGCTGAAGTGAAATGGGAAAACTATGTGAGATTTATGTTCATGTGAGTGCATTTCTATAAGACCTTAATATAACAATTCTTTGTGCTGAATAACCTATAGGCAACATTTTTTTATATCTTTAGTGCACAGCTGCATATCCATGAAAAAAGAAAACCCCTTTTTTTTACCTTTGGAGTTTACTGCACCAGCTGCAGTTGAAACCAATCTGGGCAGTGACACAGGGACTACAGCTGGTAAACTGGAGGCAAGCTGTGACACAGATAAGCAAACACAAATTATTACATTAGTGTCACAAATAATTCTCACAAAAGCAGAATACATACTCTTCTGATAATATATACTTACTGATTCAACAGGTTCACATATGTCCAAAATAAGACACTAAACCCAGACTACTAAAATGCATTGCACACCTATATGCATGAAGGTACATTTTTATAGGATCCATTTGTATTCCATTTGTAAATGTATTCCCACTTCTGTTCATTCAGCTTCACTGCTAAATTTTTATCTTTTTGCTTAATATTAAGTATTTCCTTGAAACACTTTCTTCCCTAGCTCCAGAGGTTTTTTTGGTGTTGCTAACATTAAGACATAAGCAGCTAAGATGACTGGCAGGAAAGTGTGCGAGAACTATAATTGAATTAAAAAAAATAAAAAGAGTTGTTTCCATTTTTTTTTCACAGTAATACAGCTGGCAGTTTAAATCCAGAGATTTCTAAACAATAGTTTTACCTTGGACAAAAGAGGCAGATAAACTGCAAAATGCGTTTGGGGATATTCCTTTGTGATATGATGCACAGTACATAGAAGAATTTGTGTTTGCCTTGCTAGAGGAAACAAATTTAAAGGCAATATAATCTTTCTTTGGAAAAAAACATTTGGCACAAATTTAATTCGAAACCTACTAGGAGCTATATTCCTATAAACTAATTTGTGGTACAAGAGGATGCACTGGATTATGCATCATCCATCTGGGAATAAATCTGGAAGAGGATAAATGAATCTGTCCATGATTCCAAGCCCACAGATTAAAAAAAATATTTAAAATTGTGTGTGTTGCTAGGAGGGGGAGAGGGACCATTCCCAGATCTGCCCATGTTACAGTTTACTTACTTGGAAGAGGTATCATTTCAACAGCTGAGAGATTGGTAATCTTTGACATCTGTAGCTCCACCCTGTGGTACTCATAAATAGTTCTTCTACGGACATCTACCAGGAAAGAAAAATAAAAATATTTTCACACTTTACTATTTTACAGGCTGCAGATTGTGAAAAATAGTGGATGTAGTGATTGTTCACTGTTTCTTAGGTGCACGCATGGCACTACTTTTCCTCAAGAATATATTCTTGACTTTAGACATCATGAAGGAACATGTAAAAGGCATAGACAGAGAATTTTTCACTGGAGAATCACAAGAGCTGATAGAATAGGTACCTATCCCTGGTAAAGGATTATGAAAATGCTGAGTGTGTTCTCAAGCATCCTAGTCATTTAGTTAGGCTGAAATTCTAGAGAGTATACTGTTAGACATTTCAGGGTATATTTCAGGTGCTTGCTTTCCTAAGACATTTCTCAGCTTATGGACTTGAGAGAAGTGCTTTATATGCTCATTTTGTTAGTTGTTGTCAAGATGTGCAAACAAAACTGTTTTCATTGCTTAATGAAACTTGTTGGCTACAAACAGTTCACATCTAAATGCACTAGAACTTTTTTTTCATATTATAATATTAAAGAAGACAAGTCTTCCTAAACAGCCAATGTTATACATAATCTTCACACAAGCTGACTGCACCTAAGTGTCAAAGCAGAAATTCAATATATTCAATGTACTGTTCTTATGGGGTTTGAACACACAGATGACTGTAAGACCCAAACACAAGATAAGTGAGAAAAAAAATCACATAACTGTTAGTTTCCAGATCAATATCACATCATTATTCTGAATATTCCAGATTTTAAGTGCATAGCTGCAGCACAGCCTGGTGAATTTGCAAATTAAAAGCACAGCCTACACTGCCAATCTGACACAATAATGATGATTTCCTGGTGCACAGGATTTAAATTTATCTCCTTGAAGGCCTGCTAAACTAATTGAAATCAATGCTAAATACAATCACTGACCCTGTGGAATCATGTCGGAGAGGAATAAAGGGTAAAGGGTTAACAGGTTACTCTGGTCAATGTCTACATGCAACAGGAGAAAAGGAATTGCACACAGCCATAAACTCAATTGTAGGTGGTCTTCTGTGTTGCCAGCCATGTATGGATTAGGGCACACCTCGTTGCTTGATATAAAGGTTGTGTTTCTGTAAATTGAAGCGCACTCACATGCTGTTAAGCAACCACATAGCGCCAAATCCACAGCGTTTTTCGCAATCTCTTAGGAGGGATGTTGTAGGCATTTTTCAGAGAGAAAATGGGACCTCAACTAGAATCAATCAAGCAATAAATGCTAACTTTTAAGGGAAGAGAGAAAGTGCACTAAAGTGTCTGGTGACTAAAGTGTCTCTTGGCTCAGGCAGACAAGGCTTTCTAAGAAAAGAGGGTGGCCAACCTCTAAAAGCACAAGTGTGGGAATCCCCCTTACACCACACAGAAAATAACCATCAAGCTAATGTTGTCAGTTGGAATAAACAGCTGAATCTCTGAGGAGGCAGAAACAGAACTGTGCTGGGTGGGCTAACTCTCTTCTGCATCAGCCAGGGTCGCTGTGGGCGAAGTAGCTTCTCTGCCCATTCTCACTGCATAAGCTCCGAGGCACAGGTAGGCAGCGTTTGGCTTTCAGACAGTAATATTTCTATTTAGCTCGAAATCAGCTCCTTTGCCAAGCAGTTCCTCTTGCCATTTATTTGAAGCTGACTTTGCTATGCCTTTACCCCTCCTGATAGAGGATTTATCTTTTGGTATGAAATGCACCTATAATCGAGCTAGTTTTATTTCTGTTTTACCTGCAAGGTAATTCTGACTAGTTAAAAGATAGATATGGGGATGTGTCAAAAGTTTACCCCAATAAATGCCTTAGCCGTGTTCTTCAAACCCACTGGACAGAAAGGGTTTTCAAGACAAAGCTAATCTTTGGCTGGGGTGGGGAAAATCTCTCGCCAGCAGTGAAAGGTTTATGATCCAAGGATGGTAAGACCCATAAAAACACTTGCCAAATTGGACTGATCAGGACATGTGTTTGAAATGAACTCCTGCCAGTGCTGAAGGCTGTAATTTGTTTCCACAGAAATCTTTATCCTTCTGCCCCAAAAAATAAGCAAATGAATACATAAATTAAAATGGTGGGTGCCGACACTTTAATTGAACTCCATTTCATCTCATCACTAGTAGTACAGACTGGTATGCCATTTACTCTGAACCTTTCCTAGCAGAATCCTCACAGGGTTTACAAGAAATAAGGAGCTTTCAAAAAATCCAGTAAGAATCAGTGATTCAGGTCACAGGCACTTTTATCTCACCCAGTGCATGAAATTTCTAAAACCCACTGATTTTAAGAGAATTTCTAATCATGCATATTTCAAGTATGGCTGTTGATCTGATTAAATTCTAGTGCCTAGAAGACTCAGGTTTGATCTTTTCTTCTTCAGGAAGAAGACTGTGCCAACCATAAGTGGTGAGTTTGCATACAAGGGACCTATCCACTGTAAAAAAGCTAAGCACAGGGAGATAATTGCACAGTCACCTTCTAACAGCTTTGAATATACTTGCAGGCAGTGGCTGGAAACACAAGTGTGCAAATTTATCTGCCTGGCCAGGTTGTAAAAACATGCAGATGTAGCTTCTTTTGGAAGTCTGACTTGAAACACGCCATACTTAGCTCCTCAAAAGGCACTATTTAGAATGCTGGGCCTATAGCCTGTATCCCCTTAAGAAAAGAGGGTAGAAAAGCTAAACTCAATAGGATAAACAGAAAAATGAATACTCTCTCCTGACACTTTCCTCCTCCACCACTCCACATACACTCCTGCTCCAGCCCAAGACACACACTGCCTTTCACTCAGGTGGAACTTGCTCTTCTTTGGCTTATGCTGTCTATTTAGCTCTTTTATAAACAAGTAGAAGTGCAGAATCATGAAGAGCTTATGAACCTATGTACTTCAGCATGCATCTTAACTTGACAAGAAGTAGTAAAATCATTTCATGGTAGCATCATATGCAGGTATTTTTTTGAAAAGAGGCATTACATCAGGTCTAACAGGAAACAGAAAAGGACTTTTTGCATTTATATAGACTTTCAAAATACCATTCCTGGTTCTGAATTTCAGAAAATATGCATGTATTCTTCTTCTAGTAATGAATATATTTTACTTTTCTGGAAGTCTGAATATCCCAAACACCCTTTTTAACCAAATGAAGCAACTTATAATTTCTTTTTCAAGAACAGATTCTATATTTATTTTTTTTTTACATTTGGTTTAATTTATGGCATGGTCCTAACTGTTCTTTGGTTTGTTTCTGTGGCATTTACATGTACTATCTTTGAATAGAAGGCCAAAGGTACAGTCCCAGTAGAAAAAGCTGAAGAAAACACCAGCTACTTGTGGTAAGTACATTCCTTAGTGACCTAGAGAGATAACGTGAAGGATCAGAAGGTCGAGTGAAAGAATCCTTTCAGGGGATTAAGCAGTGGATTAGTAAATTATAGATGCGCAAGATTCTGGTGTGATAAAACATTTCTATGTACTTTTATCACAGCAGTTTTAAACTAAATAATGGCATATAAATATTCTATGAAACAGAACTGCCAGAGTTAACTAAATGTACTAGGACGGGAGAGTGCTCTGGGGACGGAGCAGTGCC
This sequence comes from Brachypteracias leptosomus, assembly GCA_013401335.1. Classification (NCBI taxonomy): domain Eukaryota; kingdom Metazoa; phylum Chordata; class Aves; order Coraciiformes; family Brachypteraciidae; genus Brachypteracias; species Brachypteracias leptosomus. The sequence continues at coordinate 20,074 of VYZX01013717.1, forward strand.
AGAAGAGCACCAACGATACCCTAACATATCTGAAGGGTCAGTAGCTAGTAATAAACCATTCTAAATATGCATCCAACAGATGCACAATCTCTCTGGTACACTTCCATCACATAATCACTTTTTCTCATACAGCATTCCTCAACTAAATCCTGCAATATTGGTCTGATTTTTTTAAATTATGTGTTCACACAAATAAGAATCTTTGTCAGTGGAAGATTTCTAGGGAATTGAGATTGGCCATATACCCAGCAAATACTGCTAAACAAGGCCATATATATTCATACAGCTGCACTTTCATTTTTAAGTCTCACTGATGGAGAAAACACAAATGGCAAGAGCACGCATTTGATTATGCAGAAGTCAATTGGAAGCAAACAATTTATGAAACATACCCAGTTTACACTGCAAGCAATTTGTGAAAAATATAAGGGATACAGAGGGGTGGGGTACAGCTGCTGTACTACACAGCCATTGGCACTGCTTGACAGGAACTTTGTTTAGCACCATTGGCTGAACAAAACCTTCATGCAAATATTTATTTTGCAGCCTGGTATGTTTGATTGCCACCATCACAAAAGGTAAGGCAATCAGAATGCCAAAGCAATCTGTGTTCTTTGTTTCTAAGAGCTTCATATTGCTAAGCTTATAAATATTAAATAATTAATTCTTGAGGCACTGACACTGGGAACAAACATGCCTGTAATCAAACCACCACAATTGCTCTTGGTCATTGATTATTACACATGTCTGAATCTAGATAAAAATTCAGATTTCCTAATTGTATTAATTTTACCATTCTCTTGAAAGTTACTAAAACAATCTCTTAAAACCTGGAATTTGCACTTATTCTGTGAAGAAGCAAACCAGTGAAGGAGGCTCTGAAAATACCTGCTTTATGAACAATGCAGAAAAAACTGTTCTGCACCAATTCTCTGTGCCTACCACACATCATTTACTTTGAAACTCCCCATGTCCTTTCAGATTTACCCCAATTTCTGATGTCCGCTGAGCTGCTCTTAGTTCAGTATCTAGGTATGAAAAACACGCTTTTCCCCTTGAACCACCATGCACCCAACTGCCTAATGCTGAGATTGATCAATGGCCACTTAAAGCCTTGACTAAAATGAGAACCTTTTAAACTTTGGTCACCTTGTACCAGCCCCTGAAGTGCTGTTATGCCACCAAAGATTGGCAGCATGCCTATCTCTTTCCTTCACTGCTCCCGAATCAGACATCTAGTGCCAAGGAACCCAGCTGCCCGGCTAAACCCTTTTGGGCTAGCAGGCAAACACACAGGGCTTGAGGAGCTGGTACTCTGTAGAATTAGTTACACCAGTGGAAATCAAGAATAAATACTTTAGAATAAATATTTTAGAGTCATAACTTTGGGGCCCACTTTGCACAGAGGTAAATGACAACATTACCAGTAAGGTAGAAGCAAATAACAACTTCCCAGATGGTGCTGCACCTTTGTATAGTAAATATCACAACATAAACTACTAGTCTTCTTTTATCTTTCAGGAAGGTAATGCTAAGGTTCTTTCAGAGTCCTCAGTACTGTAAACAAACTGGAGAGAAATCTTCAGTAAACAGTTATAACATGTAGAGTTGTCAATTATATGCTTGAGTTACACTACACTTTAAGCGGCACTAATTGCACAGAAACTGGAATATTACTAACACATAGCTCAGATACAATTTCATTGTATACACAGTGTTGTTGAGTAATTTCACTGTCATTAAATGTTTAGTTGCCAAGGTATGGATTTCCTTAAAGTGCTGTACCCAGTACAGTAGAGGCCAAGATCATGGAGAAGTATGTCTCATCGTGGAGAAAAGCCTAGCCGTTATCTGTAAGTGTAAGACTAGTGTAGAACCCTTGAATATCTCACTCTCTCATTTTACCAGTATATTTCATGTGGAAAAAAAAAGCACTATCTGTGAAAGCTTACTGGTGGGCTTTTTCATTGCTAAAATAGTGGGTGGCAGGAAATGCTTTTTCTTTCTTCTTCATGCACAACAAAAATCTAAAGACAAAAGGGAAGACAGCACTGAAACAAAGGAGAGAAACGTAGTAAACCTGAAGGAAAGACATAGGGGGAAAAAAGATGACCATGAAATTAGAGAGAAATTGGGAGTCTGCAGAAGGGAGAGCAAAGGATACTGTAGGTGATTGAAAGAAGGACCAAGACTGGAATGCCAAGGATGGCTGAGAAAAAACAAGAAATGAGAGGGAAGAGGGAAGAGAAGGTAGTTGCAATGGGACAGGGACCAGGGACAATGTTCCTGATGCAGAGGCTGAAAAAAAGGGAGGAAAAAAGACTTGCTGGAGGAAAATGTAAAGCTATCTCTCAGCTATGTCTTTACCAATCATGTGTTGTCTAACTGGACAACATCCATTATACATCCTTAGTGTCTTTGTTACAAAAGGAAAAATAGTCAATGCACAAGTGTTCAGCCTGTCTGAAGAAGAAAAAATCAGGGTTGCCCCTCTAACTTATTGGACAAATCAGAAGCAGAAGTCCAGAGCCTGGCTCACTTAAATTGAATTACCTGGAAGAGGCATTAAATCTTCCTCTAAAATTAATTGTTATTTTGCTACATCAGAATTAAGGGCTTTTCTTGTTAATGTTGGTGTTAAGGAAAAATTCACTTCCCTTCATACATTACCATTCATTCCAAAGCACCTCTAGAGTATGTACAGGCATATGTATCTATATGTACATATATTAAAATATAAAATAGCGGCTAATCTGCATTAATATAATAGTAACACATATAGACTCAAAAATAAAGACATTGCTTACATATAAGCAGTACTAGCAGATCAAGAAAAAAAAATCAAACATAGAAAACAGGCAGAAAGCCACATTCCAAAAATCTCCCACCTCTGTGCTCTGACTCTTAAGGTGAAAAAAACTGTAGGTACCTCTATTCTTTTAGGGACAGATAAAAGGAGTGCAAGGCATTTATATGGAGGAGTATGTTAACCAAAATAGGCATGAAATGCTCAAGGTCCTCCATTTCAAAAAGTTTAGAAAATCCTTTCTTCTTCCTCTCAGGTCTTCAAGAGGATCCCTTTTCATCACTCATTAAAATTCACTTTTGAAATGAAATGGCTGATCAAAAAGTATTTCTGTCCTCAGAATGAAACAGATTTGCCTGGCTTTAGAACTCCCTTTTCAGAAGTATTAAAAAAGTTATGACTAATGTTTTGGATAGTATGTTTGAAAAAATCTGACATATAGTTAGTTCCATATCTTCCAAAATTATTTTAATAAAACTAGTACTATTATACTGAAATTTTAGAATGCTGAGCATACAAAGTTCATCAAAGAAAGCCAGCATTTTTTAAAACTTAAGAATATATTTTTGTTCAAATAGGCTTGTGTTGCACTTAATGTCTCTTTCCTTGTCAAATGCAAGATGTATACCAAAATAACTGTCAGATCTCAAATGTGAAGCAGTACAGTTGGGTGTTTTATTTCAAGATTTGAGTTTGTTGGGGTTTTTTTTGTAACTAGCCATGAATATAAAGGGAAACCGGATTCCCCTGATGGAAAATTTTTTGTTGAAGTGGTATAGTTGTGCTATCTTTGCCTTCTTTTGGGACAAACAAACAGCATTTTATATTCTTCTGTTGTCTTAAGGAGCTAACAAATAAAGTAAAACAACTCTTCTATCATATCACTTTTTCAGTAATTGACTAGAGCCATCGTTGATTTAACACCTCTGAAAAACAAGAATGCAATAACATGCATATTTTAAGAGCATCTGACATTGGCTCTCTACGGGCCAACATTATTTACCAGCATTGTCAAGATGCTATTATGTTGCGTGTATGTACTAATATAAGCCTGTTTCACTGAAAGCACAATTTAGCTTCAGGAAAATCTACTGTGAACTAATGCTTCCCTTGATTAAATATAGCTTTAGTGTAAACTACAAACTAGGAAAAATAATAATGAATTACCACCATCCACAGAACCAGTTGTTAAGGGGAAAAGCAGTACATTACACACAGTAATACAGAAATAATGCTATCAAAACAGTTGCTGCAGTAGCACGTGTTAGACTCTTTATCCACATTCTATTCTTCTTGTCACTCCTTAATGTTACTTAATGAGCAGAGTAAGTTCAAGATGAGACACTAGACAGATTTTCTGTTAAATTACAGTCACTTCACGTAGTAGAAACTGTAATTTAACATAAAGGTTTACAGAAATACTAAAATCAGAAGACTAGTAAATGTATTCATCAAAACCAACATTATGTACTAGTAGTAAAAACAAGTTGCATGTCTGAAATATTGCTACAGAAAGAAACATTGAAACTAGAATAAAGACTCACATATACTATTTATTTTACACACAAAACATGTAAGTCTAAAAAGAGTTCTTTAGTGTTGTTTGATGATGGAGGCCTGATGCCAAAAGGTGTGCATACTGCGTGCATGTCTTACATTGAATTTCTATGTGACTATTCTCATAAACCACCTCCACAAGTCAATCAACCTATTTCCACCTGAATCCATTTTAGGAGCTCTTACAAGCTGAAGATTCACATAAATATTCAGATCATTCACTTACAAACTTCACTCAAATTGCTGAAATCAGTTGCCTAGATTCATTTGTTCCTAAGCACTCAAAAACAATCCATAGGCACATCACAACTATCTATCATACTTCAGGGACAAATTTCTTCCAAGATCTCTCTCTTAAGTGAAATCTGTGCTTGCCAACCTCCTTCACACTACTCTGAGTTCACAACAAGCAACAGATAGTGCTGAAATTTTCCATCTTCCCCATGGTAGGACATATAATACGTAGGATTTATGCTTCCTCATACCAAAGACTGTTTAAATGTGATGAGGGGATAGGATGAGCTGAGAGGCAATGCACTTGCAATATCAGTGTCAGCCCCATCTGCAGACTGCCTTAAAGATGGGCTGGATCAGGTCAATCCTTCTGAGCTTTATCTGCATCACCCACTCAGGGTTCACTTTAGGGGAATATGCCTGGACAAAAATCCTAGGAGGCTGCTTTAAGCACAGCTCCTTCAATCTACACCCTGCTGTTAGGGGATCATAAAAAATTGAACTTGGTAAATTTGTTCCAAATGTGTAAATAAAACCAGTTAGACTTGGAAAGTTAGCATCCTCTCTAATGGCTAAACGACCTCGAAGAGTTCTGTACACAGTATGTTCAAACAAAGCACCAAGGAAATTCCTACTGTCAATTTTCAGTCAATCCATACAACGTATAATTAAAGCCAAAGAGAATTAAATGTCACTTGCATTACTTTTGCCATGACTATGTGATCCCAAGATGTTCTATAATAACTACGTCTCCTCTTTTCTCTCCCTAAAATATATAGATGAATTGAAGTTCAGAATGCAAAATATCAAGAACTTCCAACATGGATATAGATGATTTTTCTGAACAGTTTGCTTCTTCCCTTCTGTGGATATGGAAGTATATTCCAGGTAAAGTATCTTATGGAATACCAAATTGTTCTGGTTGACAGTTTAATTTTACATTATTTGGCTGGCCATTTAGTTTTATTTACTTAATTTTTCAGCTCAAAAGAAACAATGACAGAGAAAGCCACATGGGGAATTATCAAGCAAATAAAATTACACTTGAATTAACAAGCTGAAATTAGCTAAGTGATTTGTTGTGCAGCTAATCATCCTTGATGAAATCAGTTTCTACTCATTTCTCAGCCTCCAAACCATTAGCACCACTACAATTCTACATACTGGGAATTTGCTGGATCCTGTGCACGACCACAAATGCATCTGAGAGTCCCACCTTCACTGGGTGGTTGGTTGAACTTATCTGTGTCACAGCAACAGGAATCTGGAAGACAAAACGGGAAGATATGCATGAAATACTGAAGTAAAAAAATTCAGACTAAAAAGAACAGCACTGCCAGAATGAACATTTAACTAGTGTAAACTAATAGTGTGAAGTAAATATCTCATACAATACAAGATAATATGACTAAGGATTTTTTGGAGATTGAAATGACTGGGTTTGACTTTTATTTTACCCCAGTTTGCTTCTTATACAACTTCTTATACAACAATATTCATATCAACACTTACTGGTGGAACAATTGTTAATGATGAAACAGAAAAGGGTGATAATTTTCAGTAGTTTATTTCCCCCAGTTGAAGAAAAAGGGGGACAATATGTTAGCATCAGACAAGGAGCAGGAGGAAATACCTCTTGCCTACTATTGAATACACATACTGTGAAAATTCACCTCGGGATCAAGATTTAAAAAGCTTATGGCTCAGTTAACCTGCACAGAAATGTGTTTGAAGAGCTATCTGAAGAGAGCTCTGGCTTAATTATATTCATGTTTGAGAAGTTTTGGAACAGCAGGAAAATTAGCAATGCCATGGAAAATGTGGACAATGCCAGATGCTCACTTGTCAATACCAAGAGGAAGAAATAAAAAGACTTAGATAGCCATGGACCAGTCCAACTTTATGTAACGAAGATACTGATGTTGAGCAACATGGTTGTATGATAATAGGCGTCAAGTTTGATTTCATTCTCTGGGCAAGACTGCTGCTTATATATATTCATATATAGGGGTAATAGCTTTAGAATTTGGCAAGGTGTTTGACTTAGTGACATGTAGCATTTATGCAATATTAATACAGTTACCTAGACTGGCTGATCACAAAAAGCAGCAATCGCTAAAGAAACAGCTCAGACTGACAGCGTGCCTTTACACCTCTTGCTTCTCCAGACATCAGATCTACTATTCAGAAGTTTTATCAAAGACTTGGCAGTAAACATAAATTTACTGCCTAGCAGTTCTGCATATGACACTGGAAGAGTAAAAATAATTAAATACCCAGATCAATTAGCAAAGTTAGACCTAGCAAAAACTGTAGTTATAACCCAGAGGAAAAAGAGCACAAGATAGAGGTTTGGGGACTATGTTCTAGAAAGCAGCAATTCTGGAAGGAATCTCAGTGTTGTAGTGGGTGAGCAACTCCAGATGCCAGAAGAGACATTGTAGCAAGAAAACTTGATTGATGTGATATTTGGTAACACAAACAGTGAAATATAGCATAGGAGTGAGGTGGCCATTTTACTTGTAACTGCACATTAGATCATTATTGAAATGTTGCACAGATTTCAAGAGGATCTATCCCATAAAAATATGTTGAAAACTTATAAGAAGGAAGATTTAAAAAGTAATAAAAATATTTTGAAAACTTTTGCACTTTTCAAATGCTATGAACAGAAGAGTTAAAGAGCTCTGTGTACTTGGCTTCTCAAAAGGAAGCTGGAAAGCTGGAAAGGACTGCCATGGGGAGAAATTACTCAAGGGCTAAAAATTTTTTTCATCTAGCACAAAAAGATAAAACCAGCAGTTGGAAGCTTCAGAGAGATACCTTCAAAGTACAATAAGCCACATGTTACTATCACTGAATGTTATTAACCACTGGGAAAAACCACCACGGGAAATTATGAAGCTCTACCTATTCCCACTTTCAGATCACAGTTGGATATCTTATTTTTCAAAGCTGGCCTTCAGTTAACCAGAAATTACTAGGCTGAAAACAGATGAAAGTGGATCAAGTGTAAGAAACTGAGATACAAGGCACTAGCTCAGCTCATATAATGGTCTGTTCTGGCTTTATCTGTATAAAACTACCAAAATTATACTGTTGGCCAGTATTTTTCACATAGCAGAAAAATGCCAAGGTAAAAATCCAGTGAATGAGGATTCAGTGTCATCTACATGTCCATTAAAGGCACGACTCCTGATATTTGAGTTGAGCATCAGTAGTTGTTCTTCTCCTTGTTCCCAAAATACCATTCAGCTGTGCTTTTTTCTGATACACTGTAGCTGTGTAGGAAAAGTTAAATTTAAGAATATTGACTTAGAAAGTGAGTTCTAGTGAATTATACAGTAAAATAAATTTCCCTTTCTTTTACTTGATTTAGTGGCTGGTTTAGTTGATTTATTTAGAGTTTCTTGCATACATGATCTGCTTTAGTATAACAAAAGGAATGATGTTAAACCAACATGAAAAACAGAAATGGCTAGGAAATACTGCTAGTAATAGATTGATTTAAATTTGGCTTATATTAGCTTAGCTCTGATGCAGTTACTGGAGAATATGACATAAGAAGGCTGAAAGCCATACCTTCAAAGTCTTCAAAATAAATGACTCAATGAGTTCAGAAATAAGTCTCTAAATTTTCTTCAGCATGAAAGTATAAATAGAGGAATTTTCAGTCCCAGAATACTGTAGAGAAAAGCTTGCATTAACTATCAAAGAAACTGTCTTATAAGATTTTGAGAAGGATACTCTAGAGAACCGATTGAAAATCAAATTAGAAAAAGCATTGATGAGAAGGATGCAATGACTGTTTCTCTTCAAGTTAGGGCAGAATCACAGCAGATGAAGAAAGAAATCAGAGTTTTATGGACACAAAATGTAGTTAGAATTGCCATTATGAGTAGGTGTGTAACCAACAAATTATCCTGGCAAAATTGGCAGCTCAAAGCACAAATTATGTCTGATATGTGAAAGCATATGCTTTTAGGAAGCAGTACAAGTGTCACAAATGGTTTGTTGTTTTGTGGGTTTTTTTTTAATAATTTTATTTTTATTACAAGTTGGCTTAGACCCTGAAAGTCACTTTCAGTTTCACTATTTAATAAAAATTATAAATGACTCAGTGATATCTGGTACTAAAAAAGGAGGCACTAGCCAAGCTGAATAGAAATTACAAACAAAAACTTGAGGAAAAATAGAAAATTTTGTAGCTGAAATATCTCAGTAGATTTTGCCAAAATCCCTGTAGGTGTCCACACTCTTGTGCTGGGCATTCTAGCAAGAGTGAAGAACCTGTGGAATCATTTTCTTAAACAAATAAGAAAGTTGTAGTAGGGTCCAGTCCAGCAGAAGCAGCAGCCAAAATTTTAGATATATGTTTTAGAAGCAGGGTTTAGAAACAAGTGTTTGTGTAAGGTGAGGAAAACATAAATTAGGTTAGCACAGCCTGCTCTTCAAATGGAGGTACTGCCTGTGTTAAACAATTTTCTCTCATATAGAGAGAAACTCTGTCAAAATTGAAGAGAACTGATGACCCAGGAAAACTCTTCTATTCTCTTGAAAAACTACAGTGTTACTAAACCTGTATTTACAAAAACTTCTTAAGCCAGGTAATAGCCAGCCCTACCTGAGAAGATGTGATACTGGACTGGATAGTCACCAATGCAAGTGAGCTAATCAGTGATGTCAAAATTGGAGGCAGCCTGGGCTGCAGTGATCATGCGGGCAACGAATAAAGTCAGGACCCTGAATTTTAGGAAAACAAGCATCCAGCTCTTCAAGGAGCTTGTCAATAGGACCCCCTGGGAAATGGTTCTCAGGGACAGGGGAGCAAAACAGATCTGGCAGATCTTTAAGGATGCTTTCCATTGAGCACAAGAGCTCCCAATCCCCAGGTGTGAGATACCAGGCAAGGAAGGCAAAAGATTGGCATGGATGAGTTAAGATCTGCTTATCAAAATATAGGGCAAGAAGGAAGTTCACAGGCAGTGGGAGCAGGGACAGGTACCCTGGGAAGACTATAGGGATACTGCCCAGTTGTATAGGGATGGGGTCAGGAAGCCAATGCGCGGCTGGAGCTGAACTTGGTAAGGGATGCAGAGAACACTAAGAAGGCCTTACAGATACATCAACCAGAAAAGGAAGGTCAAAGAGAGTTTACCCCCCATGATGAGCAAGACTGGCAAGCTAGTAACAACAGACAAGGAGAAGGCTGAGGTAATCATAAACTTTTTTGCCTTGTTCTTCACTGGTAACCTCTCTTAGAATCATAGAATTGTTTTGGTTGGAAGAGACCTTTAAGATCATTCAGTCTAACTGTTAACCCAGCACTTCCACGTCACCAGTAAACCATGTCCCTAAGCACCACATCTACATGTCTTTACCTCCACGGATGGAGATTCCACCACTTCTCTGGGCAGCCTGTTCCAGTGCTATAACACCCTTTTGGTGAAAAAAATTTTCATAATACTGAACCTAAACCTCCCCTGATGCAACTAGAGGCCATTTCCTCTTGTCCTATTGCTTGTTACTTAGGAGAATAGATCAAGCCCCACCTTGCTACAACCTCCTTTCAGGTAGTTGTAGAGAGTGATAAGGTCTCCCCTCAGCCTCGTTTTTTCCAGGCTAAACAACCCCAGTTTCCTAAGCCACTCCTCATAAGACTTGTTCTCTAGATCCTTTGACAGGTTCATTGCCCTTCTTTGGACATGCTCCAAAACCTCAGTGTCCTTCTTGTAGCAAGGAGCCCCAAACTAAATGCAGTATTTGAGGTGCAGCCTCACCAGTGCTGAGTACAGAGGAATAATTACTTCCCTAGTCCTGTTGGCCACACTGTGATAAAAGCCAGGATGCTGTTAGCCTTCTTGGTCACCTAGGCATACTGCTGGCTCATATTCAGCTGCTAGATCCTTTCCTGCAGGGCAGCTTTCCAGCCACTCTTCTCCAAGCCTGT
>VYZX01013717.1:30689-51835 GCA_013401335.1 Brachypteracias leptosomus
TAATGGCACTCAAGATGATCTGCTCCATAACCTTCGATGGCACCAAGGTCAGACTGACAAGCCTGTAGTTTTCTGCATCCTTTTTCTGACCCTTCTTGTAGATGGGCATCCCATTTGCTAGCCTCCAGCCAGCTGGGACCTCCCCAGTTAGCCAGGACTGATGATATTGAGCGCACTGGTGCTAGGGCCATTGACATCTATATTTTGGATTACATGCTTCAACAATAGGGAGAAAAATATTTAGAATTCATGCTGAATTCTATTCATCAATTTGATCCATAATAAAGACAGTATTTTCCATCAGAGTTCTCAAATTTGATTCTTCTGAACTTTGATGACATGTCAGAATCTTAGCCTTCAAGAAAGAATAAAATAATGGCCTCTGACCTTATTGTGAAGGGGACAATAAGCAGAGTGCAATTACTACCTCACTTCAAAACTCAAAGTCAAAGATAAAAGCCAGAGTATGCTGCAAAATAATAATTATGAACACAAATATATGGTTTTCATTGCCAGTTTCCTAAATACTTATTATTTACTGTACAGGCCAAACTTCATGAAACTTAATCAGGAATTTTGTCATATAAATTGATCATCTCGTAAAATCAAAGATCCCGTTTCCATGTTAATATTTTTGATAATAATAATAACAGAGACAAAGAAATGCTAGGCATGTATAATGCAGGCAGAATATCCATGAAGACTGTGCATTTCTTGTTTTGGTGGGGTTTTTTCAGTTTTTAGTTTTCCAGAAACAATCACAAGATTTTGAGTTATATTAGCAAACCCAGAATATTTTCCATCATGCATAGCAAAAGCATCAATTTTATCTAAGTACTAGCACTTAATCAGTTCCATTCAATTCTGCCTCCTTTCATAGTACAAAGAAATTCTACTACAAGTCTCTTTCAGAATTATTTTCCAACTTCACATATAGGGCAATTTGAACAAGCATTTTAACTTTAATAATAGTTTCTGGATGACTACATAAGTAGAGAGTCATTATTATTTAAATGAACAAAGAAAGCCTTCAAGCTATTGAAATTAAGAAAAATATCCTAAACCATTAACAAAGCCTTTGGTACCTTTCCTAATTTGTCCTGTATTAATCATAGACAGAAAAAGAAACCAAATGTTACACTAAGGAACAGTAGCTATAAGCACTAATGGGAAAAGGCTGTATGGAATAGTTATTTTGTTCATAAAGAAGTAAAGCTCTTGAGAATTGAAATTCCATGAATTTTAGAACATTTTAAGAAATGAGTATTCACCACCAATACATCAAAAAGTATGCCTTTATGGAAAATTTTCTTCATTACTATGTTTTGTTGGATAGTTTGCACTGTAATCTATTTCATACGTAGTAGAGGTGCACCAGTAAAATCTTCCTGCCAGCTGATATTTCCTGACATACTGACCATTTGTCAGAACACCAGCAGTTGGTGTAAGCAAAGTGATACTTAAAATGGAAGGTGTATGCACTGTAAACAAAGTAAATGGTAATGAAATAAATATTTGTCTTGCTACAGGACCTTGCTAGACTTCAAATTGTTTTTGCATTTTGAAAAATTGACTGTAGAGCTCCCTCTCCTACCCATTAAATCTTCTGAAAGATATATTGATGTCTCCAGGTTTCACTATCCTGGTGGCTCAGCTCCTTTTCCAATTTTTTTTTCAGAATCTATTCTGGATTTTGGATAATAGCTATGCATTTCAGACTGCTTCATATTGGGCAAACAACGGAAAACAAAAGATTGGGCAGAACAGCTCTGGCAAACCTTACCCAACATCCTGCCCTGGTGGTCAACATCAAGTTTATGATGTAGCAAAGCTGATATGGGAGCAGGAAGGATACGAAAAAAGGAGCCTCAAATGATTGGAATAAGCAAGGAGTAAAATTTACCTAAAGTGTTTTAGACATAAAGTCCCCATTTGTGCCTTAAATGTATAATTGCAGTTATTTTTAAAGTAGATTCTTCAAGACAAACACCTGGTGTTATTAGTATAGAACTCCTATGAGATTCTTTATAAAGTTACTGGCAACCTGTCTGCTGCATTTCTTACATGGTGTCCCAGCTTGGAGACATTCAATGACAGTGCAGTGAAGACCTTGCAGATTTGCCATATATCACAGTCATTTTTGATGAACTGTGATGCTAAAATGGAAAGGCATCAAAAAGATGGTAGAAATCTCCTTGTGCAACTTTTACTTATGCTAGTGAACACTCACACAAGTAATCTCACTGGAGTTAATGGGGCTCCTGACAGACAACATGACTTATCAGCAAGAGAAGAGAATTTCCTCAGAAAGCAATGGATTGAGCACTGGAAAGTAAATAAATTTCTAGCCAGACTTAGAAGTACTACAGCCAAATTCAAATTTACAAGCGTCTCAGTTTTTCTTTTCACACAACTTGTGTCCCATCAGTGATTGGAAATTATATGCAGTTTTCCTCATTTAGGTGAAAAGCTGAGGTAGCTTTAATGGAGTAAAAGCTGCCAATAAAGAGTTTAGTCTTCTGTAAATCTAAGCCTATAAATCCATTCCACAAGTAATTCCCAATGGAATACAGTAGTTGTAACAGTCTATAATTTTACAGAAATATTTTGCTAAAAGATTTACAGATCACTAGTATGCTACTATTACCATTTTTAAAAGTCTCTTTCCTTAACTTTGTGCAATATTCTGAAGTGATGTTTGGTAATTCTATTCAGGAAAAGAATAACTCATGACAGGGAATTAAAAAATTCCAGTGCAAAAAATGCAAATTTGTAAATTCCAATTCCTTATATCTCAGGATTAATGACAAGAACTTTAATAACTCCTCCCCACAAAAGTGCTGTGGCTCTGGAGGAAGCTTCCAGCAGTGTAGTGAGAACAAGCAGCCTACGCCATTGTAGCATAGAAAGTATTTATCCACAGATTAAATGACATATTTGCATGTAATTCTAGGAAACTGCATGTGATTAATGAGGTGGCCCATTTCCTCCTGTCTTCCTAAATCGATAAAGTTTTCCACTGCCTGGCACTCTGCATCTCATTTATGCTTATGTAAAATGAACACAAGATACTATCAATTTAGAGCAACAGCTTCTACCACCCATATTAGACTCATTTTGCACAGGGCTGGACATTAACAGACAGGGTAGAGCATCTCATAATCAAGAATAGTAATCTGAAAATGCCACTACATTGATGTCAGAATGCATACATAGTTCTTGTCGAATTTATCTTAAAATTACACATTGAAATAACTTTGCTCCCCACTTCTCTGGGTCTTGAAGGCAGGAACTTTCCCACAGTCTTTAAAAAGTTTTTTGTTTTTCCTTCAAAAAGGTTTCAACAACAGGAGAAAAGAAAAAAGCTTTGGTGCACACTCCTCTGACCGAGCACAGGCTCCATTGTATTAAGTAGAGTAAAGCTTTCATGAAGCTGGAGTCAAAATGCAAATAAACTGCATTTTTATAGATGAAGACTGCTAGCCTGTACGTAACATTTAGAAACAGAGCCTAAGTAGACCTTGCGTCAGCATGCCTTTTATAAGATAAGGAAAGTCAGGAATGTGGGCAATATCAGACATTTCTTGTGCCTACAAAATAATCCAGTAAGTGCATCCTGCAGCAATCCTCTTTGCAAGGTGCAAAGACATCTATCTTAAGTGAAGATATGACTCCTGCTAGTAGAATAACCCAGACCCTCACTAGCTTTCTAATGAACAGAGGAGGAGTACTATTATTTCTGCTTCATTCAGATGCATGTCTTCAATACAGGCACGAAAAATGAGCCTGAAGGCTCACCACTATTTATAGCAGAGAGAGAAAAGAACCTGGCTTTCTCCAAGTCTGGAAAATCAGTCATATCACTGATGACATTTTTTTAATATGAGAAGGATAACAGAGAGATTTACATCTTGAAGATAATGCCACACTTTTCATGCCAAACTGAGAGTAAAATAACCAAAGAAAGAAAGAAATTTTTCTTTGTCTCTATCTACCTTCTGATTCTCATTTGCATGAAATTCAACTGGAGGTATAGCCTCTAGGCTCCAGCCTTCAGGACCCTAGCAACTCTAGCAACAACAACAACAAAATAACCTAAAGTGACAACAGAAATTCTGAAACACTTGGGAGAACACAGAAGAGCCCCCCTGAGACAACAACATATTGGTGCTATAAAGGCAAACCAAATGGCCCCAATCTAACCAATGTTATCATCAAATAGATAGAAAACATCATAGAGTTAGGGATATAAACCAGTTATTTCTTATTTGAAATATATGAACTTTGAAATACATCAGTTGTCAAGAACTGATAGTTGTAGGAAAAAGTTGACCTTTTAATACTAATGATTAACTCTAGAGTATTTTCAAACCGGCCCAAATCAGGTAAACTAATTGAGCAACTTATACCCTATCTATTGAGCAATTTATATCCTATCTATACCCAAGAGGAATTTACTAAACGACCAAGAGTTTACTAAATATTCAACACTCACAACCACCCAAAAAAAGCCAGTTGAAATCCAGGAGTAGCACATTTGAGCCATGTTGATGATTTTCAAGTCTATCACATGAACATCACTTTTGTAATAAAATGTCATTTTCAGCAAAATAGGGATCTTATAACCAGTATAATGAAACGAGGTTATGTAACTGAACGTTCAAATATCCCACCCCAAAAATGTAGGGAAATTCCTGGCAGATATAAGTTATGTACTTAAATAACAATTTTCAGACCCAACTTACTTCTTTGTAGCCGAAAATGATACGCCCATCATTGAGAAGGGTGGCCTGAAAAGTGAAACTGCCCAGGTTGTAATTATCCTGCAGATGTACATGGTCCCACTGGACAACTAGTGCTGTGCCTGTGAACCCCAGAGTGGGGGTAGAGAGGCAAAGGGAAGAAAAAAATGTGAGAAAAATATTAACTGACTGTAGAAAAAGTACTTAACTGTAGTTACTTGAAACAAGAACAGTGGTTTATCTCTTTTTAGCCATTTTCAGCCCAACATTTTGAAATGCCAGAGATATCACAAATGTTAAGTGGCAACTGAAATCCTCTTAAAGGTAGACACTGCAGTGCCACAAACAACTACCTCAACTATTTGCAAAAAAGTCTGCTAAAGCAAGAGTGGACAAGTAACTTGTTTGGAATTGCACAAGGAGTTCAAAATCATTAAAGGTGGAATCCAGCACTGAGACTTCAGATGTGCTGCCACAACCACTGCTCTGCAGTGGCTATTTTTACAACCTGATATATATGATGCATATACACACACACACACACATATATATATATCAAGTATATATACAACATGATGACTTTGAAATGTGAAGTGCTAATAGCATTGACTGTTTAGTAAAATTTATTGCTTGAAGAATTTAGATTCTTCAATTAACTAAGCATTATTTTAAATAGCACTAATATTTTTCTGCATGGTGTAAGCCCTTGCTGAGGTTCTGCAAGTTGAAAATATTAGATGTTGGCAATAAATAAATAAACAAATGTAGTTTACATTAAAATTACTAAGAATTCATAGACAGGGTAAATATTGAGTCTGGTATGCAGAGACTTAGTTGCAAGAGGCTTGTTAATATTCATGGAAGTACTCTGCCTGAATATCCACTTATCACACTAAAAATGTACCCCAAGCAACCTGCATACCCTGTAAGCATGTTTTACAGCTGTTGAAGGTTATATTCAAGCAGCTTGGCTGAAAGACATTTATCACCAAAACTATGTTTACTGAAAATGACTTTTTTGTCTTTATATGCCTTCCTCAACATACTTGTCTCTTTGGCACTAGGGGACGTTATGTGCTTTGATTCACAGCACTTTTAATTTCATTTCTTCCTGGAGTGTTCAAAGTGCGTCAGTATGCATCCAGCTCAATGCATGTTTCATATACCCTTGAAACATCTTTTGTCACAGACCTTCTATGCTGTAACTTTCCTGAATACATCTTGTCAGGGGATGTCATGAACCTATCATACTCATTAATTGTGCACACCGTGCATTTTTCCTTCTGTGATCACATTCATTAACTACTTTCTGAATATTTATTTGAGTGTATTAAATTTCATTTTAAAGGAATTTAAAGGGACTTTTAAAATTATTGGAGCAAACATAGACAGAACTTCTTATTGTCAGGCTTTGAGTACCTCAAATCTATGTGCATCTCAGAATCCCAAGCTAAGGTGGAAGTCAGCTGCCTCCAAAACAGTTTTCTTATTTCCAGAGCCTTTACGTAGATTCATGTGTATGTAAGTTCCTTGCAGTTAGCTCCATGACTGAGACTTCGATGGTTCACCACACTCTGTGCTTGCCCACTACAGATTCCTCTCTAAAGTAGCACACTTATTCACAGGAATAAAACATAGATAAATAAGAAATAAGGAGCTGAAGATAGAATTTGCTTAGTCCCTTTTTATTAGGGGTGAGAGGGCAAATTCTTTGTCCTAAAGCACACGAGATCCAAAACATCATTATGCCCTACATATGAAGAGGGATCCAAAATCTCAAAGAGTATTCAACCTTGTCATGAAAGCCATATGATACAGCCTGATACAACTGGTATGAAGACTGGAAGTCAGGAATACAATGAGAATTAGCAATGTCTTCCTCAGAATCCTCAGATTCTTTCAGTAAAGATGACAAATCTCAGGCCATAATGTCAAATTATTTATGAAATGAAAATAATATTTTTGTTTACTTGAAAATTCTCAAGGCAGTAGTAGGTTTTTCTCATGTAAAGTCTATTTTATTGGATTTTTAACACATAAATGCTGCAAGTAATGACTAGATTGAAAGGAAAGGTTGTGACTAGGTGCAAAGTTTATAGGATACATTTTGATCCCTGATCTAAAGAATAAAAATTAACACACCTGGATGGAAATGTGACATATTTTAGGACATGTTCATAATTTGTGCTTAGATTCACCATGAATAAATATACATAGAATGGCACAGGCTTATCCAGGAAGATTTAAAACAATCAGATCTCATTATATTAAATCATGATACTTAACTCTCAAAGTTTTAAAATCAGAATAGACAGTCACTGCCATTGTATTTGATCACTAGGGACTGGAGGTAAGGCACCAGATGCGTTTTAATCACATAGCTTATGTTTCCAAAATACTGATTATAACTGACTTCATGAGACAAATATCCACACACTCAAGGCCTTTGAAATATTTCACAGAGCTTCAAGTATAACGCTCCAGTTTGCATTTTACCTTTTCAATCTTTAGCACAAGGGACTGTTGAGAACTTGTGGTGTAGATGAGTGTATTGGATTCCAATCCTGGGACTCCATGCACACTTAGGCATTGACAGGTTTATTAACCTTGTATCTGCTCTGCTTCTGTGTATTCTTGCTATTACATTCTACAAATGCTATTTTCATTTAGCTAGTGGGTGGATTGTATTTAGTATTTACTACACATATTTTGAAGTAACAGGAAATTGTACTTTTATACAAGAGAGATTTTTCCTATTAAAACTAGTAAAGCACATTCCTAGTTTATGCATTTTAACATCCAGAAGATATCCGTCCAATTAGGAAAAAGCATTCATGACTCTTTAACTGTGTTCTAAATTAAGAACTGTTTATGGATGTCTAGCCACATGTTTATAAAGCCTCTGAGTAAAAAAAAAATAAATTTAAAAATCATCCATTTTTCCTAGAAAAGTAGTTATTTAATTTAGGAAAATATGAAGAGCCAAGGGACACAGACACATTGATTTATGAAGGACTACTACATACCATTATCAAAGTATCTGACTGTTGAATTTCTTGACACACTTGGGTCAAAATTTGCCATTAAGGGTGCAATATATTGTGTAGCTGTTAGCATTCGATGCACAACTTCTCCAGTATATATGAAACCTACAATAAAAAAAAAAATATTGAGACCATTTCAGTAACTTCTGAAAAGATTTAATAGAATGGCAGGTTGAACTAGGCATTGCCAGAGCAATAAAGGGTCACGTAAGAGAAATTAATCCCACCACCAATTTTATAGTGAATTAAGTAAGAGCCAAAATTTCAGAAAAATGTCTGTGATGGCCGTCAGAAGAACAAGAATCAAGATGAGCAATGGAACAATTAGTTCAAGAAGCAAGTTTTCATACAGAAATAAAACCAGACCAAACACAAGGAAGAATAACTCCAGTTATGGACAAAATGCAGATATGTGGCATTATCAAAATGAATCCACCACCATGAATATTCTATAGTACTTCCTATCTCTTCCAAAAATCTGCAATTAGCTTTACTTTTGCAAACTGTTACCTCTTCAAAAGTTAGTCCAATCCCTTTTCATATTTCTAGAAAACTAAAGTAAGAGACTGTTTCAATCAGATGAAGAGTGGAACAGATTTTATTATTATAAGTGAAGCAGCATTTCTGCTACATTCTCTGCAGTGTCAAGTCTCACTGGTTTATCCTATTCATCTGTGAATCCACAGTACTCCTCAGACCAATCGTGCGCTTCTTTCATCAGAATTGCTCACCCGAAACCTCTTACTGGTTTGGAACTGGAGTTCTTACTTCAAGGAAGAGCAGTCATCTATAGTGCATACAGTAATGCTGCAGTTTTCTTCAAAGCAAAACCTTGTGTATTTTAATGGCAGCAAAACTCTGACATTTTAAACAATAAATGGTCTACCTGTATTGTTTAGGTCTGCCAACTCCACTTCAACTGACTAATGAGACTAACTTCTTTAGATGCTCCAACCAAAAGCTAACTTTGTTTTGCCCAGTTGGCTTTAGCCAACTTTAAGCTGATTTGGGCTACAGGTAGACCTTCAAAACTAAGGTTTGCATATTACTTCTTAAAGTGTTTACCAGATGGTGCCTTATGCTGAAGTGTATGCATTTTGTCCTTGCATTGATTTAATTAAGTACATTCCAACAGGAAACACCCCAATAACAACAATAATATTAGAGCTGGGTGGAAAATTTTCTAACAGAAAAAGTTCTATTTGGAAGACATCTCACAGAAATTCAGTTCTTTATTGGCAAATGATAACATCCATTGCCACAGTATTTATGCTGGTTTGATTTTCTTTTCCTTCTTCAGTTGTATTAAAGATCTCTCTTCCTCCACAACCCCTTTTACTGTTAAGCCCAAGATATCCTTTCTTCTGACATTTAGTATCATAGCAATACAACACAATTGTGAAATTCCAGAACTAAACACAAAATTGAACCTGGAATTACCCTCAAGGTAAGAAGTACAAGCTCCACTTAATATATGATATTAAACAACTATTAATATGCACCCCCACTTTCTTAATGGTAGTATCTCCATTCTAACTACTGTGAGATGAGACACATTTGTTAAAAGGTTTGTTTGATATGATACAGGAAATCTCTGAGAGCATGAAAAAACCAACAAGTTTCTGGAGTGCTTTAGGCTTCCTTCTGTTCCTGTCCTCTCCTGAAACATGATGGTAAATGTTACTAACTGTTCATGGAACTAGTTCTAAGTCATTAGATGCTATAAACAAACAAACAAAAAAGGTGATTCTTCAGGATAATTTTCCAGCATGGCTGTTAGCAGTTAAGATCAAGTACCATGAATTTAACTCAAGTGGAGATGATAAGAGACCTAAGAAAAAGCCAAGTGTGGAGAAAATACAACAGAAGATTCAGTTAGAAACGTTTGGCATTGACAAAGGGATGAGCTAGGAGCCTAGCTGCCTTTGCTTCATTTAAAACACACCTACGTATTCAAACAATACAACATTTTAATATCTAGACACCTCCTAACTACTGAATTAATACTTGGAACTACACCACAACTGTGGGGTTTTTTTGTTTGAGGGGATGGGAGGAGGGGGAGGTTATTTCAGTTAAATATCTAAATACCACTTTTCTCTTTTCTTTCTGCTAATTGACAGGGAGAAAAAACAATGAAAAAACAAATCTGCCCAGACATATTTACAAGTCATGTATAAACCTGAACTTTTGGAACACACAATTGCGGCTGTAATTTTACTCTATTACTCATCATTTTAGGATAGCCAAGAGTCCTGTAAAAGTATAGCCCCTGAAATGCATTTTCATTATCTCCTATTTAGTGCTGTCTGCTTCTAAAATGTCATTCCCTTGAGAAGTATTCCCTCATATTTATTTAGACATTTTAAGTACATATAATTTCACAGAATATTTGTGCCACTTATTATTCCTATGGTCATGTGCAGATGTATTTTAACATAGGTCTACAATCTTGAAACCATTCCTCTAAAGAATTTTGAAGACAATATAAACAAAACGTTTGAATCTATATTCATGTATTACATTTAATCTTAATACTTCAGTACTTATTCATCCCTTGCACAATGCACCTATCCTTATACACAGTTTCCTCTTCATGTTTTCATCCTATTTACAGTGTACATGTCAGCATTATAACCAATAACAAGGCAGAAACAATGGGAAAAGAAAAGAATGGACTTAATTGTGCTGGAACACATAACTAAGTAAATCAGCCCAGGTAATTAGTAACCACAGAGCGTATTTCCAAGTGTTTGCCGGATGCAGCTTTACTTTAGACAAAAATGGAAAGCAGGAGGTGGATGATAGCTGGGAAGCAGGCAAGCCTTGCATGAAGATCATTCTAATGAGAACACCAGTCATGCATTGGAACAATTTGAAAAGAAACACAAAGTCATTTCAAATCATCCAAGAGATTCAAAGGCTGAAGAAACTGTTGAGCATGGACATTTTATCATTGCCACTCCAACTTAAAGAAAGGAGCAAATGTAAAATTAACTTATTCCTGAATGGACTTCCACAGGAAATTGGCTTATACTATCTGCGACCTAATTTTCTGACAGTGGTAAATGTCCATGGTTGATTCCTTTAGTCAAGGAAGAATTTTTCAGTCCTGCAATTTCCTGAACCATTTAATCTCTCCTTTGTGGGAGGAGCTGGTAGAGCTCTTTTCCAAAACTCTCCACAAGTACTATACCTAGAAGCATAATACACTCCTAAACACTGGAATGAAAACAAATAGGAAAGAGTGCTCAGCATTTTGTAAGTTTTATATGTATATATAAATTTAACTAAAACTAAGGATGAACTAATACTAAAGTCACTTGTAAATCAAGGAAGGTATACTCCTAGTCCTCATAGTGTAAAAATGCACACTCACACAAATAGAGGAGAAAATTACATATATATATAAAACCTGTTAAATATGAAAGCTCACTTTCTCTTGATGCAGGACCCTGACTTGATTTAAAAACATATTTTACATCTGACATTATCCATTCCAAAATACGCTCCATATCTGCTGCATTTTAACATATTAGATTACATAAAAGATTTAACATGCAATATTGCAACTATCTCCACACGAGCTTTCTGTGTTTCTTTTTTCTACTCCTAGCTGTGCACAAACTCAGTACCATATAGAAAGTTTTTTGACAATGTTTGCCAAGTGTGAAGAATAACAGAATACAGGTTCAAAGCAGCAGAGGCAATGAGTCCTTTGAAGTTGCTATTGTGCATCTATAAAGATATTTTTGAGTCTTTGAAACAACTTGTCATATCTTAAAAGTATCGTGCTGAATACAGGGTATAAATGCATTATAATTCTATGCACTTGTGATGAGTAGGCTTCATTTTGAGAATATATAGTTCAGATGTTCAGTACTTCTTCAAAACTATTATGACAGCTCAGGTTTCACCTATGTGGTGGGTTGACCTTTGCCAGCTACCACATGCCCACCCAGCTGCTCTCTTACTCCCCTTCTTCAACAGGACAGGGGGACAAAATAAGATGAAAATACTTATGGGTCCAGGCATATACAGGTAGAATACTTGCCAATTACTGTCAGGGGCAAAATACAATTGATGTGGGGAAAATTTATTTAATTCATTGCCAGATAAAATAGGTTTGGCTAGTGGGAAACAGAGACAAATAAAACAATACCTTCCCTCTGCCCCTTCCTTTTTCCCAGGCTCAATGTCACTCCTTCATTCCCATTTGACCACTCTACCTCCTCCTCCCTATTGAGCAACACAGGGGCACGCAGTCAGTTCATAACGCTTCATTTTTCTTGCTCCCTCCTCACATTTTTAGTGTAAGTCCTTCTCACGGCCTGCAGTCCTTCAGGATAAACCTGCTCCAGTATTGGTCCTCCATAGGCCGTGGTTCTCTGAGGACATTTCCACAATGGAGTCCTCCACAGGCTGCAGTGTGGATGTCTGCTTCAGCATGGGCTCTTCAAGGGGCTGCAGGGAAATATCTGCTCCAGCCTGGTCTCCTCCACAGATGTTCGGTGCCTGGACGGCCTTCTTCTCCTCCCTCTCTCTCCTTGTTCACAGGGTTGTTTCTCACACTTTTTCCCTCACTCTTGACACTGCCCTACAATATTTTTCACTCTTTCTTTTAAATATGTTTTCCTAGAGGTGCTACCAGCTTGGCTGATGGGCTCCGCTGTGTCCTTCAGTGGGCCTACTAGACTTGGCTGGATTTGTCTAACATGGGGCAGCTCCTCACCTCCTCCTATAGAGGCAGCTGCCTCACTACCAAAACCTTGCCACAGTCCTCTAATGCAATCTAAGACTTAACCTAATATTCTAGTTCTTTTATATACCACCTATTTCATATTTTATTTTCTGTATCAACTATTTTGCCTAATCACAGAATCACAGAATGTCAGGGATTGGAAGGGACCTCAAAAGATCATCTAGTCCAATCCCCCTGCCGGAGCAGGAACACACTAATATGCAACAATAACACTATTTACCTGAATGACTGGAATTTCTTGTATTTTGATAAGAGTTTTTAAAATTTATTTTTATTTTACTGATTTTCTTCTAGAAGATAGGTGGATAGTTGCAGCTGAAACAGAGCACTTAATGTACCGGTCTTGCCCTCAGTAATTGCAAGCTCTTGCCCAGGTAAGGTCGCTCCCACTGTATAATACGCTTTGTGTTCTAAAAAGGGAAAAATGTTATGGCAAAAAGAAAACGGTCTACAGAAAAAGAACCATTGTGTCTGCTGAAAAATAAAAATACTTAATTGTGCTAAATAACAGTAATGAATTAAGTTGATGTGGACTTACTCCTTCAAATATTACACTGCTTTCATAAAAAGCATATAAAATTTTGCTTATTCTCTAAAATGATCAATATTGGAAAAAAACACCTGAAACAATAGTTCTTTCAACATGAGATATCAAATAATGCATTTAACAAGAACAGGAATGCTTGAAACCACTTTGTATAGATGCCAATTAGCAGTTTGATACTGTCCTCAATAAAACCTGTAATTATCTTTCCCTTCTTTTCATAGTTCTGAAGAATTTGAGAGCCTGACTGAATGGCAGGTAAGTTTCATCAAAGCTCTATAAACCAACTCTACTTATCAGGGAGTTTCACCATCGTGGCACAAGTTGGCTCATGTACTGTTTGTACAGCAGCATTCATGTTTCAGGTACAGACATCAGTGTTACTTTTATGATCTACAAAGCCTGATGTATTTTAAAGGTAACTAATTGCTCCCCTTCCACATTGGTTGACATTATCTGAAGTATGTCAGGGAGTCCCCAGAGAAGACTTTTTCTGCCATACAATCTGCCTGAAGATACTGACACATAGGGAAGCAAAAGACACATGACATACATTTTTCTTCAGACAGCTTGCTTAATTCCAGATCAGAAAAGTGAAAAGATGATACTTGGAATTCGAGATCAAATGAAAAAGTATGCATTTAACAGCCCCAAACAAATGGAGTGGTATAAGAACCTGGAGTTCAAAAGAAATAACAAATCTAACCATTTCACACAAAATATTAAATGTAGAAATAAGTAAGACTGCTTTGGAAAATATCCTTATCAGGCAGCTAATGTTAAGTAAAACCATATGTTAAACCTCTTAATAATACAAGCTGGGTTACTCGGCTGGAAAAGGAACTGCCTGCCAGCAAGGGCTGAACATTGAAAGGTTTTGCATGAGAGAGAGACTGTCACTGGGCAAAGGCGGAGCTGCCACTCAAGCACACAGTTCAGTGAGGGTTTACTTGAGTGCCTTTGCAGCATATAAACTAGAGGGGAAACAGCAGAGCAGTTTCCAAAAAACAGAATCAGAAGAAAGTGGTTTCCCTAAGAGGACAGGTTTCAACTCAGATAACCCAAGAGAAAGCCTTGATTTCAGCTTGTATACTCACATATGCAATAAGCTCTGTAAGCAACAACACACTCTACCATCCTCCCCTCTCCTCTTCCTCCCCGCTCCCCCCAGTATCTTGTTGCATAGAGGAATCATTTCTTTTATTTCTCCCTGTTCATTTTCCTACTTATAAGCAAGGTGAGAATACATGACCTTCTTGTTTTATTCCAAAACACCGAAAACTGTGCAGCCAAGACAGAAAACTGCAGAGGAAGTGGCAGAAGCTTCCTAGCTCTCAAGCTGCTTCTTTTTTTGGTGTCAGCAAAGTCAAAGACTTCTGGGAGGATCTACCCTGAGGGATTTGAAGCATCCTACATGAACCCAAAGCCATCTCAATGGACAGCAGTGCTTCTACTCCATATTTACTATGCTAGGCCCAGCGCACTGCCTGTTTTTTATGGAAACCAGAGTCATCACAATTATGGTGCTGGACAGATTAAGATGTACCACAATTTTCATAACTTTACCCCCAATCTAGCAATCATACATTGTTGAAAGTCTGACATAAAATCGGACATATTATCTACCTCATCTGAGGATACACTTCCCCATTCCTAATGAAGATGGTAAGAGAGAAACTATAACAGACTTACCTTGGGCTTGTTTAAAAATCTCACCATAACCAGCTTGAGGCCAAGGAAGTGTTTAATGCATGGTTTCTGTCAAGCAGAGTTGGGCATCACGGACCAAGACAAAAAGATAAGCTGCTCATAGCTTAATAGGGGGTAAAAACCCCTCACATCCTAAAATTGATTCATGCTACAACTTGATGTTGCTAGCTGCCAGAGATACTGTCTTGACAAAGGAAAAAAAAATGGAATGTGGATCAAAATTCTTCCTCTGAGTGTTTCAATTCATTGACTATGATCATTGGTAATTCAAAAAGTTGGAAAAATTGCAGGAAAAAAGGGTCTGAAAAGTAGGACATGAGAATTTATATTAACATCCTGTAAGACTGAGGTTCTAATAGTAATTTCAAAACTAAAATAATTCTCAGACCTATTCTGAGACAAGTATTATTGTATTTAATTCTACCCAGCAACACCTCAGTATATCTGCATGAGATTATCCTTAAGGCAATTTCTGGATATTCCCATTTGTAAATAGAAAGATGAAAATAAATTAAATAGGGAAATTACAGTTTGTTTGTATTTGTAGCTAGGAAATCCAGATTTAGGCAGTGAAATAGGAGCTACTGAAACACATCTGCACTCTCTGTAAAGGTTACTGGAGTACAGCAACAGCTTTGCCAAAGGCAGGAAGAGAACTGCAGCCTCTGCCCTCAGGGCCACCCCATGCTGTGTGTGCTCTGTCTAATACGCTCCCTCACTTAAGTCATTCCAGTATCTTGGTCCGGACCTAGTAGTGAGCCCAGCTCAGGGAGCCCAACCGACAGACTTCCCATCTAAGGTCTCTTTTATTTGCCAGAACAGATATTCCTTAATGCACTTTTTCTGTAGTAAGATGCTGGAGAGCACAGCTATCATTTGGGAATACTATGGCCTCATCTGCCTTCAGCACAACCAACCAAGCTTATCCCAGTAGGAAGGCCAGAAAATTCAAGGAGTGTTGTTACTTTGGCACATCTAACCATCAGCTGAGATCAATATAAGGTAACATAAGCATAACTCAAGACATGCATTTGTGTTTTCAAAGTGTCAGAGAATTCCAAATTGTTGTACCACTGGAATATACCATTTTGTAAGCAACTGGTTCTCATGCAGCCATTCACTTCTAAAAGATTTTTGTAAACAAAGCCTTATTAAAAATTAGCACCTAATAAAATCCTATCATTCTTCTATTCATTAGCCATTCGAGACAACTCATTTCAATTGCAGCATACAAAACAAATCATTTGCAAAAACCTCTGCTCTGTTCAAACAAGAGAACAAATTATGATTAATGCCACATGTAAATGAGATTATAAAAGCTAGATTCCTCCTATAAAAGACTCTTCCACACACATTAACACCTCTTCCTGCTCATCTCTTTCTTTTTAATAAACATTATTGTTCTAAGTGGTAGGGAAAGATTCAGCCCTTTTGTTGCAGCTACTCTTCCCCAGAGCGATAAAATATTTCTACTTCAGATGCACCTTCTCATTAGGTTAGAAGACATTTGTTTGGACTGACAGTGTATAAACATGTTCTTGGAATAGTTATTACATCAGTTCAATGCCACGCCTTTATTTAAGTTACCTTAGTACAGTTATAACCAACATCATAGAAATGAACTGAGAACAGCTCCCTGAAGAGTTTTATCAATCAGTAAAATTCTCTCCCTGTCTGTAAAGTTGTCACATGTTTTTTCCATTTCAAAGCACATTTTCAAAATATTTTGCATTAATTTATTATCATAACCAATACCTCAATTGGGAAAAGTCTGGTTGAAAGCTCAGTAGGGTGTTATTTTTATATATTTTATTTGGAGCTGCTGAAAACAGCTTCAAAATTTTGACTTACATTTTATTTTCAGGATATTTCTTGTTCTCCATCTCACTGTTTTTGACATGCTATTTATTTTCATCTTAGATTCTTCTTTTCTCTTTAGCAGTAACAGTAAAAAAATGATAAATCTATTCTCATTTCTGGAAGTAAGCTACACAAGGACTCAAAACACACTGTTGTATTCGTTGGGAAAATGGCAAGATGTGTCATGGGGTAAATAAAACGTATCAGGAATAGCATTGCTCACATATTTATTTGGTGAAGCTGAGAAATATTGCATAGGTATGTAAAGCATAGCTGACAAAACTCTGCACTGTGTATTTTTCAACTATGCTAAAATGTGTTTTCCCTGTGCTTTTCACGGTATTTCTCCAACAACTATTTCATGATGAAGCAAATTCAATAATATGTTATGCTATTAAGCCCCTAAAATATATTGGAATGCTGAATTTTAAAAGGAGATAATGTCATTTACTTTCATGCCTTGTCCTATATTGCCATATTAATATTTCTTTGATATCTCACTGAAGTAAGCTTTAAGTAATGCCATTTATCCCCAGATGGCTAATTCATTGTTATGTCTGTGGAAGAATGTTATCATCACTGTAATTGCATGAAGATTACAGTGTAATTAAACAAAAGGATAACAGCAACTCCAGATCCCTTAGACAAAGCATGAAAGTTAAATACCTTAATGGGCTTTCAAGATCAGCGTAAAAATGAACCAGTTTCTCATGCTATTTTATAATTTTTTTCAGCCTTCTGGGGAAAATGAATTAAAGATAGATTATACATATTTTTCAGCTTTGCTTTTGCTTGAATAGATTGAATGTACCAATTCATTTCTTCTTTAGGCCTGAAAAGTGGGCTATCTGAAAGCTAAACCCCAGAAGGCATAAGTTTAATACTGTTTCTTAATTGCATAACCTTACAAGGACTTATTGTGTGTCTGTGCATGAGAGGTAAAAGAAAAGCTAGCCAGAATCCTCATACTCTTGGCTGTACTTCTGTATTATCTTATGTAGATATTTAAAGGCCGGAAGATTTTTTTTCACCATTATTTTCTCACTGCTTTGTTAATACTGAAAGCACTATCTGGAAAAATTGAGAACATGTAATGTATGTCATTGAGTAAATACCAATAAATTTCCCAGCTTGCTGCAGTTTCTCCACCAATCATGGCTGCTGTGAAAAGCATATGATCTGGTGGAATGTAACCCAGTCTGATGAACACCCTACTCAAATCAGCAAAGGAACTTGGGCAGTGACTTATCATGAAACTGTTCTAGCAGAGGTTTTTCTTCTGACATGCCACAAGACATCCCTGTCAGGAAGTTGTTAGATATCACAGGCTGAGAGAATTGGGGCTGTTCGGCTTGGAGAAGAGAAGGCTCTGAGGGGACCTTCCAGTATCTGAAGGGAGCCTACATAAAGGTGGGGGAAGGTCTATTCAAAAGGGTTTTTCACGATAGGACCAGGAGTAATGGTTTTAAGCTAGGAAAGGATAGATTTAGATTGGATATTAGAAAAAAGTTCTTTAATATGAGGGTGACAGATCAGTGGAATGGGCTGCCCAGAGAGGTGGTGGAGGCCCCATCCCTGGAGTCCTTCAAGGTCAGGCTTGATGGAGCTTTGAGCAGCCTGATCTACGTAGAGATGTCCCTACTTGTGTAGGGAGGTTGACCTCTAGAGGTCCCTTCCAGCCTAAAACATTCTATGATTTTATGATCACTAGGAAGAGTACAGGAGCAAGAGGAGCACTTTTAAGTAAGGACACTGTTATGGGCTGCAAACAACTTGCAAATTTAACTTAAGTATCTGTTCACATACTTCTAATGGCTCTAAAATGTGAATGCTCTCAAGTTCAGGAGAAAGAAACCCAAAGGTTATTCAAAGTCTAATGACTTGTATCAGTTCCTGTCTGATCAGGCACATACTTCCCCAGAGAAAATTCTTGGACAGAGGTATGAAATACGGTATCTACTCTGTAGATATCGCCATATGATAGCTCCCAAGTGCCTCTCAGATCTGGCCAAAGATCAGTGTGGTTCCTAGACAGGCCGGAACCAGAGAAAAGAGGTTGGCGGGAGGATTATCTTGCTTGGGCCGAATATCTTAGCAGCTGTGTCATTGCAGTAACCTTGTCGCTGCTAAATCCTAGGATGAGGCTTGAATAGAGCTGCTGGGGGGAAATCTAATTTTGCAGTTTATTTCTGTTAAAAGTGTCTCTTCTACTGGTTGGGCAAAATATCCTCAGCCTGAATAGCTCTTGTCATCAATAAAAAAGCTTGGATGGATCTGAGGAAAACGTTCTTTTAATGTTTGAAAAAATTAAATAAAAAATGGTTCATCTTTGAATCAAACTGTTGTAATATTGGGTATAGATTGTTTTCCTTTACTGCTGTGTCTCTCTCCTCCTATATTGCCACACCATCTAATAAGAACAACTATTGCAAGTTATTCTGCTTGCTCTGTTTATTCTTCTCTTCCTTCTATCTTTTAAAGCTAGTTCTCACCTGAATAGATCCCATGAAATACGAATCACATGAATCACGTGAATTTAACGAAAAAATGAAAGACTTTCAGGTTACAATGAAATCATTATTCTCCAAAGTTTCAAAAAATCCAGTAAGGAAAAAAATATAATTTAGAAAAATGGTGAATGCCGTCAAACTGGCTTGTCATTAATTTTATAGAAGTTTGCAACAATG
This sequence comes from Brachypteracias leptosomus, assembly GCA_013401335.1. Classification (NCBI taxonomy): domain Eukaryota; kingdom Metazoa; phylum Chordata; class Aves; order Coraciiformes; family Brachypteraciidae; genus Brachypteracias; species Brachypteracias leptosomus. Next base: position 50,039 of record VYZX01013717.1, read on the forward strand.
TTGCAAAAGAGGAAAATATAATTTTTTTTAAAGTCTGCTTAACATTTATGCATAACAGAAAGAAACTTTGCTGAATAACTGGTTTCTACTGTAGTAAATCAGCGTTATTTGAAATATAACTCTGGGATTATTGGGTATTATATTAATTCTACACACACTATATAATGCTGGTATATTACTTCTATTAATCCTTCCTAAACTACTTAAGTTAATATACAATATATATATAATATTCACATACTTCTATCCATGTAAAGCAACACCCTATAGCATGTGAGGGGAAACTGCAGAGGCTAGCATGCATCATTATTGAAGTTTCAGAGAAATCAGTATATTACATTTGACTTACATACTTAGAAACTAACACTGAAATAGCATGTAATGAAGAAGTTTTTTAAGCTAGCAGGAATTTTTTCAGAGGGGAATTTAGCTCTGTGTTCTTCTACTGCTAACAACCTGCCATAGGTACATGCTCTCCAGTTCATTGTTTGCCCACCACATTTGTTTGTGCTGGACATAGAGTTCAGAGAGGGGAGGCAGTATGGGTTTGTCTCAAGCAGGGCTAGACAGCAGTGAACATACTGCTCAAAACAACAAGATAGAAGCTGGTAGATGTTCATATGCAACTTGGGCTTCAGGGCAGCAAGGTCATGTGTGCCTATTCAGAAAGAGTTCTTACCCACCTGTTTCTCAGTTAAAGGTTAGATGTATACAAACATATTACCATGGTCTCTGCAACTCTGCATCCCCTCTGAAAGGACTCCTCTAATGCAGCCATTGTAAAGCAAAAGCAGACGGGTCTGCCCTTTTCTGTGACTTTACCCTGATGACCAGAACTGGGTACACCACTTATCAGACCTCTGCACTTGTCCCCTCCGTGAATTAATGCGGATAATGCTTTAGATGAGGAATCTCTACTCTGGGTCAAAAAAAAATAAACCCAACCCAAACATTTCTGACCAAGATCAATTTGCTGATCTAACTCTTACTACACTAGACAAAGGTTGTGTGGGCAGGAGGCGGGGCTAGTGAGCTGAAAAGGAAAGGACAACAAGCAGTGAAACCAAAGCAGAAGTGTAACAAGACACATCGAATCCTAAAGTTGAAGCCACGAATTTTGGGCTCGTCCTTTCTTTGCCTTCTTTCTGCATTCTTTACCTCAATATGAGTTTGGGCTACACTCTTCAGTTATGGAGTAAATCTATCAAAACATCTGCCTTAGAGAAACACAAGCAGATCAAACAGAGAACAGGCAAAAATCTAAGTGGGGAAAAACTAGAATATAATATTCTCAGTGTTTAGATTTGGGAATTAAGTCACATTACCTCTAGTATCATCAGTTATTCCCTTCTGTTTCCTCTCTTTTGCTGAATTAGTTTACATTAAAGCAAATTACATGAAAGCACTGTATTCATCTGTACTTCAAAGCACACAAACAAAACTTCTGCAAATAGATAGGGAAATAGACCGATTTCCCTTCAATAAAGGCAAATGTTGTCTGGATAAAGTGTTCCTTTATTATGTTTAATTTTTTACAGAATCCCCATACTAAATATCTTCATGGGAAATATGAATATACAAATGTAACTTAGTACTACAAGATGGGGATGAGAAGAACAAAATATCTTTTTCAGTGCCAGTTAATACAGAAAGATATTAGCTCAGATCCAGAAAGATGAAATTTTCTCTCTAAGAAAGTACCTTAACAAAGGTCCTATGAAAGTCTGGAAAACCTATATTGTCAAACTGGGTAATTACGCTCTCTCTTCAGATTAATTTTTGCGGCGGGAGATCAAT
>VYZX01013736.1:0-53111 GCA_013401335.1 Brachypteracias leptosomus
CCTTAAACCACAACAATTTCCTAGTACAGAAGTGGCAACTTGAATTATCCTCATATTATATTGCAGTATCTGGCTTGTATAATAACCCAGCTGCCCAAGAGATTGCATCATGGAAACACTACAGGTTTCAGAATCATCTTAATACAATTGTTACCAACACATAAAATTTGCACTGAGTAGTACTCAGCATACCTCATCAGAAAGTGGTCTCCCTTGCACTGGTACGGGCTTGCAGACAATCAAGAAACAGACCACATCCATAAAAGCTCTCAAGTCATGTGTTAGGTTCAATTTAATGAGAAACCTCATTTTCATTGTAAACCCCTAAAGCAATATAAACAGATCCTGTGTTCCCCATTCAGTATGACTAGCAGATAAGGAAAAGCTTTTAGAGCATTTGTACATTGCACATTGTAAACTCCTCAACATGTAGTTTTCAATCCCTAATATGTCCATGTTTCAAGTGCTAAAGTCCCAGGCCTAGACTTCCTGATAGCCTACAGCCCTCTGTTGTTAGGATCAATCTTTCCTTTCATCTATACAATTCAATTGCTTTAGTGAAAGCAATTGCAAGTGATGTCTCTGTCAGATCATAACAAAAAGCATAATCTCCATGTCCTGCTATACATATCAAATCCCAGTTCTCTACCTCAGAGCTCATCTGCCAGTTGATAAGTTGTCACGTTACTATTCATGCATTTAAGAGGAAAAATATACCTGCCAGGTTTCACATTAGGTGGTGGCAAATAGCTAGATATTCACAGTAAGGTATCTGGCCTAGGGAAAAAAAAAAAAAAGCAGTAGGAATTATACTTAACTGACCAAAAATACAATATACAATGAATGGTGACTGAAAAATATAATCTTTGTATATGTACACACACTTCATGCCTCCTCCTTCCGCTACTTAATTACTGGCCATTTAAACTCTAAGGCAGTCTTCATACGTCAGTCAATTGAAGACAAACAGCAGCTGTAGACACCAGTCACCTTGCAACAGTATATTAACACAATTAATTAGGTGTTGGTGTGAGTTAATAGAAAATCCAAAAAGGTTTTTGATGTGCACCAATAGTTTCAGTATTTGAATGCAAGCAGCCTCTGGTATAAACATGCTGTTGAATACAGAATGCCTGTGTCACTTCACTTGATGGATCTACATCCTGGACGATGCCCTCCATTAGTAACAACAAGAGTTGGAAAGAGCCATTTGCTTTCAATCAGCAGAGAAACCAAGTCATATTATATTCAAAATACAAAATACTTGAATTGGCAGAAAAAAATGCCAAAAATATTTAAAAAGAAAATAGCACAAAATAAAATAGCCAAAAGATTCAATATTTTTTAAACCCCCACATTTTAACTGTTTCACTAGTATGCTATCTTTTCTTGAAATCTCACTTGTTATATGAAGGTTAAAAGTAATGACAGGTAAAAGGGTGAAAAGTAATCAGCTAGGGACATGATATTTTACTGCTCCTTTGGACTTCCATGCCAAAACAGATTCTGAAATCTCCACTCACTTTTTGCCTGATCTCAAAAGAATCCAGGAATTTCCAATATTTAAATTCTCTATGTTCCTATTATCTGCAGCAAGCATGGCCATAAGCAGCTTGATCTCAGCAACAATATGGAGTTTGAAAGGTAATTAGATATTTAATGTCAATAACCAAAATTTTCTACTCACTGTTCCTTTAACACATTATGTCATAGCCTCTGTGATTTGGTTTTTTTAGCTGATTTCATCCTGTATCAGCAAGAAGCACTTCAAAAGTTTCCTCTGCAGCCACAAGCAGAGAGAGAGATAATGTGTATTATCATTTCATCTCACAGATCAGCTGAGCACAGGCATAGCTCCCTGGTAGTGAGTCTGCTGGGATGCAAGGTGTTCCCTGAAGACCTTCTGATGTCAGACAGTGCATTGGACTACCTGCCCCACACAGACCTCCTGTTAAGCACAGGTCAGACACAGGGTGGGGTTTGCTCATCTGAGCCCAGCAAAAGCCACCATGAACCGTGTGTGCACGTGGATGGGGAGTGAGGATTGGTGCAATGATGACACATGAGATAGCATAGCCTCCGTGGGGCATCCTGTCACCCCACACCAAAGTGACTGCATCATTAATTTTAAAATTCCCCCTTATTTATTTCTTTTGCCTGCGTTATATTGTTGAACGTAAATGTAAGAGGTAGATGAGCAGGACAGAACACAAATCAACTCCCTCCTCCCCGGGTTAGGAGCAACCGGAGCCCAGGCCAGGATCTCCATCTGCAAGCAGTTGAGTTACAAATTCCTACCCACACAGCTTCAGGCAGAGAGAAGAGTGTGGCTTAATCCACCTGTTACAGTAGTGCTCTAATCACAAAGGGAGCAGACCCAAATCGAGGTTAGAGGTTGCTTACAATACTTTTGAACACTGAAATGTATTGAACCTGTAAGAAATTTCCATAAGTACCTATTGTGAAATATAGTATAGTGTGTAGCGTGATTGCCAGAGACCAGAAGATGCTAGTGAGCAGAGATCCAAATTTTCTCAAAAAAGTAATTAAGTCAGGGTCATAGCCAGCAGTTTTATGAAAGCAAAAAAGCTGGCCATCCCCAGAAAGAATGTCCAATGCCTTCAAAATCCAAAAGGAGAAAGTTTTGACTGTGATTCCCAGTCACACATTGGCCTGAAGGTATATGCCACACATAGAAAACTCTTTCAGATTTCTTGAACACACACAGGCATCCCTCACCTCTCACCAGTGCATTCCTACATCTAGATCTCCAGCTTTCCCTGTGCCTCACTAAGGACTATGAATTACAGCCTGCACCACTGTGCCAGCCCCATGACACATCTGAGGCTTGGGGTCTGTAGGATTGTTTATTCACAGGAGTTTTAAAAACTTGCATAGCTCCAAACTATCACTAATGAGCAGACATAGCTTAATTCTTGCTTCAAAACAATTAGTATCTTCAACAATTGGCTTGAGGTATGATGTGCTTTGCCATGTACAGAATCGGCAATCACATCATCAGCAGCAAGTAGAAGTGTTTAGCATCATCCAAGATCCCATCACAGATAGACATAATTCTTGCTGGGAGGAACCCAACAGGCTTAATGAGTTTTAAGTCTGGTGCACAAACTGCCTAAACACAAGTATTAAATCTGAGCCAAGTAGAGTATACTATATCAGGTTCATCTAAAAAAAAAAAAAATTAAAAAAATAAAAATACACCATATAAATAACAGTTTTATTTTTAGCTATTTGTTTCTTTACCGATAACACATTTGTTTTACCCATTAGATTCCAAAAAGTTGTGGTGGCCATTTGCTAAATGAGGAGCTGTGAGTATTTCACCATTTTTTCCTTGCACTGACCTTGCCTGCTTTCACAAGCATAAAAAGACTTTCTTTGCTTTACTGTCCTTGGAGAAAGGCAGCAAGCAGGTGAGCTAAATTCAGAGGTCTCAGCCCACCCAGGAACTGCTTGGACATTAATCTGTAATGAAGGAAAGGTGGATCCAGTGCAGCCACCTGTGCTGCTGCACATAATGCACATGAAAGCACAGTCAGTGCCACTGATCCCTATCCCCAGGGGTGGTGGGAGTAGAGCTGACCTTGGCACCAGGAGGGCAGAGCAGGGTGGGCAACACAGGAGCTCTCATTCAAGGCGTTCAGTGGTGGCAGCAGGTCCAGTACAGCTCCCCAGAGTAAGAGAGCACAAGGTGGGAAAGTCAGGTGCATCATTGCTTTGGCCACAGTGTATCCTGTATTTTCTGCATGCCAATCTAGACCTCAGTATCCTAGGGCTCTAGAGAATCTGTCTAACTCACACTCACGTGGAAAGGATCTAGGCTTTACCTATCAAAGTAGCTTTTTAGATGCTTTCTTTGACCTTTCCTGTCCTCATGGGCACCCTCACTCACACGAGTAAAAGCATACACACCAATATACTTCAGTTCATTTCCTTGTCTAGCACTTTTCTTTGTCTGTTCCAGTTATGAAAGTTTTCACTTACTAAGGTATCCAAATTTCCTGAGTGTTGTTCATAACTCAAAAAAAATTCAACAAGTGTCTTGAAAACTCTGCGCTGCTAAAAACATAATTGCATGGAGTCCTTTCCTAATTTTTTTTTGCAATTTATCTTCTAAATCTTGACTCTCAAAGAAGAGTTGTGCAAGTGAAACCAACACAAGCACAAGATCAGCATGTACAGGAGTTCCCACTTCATCTGATATTATTTCTATAGCGTTCGGACCATGGCCTAAAATTGAGAATTTTTAAATTCAGCAAAATATTTGAAATTTGGCATAAAATGCGTTTGATAGTTAGCAAAAAATTTCTTAGACTGTTAAATGCCATAAAATTTAATTTATGAAGATTCATTTGCTGATGTGTTGATTAATTGTGTGTATATATAACAGCATTATTGTTTCTGCTTTCAAGCTTTCAGAGCTTAAACTCTGGATTTCAAATATTATAATCAAACACATATTTCAAAACTGGCTTGAGTTCAGCACCTAAAATTCAGACAATAGAAATCCATGAAGTATGAGTATACTGTTCCAGAGGGCAGATAAAAGTTAGGCAAACACCTTGTAAGCCCATGCTCACAGCACGAAATTAGAGTTCATAAATATTGGTTAAACTTTTCACATGGCATTGTTGGCCTGAAAAACAAAGCCAAAACAAAAGCAATTGTTTTTATTTTATGATCCCTCACACAAACTCCTCCTGCTCTTTAAGCTTTATAAAACCTCATTTTATAGACACTGCTCTGCAGTTGACCAGGCTTTTTTTTCAATGTGTAGCTCAAATAAAAAATTTTAAATAAGTAAACAAACATGCAGGCTTTGTACATCTATGGCAGGAGGACTATTTCAACTATAAGTTTGTTGTCCCCTACTTCTGACAGTGCTGAAGGAACATATATTTTATTTGTTCTGTCTTCCAAGGTAACCCATTGTCTGTTGCCATACCCATGATTTGCCCTGCCAAAGACTTCTATGTTACATAAATAAGGTCTTAAACACCAACACCTAAGCTACTTATACACTCCACCTATAGCTACAAATAAACCTGCCATCACTGCCTCATCTCTGAGTAGAAGAGCCTGGAAATATAAGGATATCACTCAGTTAAGGACAAGCTCCTTACATTACTGAGCTGGGTAAACGTCTTAACGATCTTTAAGATATTGTATGAATTGGGGACAGTTTTCTGTCATTCAACAGGGTAAAGACAAGTAGAAGCAAGCATCTGACCTGGAAAACTGTCTTTCAACCACTAAGATAATAGATTGCAGCATATATGAATTTTTCTGCTTTAAGGTATCAAAATACTCAGTATACTATACCAAGGATATTTAAAGATGGGGATAAAATTTTTGTATTCTTTTCAAGTTATTTTTCACATTAATGTGAATATGAAACCCTTTTGCAAAATTAATGCATAAGCATAAGGTAAATTTTTGTTGTTTGAAGTGGAGAAGCGAGGGGGAAACTGTGAGTGTCGTAGAAGGTTAGCAAGGGCCCTCAAAACCACCTGGATTTTGCCAGGCGTCCAGATTGCCCTAGATCAAGTACATGCTACCTTTAGAAAAAGGCATCAAGACAACCCTCTCAGCTGTGCCTGCAGACCTGGGGAAAGAAATTAAAGCATCACAGAAATGCCAAATGGGGCACCATCACCCCCACTGCTGTTCAGAGGCAACCACATAGAGGTCAGCACCAACACCATGGTTCAGCTGCATAAATCCCACCAAAATCTGTCTGCCAGATAAATAAGGCTCCTGGCCTTTGGGGCTCCCTAACCATAGAAACACCAAGTCTGGGCTACCAGGGTGATATTCAGACAACCCACATCTAACACCAACCACTCTCCAAACCAAACCCTTTGCTTCTCACAGTGGGCTGTTTTATGCAGTCCCCCATAGACTCGGTTGCTGAGGACTTCTGTCACCACCTAACTTATATGTGAACATCTGATTTTGGAACAGGTCAGTAAGGAGATGGTAGCCACCTGAGAACTAAACAAAACAGTGTCCAAGTAGCTATGAAGACCTAGTCCTTTGGTACCTTGATTTTACCATCTGGAAAACAGGAAGCTATCATTCATTCCTGCTTTCCAGCAGCAGGAGCAGCATGAAAGGTTAAATTCCTCAGCATTTGCAAGCTGCCCATTATTTGATACGGTATCCTACAAACAAACTACCATACTGTGTTACTTTCAAATTCAGTGAGTTTATATCATAAATATCTTGGAAGAAAATGTCAGGTTTCTTAATCTTTTTACAGTAATCTTTAAGCTTTCAGAAGACTCACTAATACTGGCAGTCAAGCTCTTTACATGGGCAAATAGATGATAGATTCTTTTCAAAAGGTCTGACGCAGTTGATGCAACAGTCAGTGTTTTTCTTTCTTCTTCTTCAATCAATAGAGTAAATCTTGGCATGAATTTATAAAGGCACAACAGATTGAGCAGAAAGATGCCAACAGCCGGTTAGAAGTGAAAAAAGAAGCAGCAGTGTGGGAACTATTCACAACCGAATGCACTTACTTTCTGGATCATTTACTGGTTCTCAAGATGGTAACTTCAGATTTCATTTCTCAAAAATAACGAAACATTATTTGCCCTGCTGTCAGCATGGCAGACATAAAGCCACCTGTAATCTCTCATTGGGTGTCTATGGAGGAATGACTTAAGTTCTTGGTTTTTCTCCCATCTTGCCTGCTCATCCTGTTTTCACAGTTCCCTTTGGTTTTTGTCTTTTTGATGACATCTCTTCTGGACATCACTTTCTAGTGTTTTTCAAACACCATCTGATTGCAGATCCTTCCAGTAATTCCAGCTGATGTTCCACTATTCCTTTCACTAATGTTGAGCTGAAGCCACTCTCCATTTGACTATACTGGATATTTCTCTACTGCTAGTCTCTACCATTATACTCTTTGTTTAAATTCATACAGAGCTGTGGCTAGACTCCCCCGATTAGTGCAGGAAAATCTCAGAATTTAGCAGACTTGTAGTTCTAATATTACAAGAAAACAAGCAAACTAAAAAACAACTACTCTCCCCAAATCTCCAAATTTTCTCCATCATGATGAGTTTTAAGGGATTTAAAATACAGACATTACACACTGTTACAAGAATAGCTGCAATACTTACATTCACATATTAGGTCAGTAATCTAAAAGGATGGAAGCTTCCCTAAACATATTCCTATCATTTTTCTATTATTCTGCACAGAGAATTTTTGGTTTATTAGTCAAAGGAAAATGATTAGTGAAACATTTTCCATATTGCTGAAAAGTTAACGTAGGCAGTAGAAGAAATACTGCAAAGTAAAGGGAATAAAGAGAGGGGTGGGGGCTGAATTCCTCTTTGATGGGGCAGGACAGGAAGATTGAGGAAAGCAGATGACAAGACCAGCTATTGGCCCAAGGCAAGATGAAAGTGCCCTTCTTTATATACACTTTGTTCAGAGATGTGAGAAGATTTAAAACAGATGGGTCCTGGGAAGGATAACAGGAGACAGGCAGGCCCCCTTGGTGAGTCTGATGTGGGAACCCACAGACAAGCCCTGGCCAGCCCTGCATGGCCCATGAATGATAAACTATTCAGTCCATGCCAGCTTCCCAAATTGTCCTGCCAAAAAACATACCTAATGAATTCATGTAGCCAGTTCTACAGATACCTGCTACTCTTAATTTCTTCCCAGTATAGAAATATTCCACTGATTTTAATGAATCTCCACAGGGAACTTTAAGACCACCATAAATCCCCTTTAAGCTCTCACATCAACTGTTCACGGCAACTGCAGAATTACACAAAGCTAAGCAAACACTCTCACTAGCTCTTCAGTCTTGGCACCTAGGTGACAGGGGTTTTCACTAATGCTTTTCACACATACACAAAATTTCCTACTCAGTAATCTATGTTTCTTAAGCCTTTTTCAGATCCAGGTCAGACTCAGCACAGCTTCAAGATCACCATCAGAGCTTAAGTAATACAAAATCTTAAACAGCAAATAAATACACATGCCATTTTCACTCAGTACAGTTTAATAAAACAATCCAGAGAGATGAAAAACCTCCATGAGCCCTCTACTTATGTTATTCCAACTATTTCCTTCCCCCCCCCCCCANGTAACTCTGAACAACTTATATAACAGCAGATGCATGTGGTAGGAAGGAAAGCGTTTAGAAAGGTTATAGAAGTCTGTAACTATGGCTCCAATATTATTAATTCCTCCACATGGATCTGCAGGGGTCTCAGTTGCCCCTCTTCCGCCAGAGAGCACAGCAGGGATGTAGCTGCCTCTGTGGCATCCACAAAAACACCCCAGAGACATCACTCATACCCTCCTCTTCACACAAAGCCCAGTATTTAGCCTTCAGGCAGGTCAGAAAAAGTTTCTCAGTGTCATCTTCCACCCTCCCCAAATCAAATAATCATGTCATGAGAATGACAATGTAACCATGTTCTTTTCAGGAAAAAAAACCACAACAAAACAACAAACTGGTATATTGAATTGGCACAAATAGCATATAACATGGATTTCTTTTGTTTTTAAAGATATTTATGAACACTTTAAAATACCCCCAGAGTAATGAATTTCTTTTGGATGGGGATTTGTGGAGACTTTTCACAAACTTAGAGGAGTTAAACAAGGTAAGTAAAAGCCTTACAAAGATCAGAAATCAACCAGCCCAGTAAAAGAAAATGAGAAATCATCCATAAAGCTTCTATTCAGATTCAATGCTCACATTTGGAACTTAGGTCAAATAATTAGCCTTTCTTTCATTCCTATTTGGTGTATCAGTTGGGGGTCAAATTTCACCAGTGCAAACCATGCTCATATGTCTCCAGCGAAAGATAAACAGTCATTCGAACATGGCAGAGAGCTCATTCGGCAGTTGTTTCTGAAGTAAACATGAGTTTGAGACTAATTTTCAGAAGCAGCATCCTTTCAAAAGGATTTGTGAAGAAAAACTCCAACTGCACAATCCTTACAGCAAAACAGTAAGAATGGCAAAATAACTACAAGTTTCCTTCCACAAACAGATGGGCACAAAGACTTTGCTATCTATTATGGCACTGTAGGGGAGCAAGTCAAAGCAAAATGACAACCACCCCTCTTGAGCTAGGGTTTCCCTCAGTGCGGGTGGAAGGAGATCTCCCACACAGACTAGATGCTCTGTGTTCAAGTGCTACTTACCCTCCAGCTTCCAGAAGGAGGAAACCACAAGGCTTGGCTGTGTTGTGCTACAGCTCTTTGTTGATTGTGGCCAGCTGCTGGGAGACCATTTTCAGCTCCTAAAAGTTAAAGGAACCCATAAGTCCAAAATAGCTTTTGCATAACTTTAGAAGCAAACCAGAAGTTTTTCTTTGTTTGAGAGCTCTTTTACAGGACACCTAACCTTTAATAGTGAAATGAATTTTGGAAGGAGCTCTTCAGCTAACGTAAGTTGGATGACTGTTCACAATTACACGCCTTAAACCAGTTGCTCACTTCAAGTTCTTTCCCTTATTTTAATTCCCTTGCCTTAACACTTCTCCCTTTTTAGTCAAAACAAGAAAAGCAGGAAAGCTCTTCAGAGCAGGGACAATTAGCCAGAGCTCAAACACATGAGCAAATCACCTCTGCTCAGTGACTGATCACCTGAGCAGATTTGGAGCTAAAAGGAAAGAGAATTTTAGCTGATGCATTTCACCTTGTGCTTGTTGTGGGCTAAGACCATACATGTAGCCAACTACTAGAGGTCAGTTGATGTGTGGTTGCTGATTCCTTCGCTCTGTGTACCATTTAGCAATCACAAAAGCTTTGAGCTTGGCTGGAGCTTGGTCCTGTCTTGAGAGAATTATCTTTAATACATTTTCTATTTTGTTTCCTAATTTTATTTTCCTTATTAATAAGGATGATAAATTACCATCTATTATGCAGGCTTATATATAAATAGTGATCAAATGTAGGAGAAAATAGCTGCTCTCAATGCCTTTTATGCCTTTTTCTAATGCATTTTACAGAATGAAATTCTTGTTGACAGCAGCCTGAATCCATGAAAAAATGCATATTGTAAAAGGTATAAAATACACCCTTGTCAAAATGAAAGAATAAGCATCATACTATAAGCAATCCTATCCCCACAAAATACCAAAGCAAGCAGTGTGTGCAGCTACTAGATCAGTTCATAGCAGTATCACAGAGGATATGTTCTCTTCTGGCCAAAAAATTTAGCCTTAAGCTAAACCTGGTCATGAATTTGTGCGCAAATAGTGTGTCCAGGAGGCAAGAGTGGGCTTAGGAGCAGGCTTTCACCCACATGTGGCTGACAGTGTGGGCACCCTTGAATCCAGTGCAAACATAAAAAGTTAGCTTATGGGGAGTATGTGACTTTTTATAGCGTTTTATAGACATTTCCCTCATCTCCAATAGTATGAAACAAACTCAAACTACGAAATATCATCTCTTCTTCTAATGACCATGAAGTCTTCCTTAATTGTCACAGCTCTGTCATACACAATCAGTGTTTTTAAGTACATACCATTCATCTGTTGTAACTTTTCATGTCAATTCATGTTAAATACAGCTGCTAAATTTAAAATAAACCCTAAATAAATTTAGGATAAAATAAATCCTAACATAAATTTTAATTTAATAACTAATCTTATTTCAAAGCTTTTGTCATATGGTATTATCACAATGTAAGTGGATGTTTGTATAGATTTGTTTTAACTTCTGAAGCATTTACAGGCATACTTCTGATGTTAATTCTGGAAATGTTGGGGAGATGTGTATAGGCACCCCATTAGGCTTCGGGCCCTTGAAGAGATCGGGGATGAGAAGCAAAATTGTTTTAAACTTAACTTCAGAAGATCGCTGATGCTAATTTATCTTTTCTTCCCCTTTCTCAGATAAGTCTCAGTTTTCTGAAAAATTTTTTTGAAACTTTGAAAGAGCATGTCAGCAGGTCAGACTCTTCTATGGATTTCAGCTCCATACTCAGAAAGGTAACATAATTAGAAGTATTCTTACTTAATATCAGTATGTCCTTGCAGCAGATCATTTATCATAGCATGCATGTGCTTTAGAGCAACCAAGTCAGTCAAGGACATGCCTCTGTCACAGGCAGTTTGGTCTCAGCCTCAAGCACCTTCTGTTAGTAGGAAGTTTTTCTTTTTATTCATCGGCATGTTTGAGGTGGTCACGCAAAGGTGCTCTGTATGTGAAATAAAATGTGGAAATATTTTTTCCTTCCTGGGGAGCAGTAGCCCAGACCTTGAGAAGACTTTGCCACCAACAGAGGCAAGCTTCTTGCACTGTCAAGCACTGCTCTGCAATCCTTCTGGGCAGGCTTTATAGTAAAAAAGGCAGTTGTCCAAACAGCAGTCTCCAGGGGCTCCACTTCCTGCATAACTTCCCAATGACTGAAAAGTTGGAAATATTAATACAGTCGGAAAATTTATGGATCTGAACTTTCTCTAGTAGTAGAGGCCATCAGAAAACTTCTGGAAAAATACTAAAACAGATCTTACCTCAGGGTTAAGATCTGGAAAAGGGAAAGGAAGACTAGAGCTTGCCTCCCATTACCTCTGACTTCAGCATTGTAATCGATAATGTTTGTGAGACAAACACCTCAGACAACACTGAATTTTATCATGAGTGTCATTCAACATTTCTAAGAGCTATCTTACACTCTCAGCTATAAAATGACACGCTATATGAGACCATGTAAAGCTGTTGCATAGATCGCAGCTTTTATCTTCAGCTTCTACATGAATTTCAGATAGTTTATTTCTAATGAGAACAAAGTCTAAGAATGCTTCATACCTCTGGAGAGCTGTTAGAACTGTGCTCCCATGCATTGCTCGAGCACTGTCAGATTTTTATTACTTTACCGCTTTTACTACTTTTTAACTTGCCCTTTACTTTTTTAACTCCCCCTTTCCCACTTCCCCTATTTTCCTAGGTACAAGGAAATCTCAGGTAAAATGTGCATTACGAAACCAAAACTGTTGTTCTTCCCTTTGTTGTGACATTTTAATTTCTTGATAAGTTTCCAAGTCTTTTCTGCAGTTTTTCCAGGGTGACCTCTGTCAGACACACCAGATTTATTGCCTTAACTCTACCTCTGCTGTCTTTTACTTGGAAAACCTGAGACAGAGAGATTTTGGCATCTACCTGAAAGTAAAGCGATGGTTGGTGGCAGTGATGGTGATGTCGTCTTCAGCCTTCCTGCTTTGTGACGGGATTTTAACAGCAGACTAGGAAAGCACTGGAAGCAAAACTGTGTAGATAGCGTTTTACACAGATTTTTTGAACTGCAGAGGTTATCATAGATATGAAGTCACCCTTCTGTGCAAGTGTTCCCCTGCATATATGAAAGTCCATACTTGCAATTTAGAACAGGCAAGAGGGGGAAGAGAAAAGGGAACAACTGCCAGCCTTCATGATTCAGAAGTTTTGCACATAATCCCTTGACTTGATGACCTCCATCTTATTAAAGTGAGATGGTTACAGATAAAAAAACAAAAAGAGAAAGAAAAATCAAGCCACACTGTAAAATCACTCTCAAGTGTTTTACTGTGATACATGACCTGGTTATCAGTTTAGATGTTGGGAGGGATCACAGTACATGGGGTATTACATGCTGTAGCAGGCTCAGGTTCACATTCCCTTAAGCACAAAACAGCCTCCCGTCTCTGTGCTGTGCCACATCAGCAGTAACATACACAAACCTCAAAACTGGAGAAGCATACCATGGCTTCCTTCTGCTTAAGGGAAGGGCTATATGATACAAGCCAAAACAAGGGGAATACAAATCCAGGAGTATGTCAGCACATTCATGTGTCTTGGAAGCCCACAATGAGAGAGCAGAGTGGGTCTTGAGATCTGTCAAGAAAGCTGGGCTGCTTTCCTCGCTCATGGTATTTGCTGACCCATGTGCCTGTGGGGAGGAACCAACACCCTAGGATAGATGAGCAAGCAGCCCATCTGCCATGGCAGTGTTTTAGCTCCTCTGACAGGTTTTGCTTAACCAGAGATAAAGCAAATGTAGAATTGGGTATCAAAACAGTACCAGTAAGAATTTTCCTCCCTTTAAGGCTGGAAAGAGCTATCAGTGATGTCTGTGTAAAGTTACAGCACTAGAGCAGGTTCTGTCCTTGTTGACACTACATCTGCTTGAAGCAACAACTCCAGTCAGAGCAGCGGTGGGGCTCTTGGGGAGAGGGCTCTGCTCTTTCTGACATATCATAAGTATTTACAGGACGCACTGGACTGATAATGATTGATCTTCAACATCACAGGCTTAGAAAGAGAAACCTGAAGAAGCGGGCTTTTCTCACAGGCAGTCCAAAATTGAGAGGACACCTCTTTGCAGCAGCCAAACTCTGCAGCTTTTAGAGCCTAGGAGTTTCACATTGTTTGCTCCCTGACAAGGATTTCATACACCCATATCTAGGAAAAAGTTCCCCAGTGGGAAGTAGCAGGTGACCCTAAAACATAAGGTGGCCCTCAAATAACATATCAAATGTAACAGAGGTTTTCCTGATGAAATTAAAATTGTAGATAACTAAGAGCACTGCTTGAAGTGCTAGCATGGCCACAGCATCTGAAATGGGAGGCAGCAATGCAGAGAGGGAATCTGGAGGAGCAACGTGCTTCCCCTGCAGAGAGCACTGCCCTTGCTCAGTGTGAGCTCATCTTCAATCAGTGCCTGTCTCATTACAGTCAGCCGATGATGCAGAAAACTGTTTGCTACCTCCCTGCCAGGGAGCAAGCTGAGGCCTAAGACAGGTTCTCCTTGTCTTCAGCAGTGGTGTGAACAAAACAAACAGTGCAAGAGGCTACACCTGACAGAGCTGCTGGTCGCTCCTTAGCATCGCCTGACACATCTTAACATACACTTGACATTCTCCTTAACATCTGGAAGAGGAGCACTGATGAAACATAGAAAGGCTTTATCCAGACACTTAAAGAGAAGGTGGAGAAGTCCATATGTAAGTAGCTAAGGTTAAAAGTCAAATGTGCAATTAGCAAGTTATGTGGCCTTTTTGCTTATGTCCTTTGGAGTGTGAATTGATCTGGTCTTCCTGCAGAGATGCAATGAGGATGAGCATGCCTTTCTGCACTCCTGAGCCCTTCCTCATTCTGTAGGAAATGATTGGTGCCACCCTTGTGCTGTCAAAGCCTCTCTGAGCAAGGTCACAGGACTCCCAGATCAGTGAGTCACTTGTATTTGCTCAGAATCATCTGGAGTGACATGCAAACAATTAAGATCATATTACAAATTGGAACAAATCAAGAAAGATCTCAAACAAAGAAGTCTTTGAGTTGGATTTATGTCGAAGGAGGATTGGTTAGGGCTAAACCTTAGTAGGATAAAATTGCACTCACAAGGGGAATACTATGTCAGTGACCTTTCACTAAATGACAGGGTTCTACCATATAAAGTAGTTAAAAATCTATCTCAACAACAGATTTTCTCTAGATATTGTGGGGAAAGGAGAGGTTGATCCAGGAACATATATTTTTTCCCTGTGTTTTAAGTAAATAATTTATTAATTCAGTCTTGTTCAGGAAGCTATAAATGCATCTCTAAGTGTCTTATGGTCATATAGTACATCAGCATATAGGTTTATTCCCCAAAGGCCTCATGCAGCTCCCACTGAAATCAAAGATGGGGCAGTGCATCAGCAAAATACACATCCTGCCACTCTTGACAGGAAGAGGTGCCAGGCAGCACTTCATCCTCATTAGCAGCACACCAGGGCCTTAAGCCACCCAACTGAAGTGCCAGGGCCTGGGCTGTGGCCCTAAGTTGGGATTGACCTATGGATGAGTCACAATCCAGCAACATGTTTTGTTCTCCAAGGCCCCAGAGGCAGAACCTGGCCCACCTGTGTGAGGCCCTGTCTTCCCCCAGGTGATTGTGGTTGGGGTGGTGGGTGAGGCTAGAGATATATTAACCAGGAACTGATCAGTTTGTGAGAAGCAACAAGGAGCTGAGCAGTTTGAAGAGAGTTCCTCTTGGGGACAGCTTGCTGAGCTCTCAGTGGTGTGTTCCTCCTTGGCTGATTTGAGATGGAGAAGAGCAAATAGATGAAGAATAAAAGATAAAGGTGTGTTGAGGGGATGTTGCTGAGTTTGTTGTTGGCCTGAGGAAGAAGAGAGCTAGCAGCACACCAGCATGGTGGCTGGCTTTTGGCCGCCATCCTTCTCCTCATCCTGGAGGCTGAAGGCTCAAACGTGCCCTCGGGAGATGAAGCAGAAAGGGAGTTAATGTCTTCTAGGGATAGATAAATCTGGAACTCCTTGGGCAAATATTCCAATGACAGAATTACCACCCAAAAGAGGGACTTGGTTCTTTCTCTTCTTGCCAAGCCTTGTGAGGAGTCTAGCCTAATGGTCACACAAGGAGTGCACTTTTCAACACAGAATGGGTCCCATAAGAAAATAAGATGCTTTTGTCATTAGTCTGGAGACTTCTACTGGAAAGACAGGGGTTTTAGGTATGGCCCCAAAAGACCATGTGATATTTGAGGAATATTACTGGCAAATAAATAGGTCCTTCCCGAGCTTAGATACCTCTGGGCCAAGGAAACCAAAGATAGAGGGATGACCCATCTTTATTCCTATACACCTAACAAAGATCTGCCTTCATTTTTTGATCAGTGAATCAGTGACCTAAGAAACAGTTGGAGTTCCAATATTCTCCTTCTGGTGTATATGTGTGTCCCCGAAACCATTATTAGCAATTACACTCAAAACAAAAATTTAAATTCCAAATTGCAGGTCCGTTCAAGTTTTCCCCATAATAATCTTGAATCGGCAAAGACCTAGTCCCCACTTTTCACGTTCTGAGGTGCCCCCATCCCAGCTAAACACTTCAGACACTGCTGGCACCGCTTCCCCTGAAATAAATTCTCATTAATTTCAACAGTCTTTGATCAGGCTATATATAATGAAAATTACTTTTCTCTCACTTCCCCAGACAGTTTGGAAAGGCAGGGATTTTTTTTAAAGAACTTTTTAAGATTACAGATTGAGTTTTATATGATTCCCTCTGTTCCCCAGACAGATTAAACACAACCTTTTCATTTAGCAGTGAATTTAAGCATGTTTGAATGCATGGTTTGAAATACTGGCTCTGCTGGCTCAAGAAGAGTTTAGGCATTTTTTCAGTGAGGCCAAGATTTCATCTGGGGCTTCATACATGAGGCACTTTGGCTTCCACTGGAGAAAATCAGTATTCAGCATCTTCTAGAAACAGCACTGGTTTTGCCAGCCTAGGCAGTAACTGATGTTTCACATATTTCAGGGGATCTGGAAGGTAAAGTCAAGTGGTTGGACAACTTTCAGAAGTTCAGGCAGCTGCAAAAGGTCATAATTTGGCCTCAGGTCTGGGATAGTGACAAGAGATTCTTTGTCCTAGAGGTAAGCAGATTTTGAAAGGGCATTCTTCCTTGAGGAAAGTTTAGTTTCCTATCTATCTTTATAGTCTAAAGTTGGCTGGTTGTCTATATTCTAGTTACAGGGGATGGCTCTGCTCTAACAGGAGTAGCTGCAGCCTGAGCACTGCAAACACTGTAGCTGAACACACAGGCAGTGCACAGAGGCTTGGAGGGCAGCATGGGCTGCTCTCAGCAAGCATCCGAGACAGTATGATCCAGGAGGACTCTCCACTGTTTGCTTTTAGGGGACAGAATTAAATGGGATAGAATTAAGTATTACTACCTTTTTATAAGGATATGAAGTAGAAATTATTTGCCTCTTTCACTCCTCAAGCTGAGCCAAAGAAATTTCTATTTACGTTTAAATAGCATTACAAAAAAAATTAGAGACCACACCAGGGAACATGTGCACCTGCCTGCTGTGGTTACCACCTCACCCATACAGACAGACTTTAAAAAGCATTATGGTAATATCATCAAGTGAATCTCATCTCAAGGATCATGCCTGTTCACATGCAGGGCTGCAAAAAGCATTAAACTCACTCCAGAGAAGAAAAATCCAGTTTAACATTTCAAAAGTGTAAACACATTTAAGCAATAATACTGCTGCAGAAACAGCCATGCTCAGTCATGAGCTGTGCAATGGATTTAGCCTGAGATAAGCAAACATGCTCAGTTCCTTTAACTGCCAGTTGCTTCCCAGTACATCATCAGATATGCAAGATTCCCCATTTTCTCTCTCTCTCTTTTTTGGGTTAAGTGTTTGAAGCAAAGCTTAAGAGAAAACAGCAGTGAAAACATTTTGTCTTCAGCAAACAGACTTCTCCTTCATGAAGGGAGGCTAACACTAGTAGGTAACACCCCTAGATGTCTTGGTATCAGAAGTTAACTTAACAGAACCATAATTTGTTATGGCAGGTCCAGAATGAACCTCTGCAACACTGTTTGGGCAGGTGTGGGAAAGATAAAGTAAATTTACAGCTTGTCAGAGAGAGAATGAGAAACAGCCAAACCACCAAAAGGATGAGTAATCTGCATGATTGTTTATTGTCACATCTGGACACTCATTTTGCCAGGTGCTGAAGAAATCAGCGTGACTGGCCAATGCCCGCCACTCAAAGGAAGCATTTTACTGTCATGTTCCAGAATGTGGCAATAGGAAAACAGGAAGTCTAGACTGTCCTATACAAGGCTCCCCACGTTCCCGGGGACCGATACCAACATACCTCACCTCTCTGGCACCATATCCACGACGTGTTTCTTTAAAAACTACTGAAAAGTCCAGAGGTGTTTCCTATTTTAATTTCACACTTCATCTCTGCTAAGACTGCTGTTTTGAGGGATACCTTGGAACAAGAAGGTGTTGCTCTACTAGATGGCTTCCCTTTTTATGAACAGAGCACTCATACAATATGCCATTAACTCCACAGGTAGCAGAGTGGTCCCACATGAGCATGCTGATTTCTACAACACTGCTCATAGCTGTCTATCATCCTGACAGAGCAGAGACTCACGTCTCCAGACACACAGGCACCATTCTGTAGCAAGGCATAGGTTGCTTGCTGGGGAGCTGTTGTAGAACCTCTACCTGCACAGGAGAGGAGAATTTCCTCCTTGCCTGAGCAGGAAGCAGAGCCTGAGCAGTTTGGAGACTGCCATCTGAAAGGACGCTGGAAGCTGCATCCCATGGTGGCTGCAGGGCTGTAGCAATGGTTTGACAGGAATGAGCACAGCCCATATCTTACATTTCCTTCACTACCTGCTCAGGAGCAGAAGTGAGAAGAATAAGCGCACACCACTTTCTGTCTCCCACCATCATCATTACTGTTATAATGGTATTAGTAAAAGGGACATGGTCCATTTTTCAATGTTTTTGTTTTCCTTTCCACATGCAGAGATTTATAGTAGCAGAGGAGAAGGCACAACATCACGGACATGGAGAGCAGAAGAAAAGGTTCCTGATAATGTTTAAGGGGTGGCAGGCAGAGAAGAAAGAGAGCCACTGAGTCCTCTCCTGACAGTGCTTCCCTTCGCACTCATTGCTCTCTTGATGAGACATCAGCCCCCCAGTGCAGGAGGTAAGGCTGGCCATTGGTGTCCACATTTCTTTCTGCAGTACACAATTAGAAATGGAGAAGGAGGTATGAGCATAACTCTTACCCACCAAGACAGCCAGCTGCCTGCAATCTGCAATGTAAAAGTGCCTGGCATTTGGCCACTTGTCTGAATGAAATATCTTTCAAGATAAAAATGAAATCATAAGCCAAATATAAAGCTGTACAACAGAAAGAATCACAGAATGTTAGGGATTGGAAGGGACCTCAAAAGATCACCTAGTCCAATCCCCCTGCTGGAGCAGGATCACCTAGATCTGGTCACACAGGAACATGTCCAGGAGGGTTTCAAATGTCTCCAGAGAAGAAGCATGTCCTAAAGTCAACATTCTGAACAGACACACAATTTTGGTGTTAGGGTGAACTGTGCTTGTTTGAATGAAACTGAGATCACTACCATTGCTTTTTTTTTTTGTAGTCCTGTACCTCAGAATAAGAGCAGCTGAGAGAAGTTCAGACATAGGAAGAGAAGGTTCAGGAAAGGCATTACTGTTGTCTTCAACTGCCTAATGACTGATTTAAGACAGATGGAGCTAAAGGCATCTTGGAGTTGCACAGAGAAAGGATGAGACATAACAATGCAAGTTGCAGTATGGGTTATTCACTCATTAGATATTTAGAAAAACTTGTTAACAATTAGGGTGGTCAAATACTGGTACAGGTGACCAGAGAGGTTGCAGAATCTCCTTTCCTGGACATATTCACAACTTGAAAAACCTGCTCTAGCTTGGCCTGCTTGCAGTGGGTTGGACCAGAGGCCTCTGAGGTTCCTTCCAAGTGGTACCATTCAATGATTGTGAATATAGTATAAAGCAAAGAAACAATTTTTTTTCCACAGCAGTAGACAGAGTTTACAATCAATAATTCTTCCCAGTGTAACACCCACAAAGCTAAATGCTGTACAAGAGATGCTGTGGGTAACCCTCTACAAAGTTTTTGACTTCATAGAAACTTAGAGAAGGGTAGTTCTAATACAGATTAATTTGCTTGTTTGTAGTCTTCTGAATCTCCAGTGGTGAAGGTCTTCATGATAGTTTCTTAATTCTCCATGCAGTTGGCTGACCCATGACCCTGTTAGAATCTTAATTTTCAGTAGTTACTGATGCTGCTTTGTGAAACATTGAAGAGACAAAAAGTTTTCAAGCCAAACCTTTCAGAACTAAACACCCAGGAAAGTATTTTAGGATCCTGCAAGACTGACTCCCAAGCAATAGCTCTGACCAACCCCGTTCTCTATGAAGAGCAGCTTGGCATTCCATGCCTACTTTTCACACCCAGAGATGCCCTAATGGTATACAGTAGACAGAGGACAGATGATAGAGAATAAAGCCTGCAGCAGAAAAAAACAGGTAATTCTGGAAGTGAAATAGGACAGCAAGTTGGAACCAAAAAAGGGAAATGAAAGAAAGATTCATGGAAAGGGACAGGAGACATAAATAAGGAAAAGGCCAACAGACCAAACTCTCCAAATCCAGTAAACAGTCCGGGTTTCCTGCAGGAAATTGCTTAAAAAATTACTCTTGCTTTTGTTAAACTGGTTGTTATTATTTATTATTATAATACCTGAGTTTTCAACATGGTTTGGTAATCAACCTGAAAGACTTAAACATTCTCAGACACTTGTTATATTCCTCACATCATTATGACCTCCAAGCTAGGAAGAAAAGATGAGCCAACACTATTTTGTATCATTTTTGAAAGGCTTTTGTGATGTTATCAATTAGCATTTCATCACTGCAAAAGTGTGTGAAGAGGGCACTATACCAGTATTTAAAGGTACCAGGAAGAGGTGGCGTTTCCCTTTCTTTATCTCTGCCATTTTCAGAAGCTTCACACTTTACCAGGAAGGATTTGCTAACTTAAAGCCTGCTGATTGTTGTATTTGTAGGTACTTCAGATGATCCAGGTCACTTTTCCTGGTGTTCAAGTAGTTGTTTCTTCATAATGAGGTTGCTGCTACAAGGTACAAGTATTAGTAGTCAAAATTATCAAGAGACATGATTTTCTAAGTACTGCATTTGAGAGTGCAGACTAGGAGATGAGTAGTTGTGTACTATGTTGGAAACCATTCTTCTTTGTTAAAAGCATTTTGTAAGATGCAGTGATTCATAGATGTGCCTCATCTTAGAAGTAGCAATTCCATAAAATAATCACACCTCCAAACTGGTTGGTTTTTTGTTTTCCTCCCCAGAAAGCACAAGACTCCTTCATGTCTACCTCTTCCTATTTAATGATTTCCTATTAATTACCAAAATTAAACGTAACAAAAAGGTAATAATGGATAGAGATATGTGTCTTTGCAGTTGTTATGGTTTTTAGCTTGCTAAATATTTTGAATGTACTTGGAAAGATTGATCTAATGGTAAAAATTAGATGACTAATTGGCATGAAGGGTGAGTGATACTTCCTTCTGCCAATAGCAAACCATGACACTGACTCAAAACCCTGCTTCTATGCTCATTATGTTACAGGAATACTATGACAGGCAGAATTTACATTGCAAGACCTTAGTATTTGCCTGGTGTTGTTTTGATATGCTGGATTCCTAAAGCTCAAGTTTCAGGAATGTAAAAAGTTTTCTAATGCTCCCCCAATGACTTAGTCCAGAAGCCTGACAAATTTTTATTCCAGAGATATCAGAACTGTTGGAAGAAAACAGGGAAATGTTAAAATAGATGGAAGGTTGTCTTTATTCTCAGTTCCAACAAAGCCTGTTGTCCCCTGATTTCCCCTATTTAAAAATTAAGAAAGAGTTCTATAGATGATAAATATCTGTATTTAGCCACCAAAAAGGGCACTGGATGACCTGAAATTCCTAAAGCTTCAGTGTAGGAGTATATCTAGCTAATGAAATTACGAAGATGATGAAAATTAAGGCTATGAAGGTGATGTAAATTAAGGCTAAGCAGGCCTGTGCTAAATCTCAAGAAGTCTGAGTCTGATTTAAAGACTTCTTTTGTTTTTTTTTTTAAAGAGGCACCTGTTCTGCCTTTGTGGGAGAGAGAAGACACACAGTGAGAGACAGTAGAACAGCAGCAACATCCCATAGAACCAGGGGCAATGAAGAGAGCAGGGATTCAAGGGGTCTGGTGCCCACAGGCAAATCTCTTTAAGGGCTGCCCCATACGTTTGCTGGTGAACCTTCTGTGAAGGGCTGCAACATATCTGGAGCCCCAGCAACTGTGTGTTCTGGAAGTATTCAAGGAGAGATGGGGAAATGCACTGCCAAGGAATGGAGAAAAAGTCTAGCCATTACAAGGAGTACGGAGGGGTGGACAGGAGGAGGTAAAAAAGATCTTTGAACACCTTATACTGACTGCTTCCTGCCTGTGAACTTGCATTGTTTTTGTTGTGGTTTTTTAGTACAAGGTATGACCTTGCAGAACTCAAGGTACCAATGAGTTTTTCTGAGGTTCCTTGGGCATACAAGCTGTCTGTGCACCTTTGATAAAACACATGATTTAGGGTTGGTTAGTGTCTATTCTTCATGAGCAGATGGCAGACAAACAGCTAACCAACTTCATTTTCTATTCCCAGAAATATGGGAGCTCAGACACCAGTTTAATCCCCGTGTGTCCTTCCCTCACTCCTGAGCTGCAATCCTTCATAAGAGAAGGTGGGTTTTGCCAGTCCTAGACCAGCCCATTCTGCTAGACAGATTGAGATTGAAAAACCTTGACCCCATCCATGTTACAGATATGTGCCCACATGTATTTGGACATCTTCATAAATACCACCTCAATGCATTGTGTGCATGGCAGTGTAAAGATAAGACACGATTTGCCCATAAACCCTCCCCCCAGATGCCTGAAGTGCAAACACTAGTTCCTGAGTACCATTTGGCTTCACAGATCTGCACTTAATAGAAGGTGTGACCAGCTAACACAGACGTTACACACCAAGTGCCCCTGCCTCTAACAGTGACTTTCACATACACCCCAGTGGCTGTCAGATATTATCCCTCACACCAAAGGAGCTATCAAGACTCCAATGACTTCTTTCTTATGAACCAAGTCCTAATTGTCCTGGCATGCTCTGTAAAACCCCAGGCCTCTTTCCCAAGTACATTTTCAATTCTGTAGTAGTTATGCAGCATTTTTCAGTTGTCCCCCTGCCTGACACCCCAGCACGCTGCCCTCCTGGGTGTCCTCACACATGCACAGCAGTAATTTCCATGAGGCTGGAAAGGAGATTAACCTTCTGCTGTTGCTCCTACTCACCTCCCCATGAGCTATTGAGAAGATGGAGATCACCCACCATACACCAGTGCTTCCTTGCTCTGATGCATCCTTGCTCTTCCATCCAAATGCATTGCCAGGGGAAATTGCCCCAATAACATCTGCTGATGTGTCCTTGGATGAGGATGGGAGGAGGACTGACCTCCACAGAGAGTGACCAGTCTTATCCTGCCAAAAAACATCCCTGCAGTCACCAAATCAGAGCTTGGGTGAGGGACCAGGCACAAAAAATCAGGCCTTCCCTTGGTCTGAGCCACTCATGGAGGCTTTCAGACACCTCAGCCTAAAACTGCTCAGATCCCAGGAGCCTCCTGGATCAAAGAGAAATAAAATAAATACAAATCTTCAGGCTCCAGAACCTGTCAGCCATCCTAATTCTAACGACTGGGAGGAAAGCTCAGGGAGCTAGAGTGCTCTGTGGGAAATCAGTAGATATGGAAAATAAACCTAGAGCCCATAAAATTTATGGTGACTTTGAAATCTACTAATGCAGAGTAATTAGCATTCAGCATCAATGCTGATAGGAAATAAAGGTAGGCAATAAAAGACAAATGACTAAAGACAACATAAGGGGATAAACACAGAGAAGAGTAACTTTTTTTAATCATGCTCCAGGCACTCTCTGTTTGCCTGAGTCCCCCCACCAACCCAGCAGAAATGAAGCAAACACAGCAGCTGCCTCTTGCTTGCAGGGTGGAGGGAAAAACAGCCCCATGTACCTGCCTAAGGCCAGACTAGATGCAAGGTCAGCAGCTCCTGGGTGTTGAAGAGGGTGGTGCAGCCACCCTCCAGATTGCACATACAAGACTGGGCATAAAAGCCATAATGGAGATGGGAAAAAGATTTTTCAATTTTTTTCCAAGCCAGTATATCCTACATTCAGAGATTTCTAACCAGAGTTCTTCTATCCCCAGGATCCAGCTGCGACCAGCAGAACAGTCTGGCCACTGACTGCGGCCCCTCCCCTGCACTTTGGACCTCATTGTCTGACTCCTCTACCATGTATTCTTATCAAATCTATTAAAGCTGTAGTTATGGCAGTCTCCGTTACTTACATGTGGCCTTGTGACACCTAGAAAGCCTCATCCTAATACAGGACCCCTTGGGGTGGGGTACAAGAAAATCAGTGAGAAAAATTACTATAGGGAGCTTGCAGTTCAGATTTCCACCATTTTGTGTAAAACAACAAGGACAACTTCCACTGTCAGTAAAAAATGTCCCTTTACAGGGAAAAAAAAAAAAAGGAAAAGAAAAATAAAAGATAAAATATTGTCACAGATGTGTGACCTTAGGGAATACTGCTAAATTATTTGCAGTCTCAAGGAGACTTTTACTACTGGGGGCAGTAAATGATAGTTACAATGTTCTCAAAGAGGGTGGCATGAAACTTGTAGTGATTCACCACATTAATCAAAAATGAAACCCTAATTTTTGATCCAACAAGTACTTCTGCATCCATTAGCTTGCTGAGGGTTGATGTCATTTTGGAAAGAAACATACCTCCATACAAGGGCAAAAAAAAAAATAAATAAATTGCAATATCATAGAAATACCCTTTTGGCAGCAGGCAGGAGGCAGATAATAAAGCAGGATAATTCTAGCCCAAAGCCTGCCATGTATCAGTGGAGGTATAAGAGGTATAACGGTGTGCTCATAACAGCAGGGAGATACCCCAAGGGCAGAACTACCTGTGAATGCCAGGACTTTGTACAAGAGCTGTAACTTTGTATGAAGTGTAATCCATCCACGAATCCAACTCTGAAGATAGTAAGCAGCAACATACTTTCCAATTAGGAAATTACTTTCCTTTTAACATTCTGCTCTGGATTTAATCTTTGCAATTGCATATTATTGCTCCACTAATAATGCTTTATATGAAATTTGAAGGAGCCAGACTCACTGATATGTCACTGTATCAAAGACTGGTAATCTTTGCAGCTGAGGAATTTCTTTTAGAAAACATTACTGAGAGCCTGATGCCCCAAGCATTGCCCAGTAAATTAATTTTTAGGACTGCGAAGTTGTACTTAACACTGACCACAGAGAGACAGAAGGCATGAGTTCTGAAACATACCCTCTCTGCTGCTACAAACTTCTGCTAACTGATTTGCCACAGTAATTTAACCAGTCTGTGCTCCACTTTCCTCTTCTATAAAACTAGAATTATAAGACATTTTCTCTTCTAGAAACATTTTGAGGCCTGACCATAAAGCACTTGGAAATGCTTGGATAAGAAGCAATACACGGCAGCAAGATATCCTGCATAGTACAAGGATTCAGAGGAAACTATATGATGTAGATAAGGTTATCTAAAAGATATGTAAACTATAGTAGATTCAGAAAAACGCTGCCTTGTCTTGGCAGCTCGAGATCCATCTCTCCTCCAGGGTGTGTGGGTTCAGGAGCAGGACTCTACTTAAGGCCACCACTCACAGGGAGGCAATCCCACACCTTGCTCACCTCTGTTGCTTTGATTTCAGCAACATTAACTCCAGCTAAAAAAGAGCAACGCCTAGTGAATCCACTGCATTGTAACAGGTTGTTGTGTCTCCCTCCCTGCCACAACCAGCCCACTCAAGCACACCTGCCATTTGCTGTGGGATTTTAGCTACCTGGAAATGCTTTCCTCTCCTCTTGCTGACTTGTCCCCTTGCAGGGAATCTCACCCCATAATGCCCAAAGTCATCTGCAGGACCCAGGAGATGCTGCTGTCACAGCCAAAGTCACCAATTAACCTCTGCAGAAGTTTGACAGGAACCAAAGGGCTGCTGGCAACTTGCCTGGTCCTGCAAGATGTTGCTCTGCCAGCAACTGACCAGGGACACTCTGGGCAGCAGCACTGGCTCATGCACATGTCCCAAGGAGAACTCAAACCCACCATCAGCCCCAGTGCAGCCACTTCCCTATGTTGCAGCCATCATACAGACCTGTTCAAAATAGAATAAAAATAAGGCCTTTTCCTTCTTTTATATTTTTTTTGCCCTAACTTCAGTTATGATTTAGTCCACTTTGAATGGAAATTTCACTTAGTAATCCTCAGGTAGACTTAAAAGCACCCTAGCTGCACAATGATCAAGTAATTAAAACAAATTCAAACAGAATTAACTTCTTGAAATTACAAAGCTCCCGTACAACAAAAATCTAACCCTATGAGGGTGCATTGCCCTATTAAGAATCAGAAAAGATAATTACATATATCATTTCTTTAATCATAATCATAAAATGCAATATAAAATTGGACTGACAGCTGCATGAGGGAATTTATATCAATTCTTTCTATTTTTTACATTCTTCAGCCTGTGAAATGCTTTTCTAATACAGCTTTTCTAATACATCAGTGCCTAGAAGTCTTCTTGCTACAAGCTCAGAGATTGCCAAGGTAAGTAGCACTTTTTTTCTTCTCTAATTACACAACTACACCTTCCCTAAAGGAGGATCTCAGTCTAAAACTGACCATGTTGTGATAAGAATTTATTACTGTTGTGACATTTGACAAAAAAACAAATGAAAACAAAATAACACCTCAGTGCTCTGGCTCACGCATTTGTCACAGAATTTTTGCTGTTAAACATGTACCAATTTTATATCAGGGTTGATAGCAGCTGGTATTCTTGTTGAAAAACATCATTTCTAATTGCTAAAAAAACCCCGAAAAAAGCTGTTTCATGCGTCACAGAAATGAAGGCAGTCAGCCCCTCCAGAGAAGTCAACATCATAGAATCATTTAAGCTGGAAAAGACCCCTAGGATCAAGTCCAACCTTCATCACATCTCCCTGACCTCTAGACCATGTCCTGAATCCCCACATCTACTCATTTTTTGAACACCTCCAGGGATTGTGACTCTACCACTTCCCTGGGCAGCCTGTTCCAGTGCCTAATCACACATTCAGTAAAGAACTTCTTCCTAATATCCAATCTAAACCTCCCCTGGTGCAACTTGAGGCCATTACCTCACAAACAATCTCCCCACACCCAGCTCACATGTAGTAGTACTCAGATCAGGAAACTGCACCATGTGCATCTATGCGTAACGTACATCTTGCCATTTCAGGTTGAACAGATGGTATGACTAATTCCACTGTTATATAAATTTACCCCTCCCTTTCACACCACATCACATTTCTAGTAACAGCACTGTATGAAACATCTGAAAGTGTGGTAAGCACTTTCACAGAAGTGGTGTTTTTCTCCTGTAAGTAGAATTTTGTTCTCTAATACCTAATGTACAGAAATTTGACTACTATTAATAGTAATTCTAAAAAGTAAATCACAGTAGATACTTTTTCAGGGAAAAGCAATGAGTGAATTCTTTCCATTTCCAAGTCACTGGTTGGTACTTAGAATAAGTATCTACTATAGGTATCTACTCAAGAAGTCATTACCTTCTGTTATTGAAATATTACCTTTTCCTTCTAAAGCTGCCTTCACACCAGGTAGCTACCATCTTCTCAGTATCTTCCAAGTCCAGTTTATCAGAGGAGAAAACCCTACAGTTAAAGGTTCTTTTCGCTCAGAGGTAATGGCGTTACCACATTTTGTTTACTTTGGGTGCTCTAAGCACTACAAAAAGCAGACTTTCAGCACTGGTTGAATGAGCTACCTTACCTCAGCTCCCAAGAAGCCCAATCTCAGCATAACCAACATATATTTTTAAAGAAACTTTGGCAGCCAAGATGAGCTCATGAGTTTAGCTGATGTGATACACTCCTGCAAGGCAGGAAGGAAGATGATCTGGATAAGATTGATACTGGTGAGGACCCTCAGACCAGGGCCTTGATCTAACTAACCTATATCAAAAGGGACAGAGCAAACTGAATGAAGCTGTATGTGTCATATTCCCGTTGACTTGTCCCAAGCAGAGGGCTCTTAAATTGCGTGCAGCCTCTTAGATCTCCTGATTTTCGTGAAGTGCCTGCCTCTGCTCTCGGCTCCCTTGCGAGGCCTCAGCTCACTAGCCCACCTGCCTCTCACTGCCATACTGCACTCTAACTGCACAGGGTGCACACACAATACACTGAACATAGGTGCAGTGAATCCTATGCCCCATTCCCACCTGTTCCTCAGAGGCTAAATACTCAGCAGATATGAAAACACAGAGTAGAAACACACTGCTGTTGCTCATCCCACCCCTATCCTGCCCTCTGTTCTCTCATTCCATCCCCCACTCTCCTCCCTGAGCCTTGAAAAGCTCAACAGCTTAAATCCTGCTTCCTATGGATCCACTATGACCTGGCAAATGCCTGTGTAACCACCACCACCACCCCGCCCCGTGGATTGGACTCTCAAGCACACAGTTAGCACATGCATCTTCTCACGTCCTCTGCTAGGTCTCCTGAGGCTTGTAGGTCATCCAATTTATCTCTCCAGCTTTCTATTTTTCAAAGTAATGTTTTTAACTCATTCACGGTGTAAACATACACAAGCAACAACCAGATGTGTCAATAACAGAATTTATGAATCCCAGCGTGGCATGAAGTAGAACAGGCTGCCCCTTATCCTGCGTTTCTATTCTCTGCTCAGTGTCTCTTCATGTATTACTGCAGGGAGAGCAGTTCCTGACTAGGCAAAATAAAAACCCTGGGGTGGGAGAACCACAGCTAGACCTTCAGGTTGTATTGCTGCCAACTAATTTGTAATGCCTAATCATAGCAACTCTGAGACAACTCAGCTTCTGCAACCCAGACCATCTGGACTAGCACAGAGAGAAGGAAGTTACATATTTTAAATCCATCTCTCCAGCTATTACCACCTGTCCTAGTACCTGGATGACAGCAGATATGGAGCTGAATGCTGTCAGCATGATGATAGAAACTGAAATTTCATGTGCAGCACACGATAGATCTCAGAGGGGGGCTCTCAGAACTTGTGATGCTGATAGTACTGGGACTGTCTTAACCAGAGGAACAAGGAGCCCAAGCTGCTGGGACTGCATTAAACTAAAAAATACTACACAAACATAGGTGAAACCACCAGCAGCAAATTTCACCATTATAAGCAAACACAGCATTAGTATGTTACCTTCCAACCAAAAAAGGAAATCTCTGCTGGAAATCCCTGGCCCCAGACACAGATTCCAGCAGCAGGTAGTAGCCTGAGCAACTGGGAAAGTCTTGGTTCTGGGATAATTCATGTTCTCTTCAGGAATTACGAGCAAGGGCCTGAAGAAACGCTAAAATAAAACTGAAGGCTCTGGTGTGTATGTGTATGTACCTGAATTACTGGAACTTTTTTGCATTGTCTTGGTTTACAAATTAGTTTTTCTTGTTACAGAAAACATGGATGTCACAGTTAGAAACAGCAATCTCCAATTACACCACACAACATGAAACCAAGAAAAACACTGCTGTTTCCCAGCTGAATCCTCGGAAATTTGATAGTGTCAGAACAGCACCAACAGAGCCTCTAGAAAACTATTGTGGTGACAAACCAGTTATTTCTTCCAGTGTACCTGAAGTTTCTGAAGCTAACAGATTTCTGACTTGACCAGACAGAAGGAAGGAGTTTTGACCACAGAATAGAGGAATAAATTGGAGGGGAAAAAATGAGCCACACAATAAATGTATCACTGTTAGATACTCCTTTGCTTCAGCTAGTGGAAGGCTCTTGCCATTCAGGAAAGTTTTAATACAGGTTGTCATTTCCTAGAAAGCAGGATGGAGAAAAAACCCATGTTGGTGAGGAGAACTCACTCACCAGAAAAGTCTAGAAGGGTTATTTTAAGATCATTCAAACTGTATTAATAAATTTAATGAAATTAAAATTGTGTATCCATAGCTCCTGATAGTTATGACTCTGTACCTACTAAACTGTAACATCATGTTTTTTGTACTAACATTGAGCTTGTGGAGGCAGATCAGTAAAAGCATATATTGTGTTGACTCCCCTTTAATTTCAAAAATAAGATTATTTCAGTTTCTTTGAAAAAGGTCATAACTACATACAACATTCAGTTAAACTAGAGATGCTACGAAAAAGAAAGAACTGCAATGATGCCTTGCTTTCTTGGGATTTTTTTTTTTGTCTGAGGTTTTTCTCCACTTTATTAACAGCAGATCTATTATTATGCAGGTTACACCCATTGCAGCCTTTAGAGTTCAAGTTTGCTTCACAAACTTGAGCGTTCCTTTTGCATTAAACCATTCCATATTTCACTACTATCCCAGATCTCTGGTCCACATAGCAGAAGCACCTCTTTTTGAGGTACTGGAAGAGACCAAACAGAATAGCCTGAAACTGCTTGCCACAGCATTCATGCAGGTTACTACCACAGCACGAGGGTTCTCTCACCAGGTTAGCCTTGGCTAATCCCCTGAGATTAGCAATAGTCAAAAGAGAAAGGAGGACTTCCCTAAAGGCACTCTAAGCAACTCAGCAGAAAAGTTAGCCCTTAGAACATGCCCTCAGTGTCAGAAATTACTCCAGGTAGAACTGAACAGAGAAGCCATACACACAAGAACTATGCTGAAGAACACAGGAGTGTCATTCCAGTATTTCATATTATCCACAGGGATTCTCCTGACCTCCACAATAAAATTAGTCATTAGTTCAAGTGCTGCCCCTGACGCTGTTCCTCCCCAGCTCTAGCCATGAGAATGTGGTGGTACATTTTATCCACTTGAGCTGGCTCACCAGTACATACAAGCTATGGTCTCAAGCCTGTAGAGATGTATGTGCTTACCTGGTCCAGCACCCTCCAAATGCAGCCTAGGTCACTGTGGTACACATTCCTGCTCTTGCCCTCATGCCTGTGATGGGAAAGTTTTTGTCACAGCTTCCTGAGAAAGGAACAGCCACTCATACTCCATGCCAAGTGGTGAACATGTAAGGCAGGAGAGCAGAAGAGAATGGAGACTGCAGATCTGCTCCAGAACACCACCCAGGCTGCAACTACTTAGCCACAACTTGGCTTACACAGGTGTGCTCAATCTCTCCAATCCCAAGCTCAGCAGCTGTGCTGCTAGCTCTCTTCTTCCTCAGGCCAACACGAAACCCAGCAACATCCCCTCAGCATAACTTCATCTTTTATTCTTCAGCTGTTTGCTCTTCTCCATCTCAAATCAGCCAAGGGGGAACACACCACTGAGAGAGAGCTCAGCAAGCTGCCCCCAACTGGCCCAAACAGGAACTCCCTTCCACAGGAATTCTTTTCAAATTAATCAGCTCCTTGTTGCTTCTCTCAAGCTGGTCGGTTCCCGGTTGATATAGCTCTGGCCTCGCCCACCATCCCAACCACAATCACCTGGGAGAGGGTGGGGCCCAGGTTCTGCCTCTGGGGCCTTGGGGAACAAAACATGTTGCTGGGTTGTGACTCATCCATAGGTCAATTCCTACTTGGGGCCCACAGCCCAGGCCCCAGCACTTCAGCTGCACACCAAATCACATCCTCCCCCTTCCACCCCTGGGGCCTCACCAGAGAAGTCACACCTAACAGACTAAGATTTGCACTTTGCACACTGGCAGAAGCAAGGTGTTGTTTTGCATTTCTGTGTATTTTTGTCAAAACGACCTTAAGCCAGCTTTGTTCAGTTTACCAGACAACTAAGTAGTTCCAGAGATTCAGTATTTCCTGGAAGTCAGCACATCTCCAAGGAAGACAACCCCAGGGGAGGGAAGTATTCACACAGAGCCTGTCTTTAGGGAGACATAAGCTCAACTGGCTCTTCTGTGGTCTGGAGAGAAAGATGCCTCAGAAAGTAGTCAAGGCAGAAATTAACTTCCCAATTTGAATTGTCTTTCACAGGAGACCTCTCCTCTCCTCTCCATATTTCTCCACTGTCTACACAGAGACTCCAGGAAGATCTGCTGCAATAGATAAACACTTTTGTGAATGCTCCCACAATTCAACAGTGGCTTTGTCACAGAGTGATCACACACACATTGATCACCTGGCTTCTCCCTGCAACGCAGCTCCACCTGCCTACTTCCATGTTGCTTCCAAGTCTCCCAGTTATGCCAGTTGTTTGACTGCACTGAACACAGTATCTGAACACAGCCAGTGACAAGACTGTAACTGAACATGGGACACTCAGCAGCCTTGTGCAGTTACTGGGAATGGAAAAACTACTATGAATTTAACCTGTGAAAAAAACCAGATTTGAAAAAGTCACTATCACTGCCTCCTCAGGAACATGAAAGCTTTTGTTGCAGCTCCCCACAAGTCTAAGAAATTGGTGCATTTAGCTTTTCTTAGATGTGTGGCTTCCCAAGAGTTCATTTGTAAAATGCTATATCCCCATATATGCCCCAGTAGCTTTGCTGCCTGAAATGGGACAAGGTAGTTTTGAATGACAGAACTGGTCCATTAGAAATATCTAATTTATTTTTTTTATTGTCATTAATCATTCCTTTAACAGATTAGAAAACAAAAATTACATTTCAATAACATTTCATCATAGTTTATACAGAACAGGTTGATGCACGGTGTCATTTTCTCATCCAAATCCACAGCCACCTTCCAAATTGCAGAGTTTAGGAATTACAGTGCACGCTGGACTAAATTCTTTCACAATGTAAGGCACAACTACATGATTGCAAGTAGTAAACATAAACACTGAAAATAGAACTTAAAGAGAATTGAACTTCAATTAAAAAGAAATAAACCAAAACACACTCATGAAAAAAAAAACCCAAAACCAAAAAAAACAAAACCAAAACTATCTATCTACACCTACCAAGATGGTATGATCCAGTTTAAAAGAAGTGCAGTACTCTGTAGGTCAAGCTGCAACATAAGGTTAGTTTAATAATTACCTCTAAATATTGGGTAAGAACTTAAAACTTTCTCCATGTATATTTTATACAATTATACAGAAATTAATTTGTATGCGCAATATTCACATCTGTAATAACAAACTGATCATGAAAATTCAGAAAAGAAGCAAACAAGACAATGTAATTTGTGGCACGCATCCACTACAAGAATACCATTCATCCTGTTCACATCTCAAGTACTGAAGAAAAAAAAAGACTAAATTAATAGTACACTTGGTGAACGAGGTTATCTACAGCCAAATGGCAAAGCTGCACACAAAATTGTTTTCACCCGGCAGACTGTGATTATGAAAGCTTGTGGTTATGATTTATTTCCTGTCCAGCAGCTGGAGTTTACAAGGTTGAAACTACACAAGTTAAAAGAATACAACAGAGTTTACAGTAACTTGGAACTATTGGATACTTTCAAACACACACAAAAAAGACAACTTTTTTCCTTTTTGGTGATAAACTTTTGCAATTTTGGCATTCACTATAACTTTTACGTAACATGACAGTGAGCAGATCTTATTAAACTTACCTAATGTTTGAATTTCATGTTGAGAGGTAGTTTAAATGAAATCTTATGTAACGGCATCAAATGGTGGGGGTTTATGGGTTTATGCTATTTTTGTGTGCAATTTTTTTTTTTTTTCTTTTCTTACAAAAGTGACAAGTCCTATACAAGCAGCATTCTGGACACATTACTATAAAAAGTTCTAGTATTTGCTAACCCAGTGAGACATTCTTTCAAACACCCCTTTTATGCCAGGAATCCAGCTTTAGTGTGATATAAGGGAGTACTTTGCAATAAAGTCAACAGCAGGAGCCTGGACCTGCCAGCACTGGCCTGTTGACATATAATGATGAACATTCCTTCCCAGCCTTCTTTATTCAAAAAAGGCAGGAATCACAGACAAATTTGTTTCTACTTTAGGTCATAGGGGGAGGAAAAATTGGGAAACATGCCTACTAGGCTTCTGTTTTCATAGTAACATTGATCCAAAAGGGTTAGCAGGGCTTCAGTAATCTTCAAATGAGCAGATACTCCTGTACCTGCTGCACAGTGAGTGCATAGAATGCAGTGAGCTACACGCAAAAGGCAGTTTATTACATTAACTAGTACCTATCTTCTTCATTAGTGTGATATTAAGTGGCATCTAATGTTCTCCCTAAAGATGTAAAACTCTTTATTCAGTGCCTTTTAAAAAAACTCAAAAAATATACCTCCAGAAATGAGTTTCTGTGGTGGGACTTTACTATCCAATTATTGCTGGTTTTGAAAAGTACACTATTTAATGTTTTAGGAGAGGCTGTGGTC
The DNA here is from genome assembly GCA_013401335.1 of Brachypteracias leptosomus. NCBI lineage: Eukaryota > Metazoa > Chordata > Aves > Coraciiformes > Brachypteraciidae > Brachypteracias > Brachypteracias leptosomus. The sequence continues at coordinate 33,870 of VYZX01013736.1, forward strand.
GGACAATAACTTTAAACTTATCCTAGACAGAATGCTGAGGCCAAGACTTTAAAAATTAGGAGTTGGACAACTGGCAAGACCCTTTGCAATACGTAAAGTTCACGTATTCTAATTTTATAATCTTAAAATGAAACTCTACAAAGACAACGTGTGTGTGACTATATGGTTTTTGTTGTTATATGTGCTCTCAGATGATGATCACATTTTCGGTAGAAAGGAATGATGAGTGCAGTTCTGCTTACATAGCAAGGGGCCAAGTGTAACACAGTGAAAAGTCCAGCCGAAGATAAACCTTCTGTCCACTGCTTACAGCTAATACATGCAACGCAAACTGTGTGATTCCACTTACTGTAAATTATATTTAGAGAGCAAAAAAGTGCATAGTGCAAATGACAGTGTTGTTTCCTAATCCTCAAAAAAAAAACCCCACCAGAGCAGGAGGGGTGGTACTTAGAGGAGTAGTTTATCAGTTTCAACATACACAAACCATGGTATCATTCTTCTTGGCATAGTTTTTATACTCTGTTTGAACTTAAGCTCTGGCAGTTTTCTGTGTGCCACTGAGTACTGGTGATAAATGTTTTAAGTTTTGCAACAAGCATTTGTTACCACTTAACATTTAACTGACATTTAACAATCCAGAAAAGTACTTGAGTTTTCCAGGTCTTTCTTTAGGAATGTCACTTCTCTTACACCTACCATGAGAGACTCAATTGTTCTAACTAATGGAACACAAACATACAAAGGTTACTTCATGCTTCTGCTCCCAAATCCCTTCTTGCTTCACTAAGAAAGCTTTTCCAGTGAGGATTCACAATCCTAGTTGTTCCAAACCCAACAAAAATAATTATTTGTTGTTCTTATGTACCTAGCATTCCACACTCCATGGCAACTTAGTTACTTGATACCTTCCAAAACGAGAGAAAAAAACCCACACTGTACCCTAGAGCCTAGGACTCTTGTGCCAGAGAGTAAAGCCAGCTAAAAAACAAGATCCCTTTAGAGGATTTAGCTTAAGGTTTAGACCTTTTGCCTCCGTTGGAAGTTGCAGCAGAAAATTCTTTTTGCCTCTTCATCTGCAGACAGCAACTTTTCCTACTGTGACTCAGTAGTTTTATCCTCTTTGTTCAACCTTCACAGAAGGGTGAAGAGGAGGGAAGATACATACATGGGAAGAAGAAACAACAGTGAAGCACAGCCAACTAAGACCACTAGGCCAACACTGACCTCTGCAATCTACTTGCCTCCAGAGGGGTTGCAGGATGGAAGTACAAAGTACTGACACAAGGCTGAAGAACAGCAAAATTTGGCATTTTGGAGGCAACAACACAAGGGATTGTGGCTCTAGAACTGGGAAGAGAGGTGATGTCTCCACAAAGTTGAAGAACCTCTCCTCACTCTTAACAAGACCGTCCTTGACACTTTTCCAATTGCCTCTGTAGCTTGTCTTAGCCCACGTAGCAGCTGGTCTCTCATACTCGTTTTCCCCCAATGATTAGGAATGTGGATGGAGTGTCCTGCAGAGGGGATTCTTTCAGGAACAAATCACTTTACTATTCCTGCAGCTTGAGGATCCGACACACCTAACAGTTTGAGTGCTAGTCTTACCATTATTTCCACTTCTTCCTCTATAATGGCCCCTCCTCAGTGAATCAGAGCAATCTGGTTCTTGCTAGAAGCTATTAAAACACATCACTGTGCCTCCTACCCTTCCAAGGCTCTAGTCTCTTCTGCCATTTTATTAGTTTTCTGCTCTGTTCCTGTGTTTGCAATCTGAAAAATCAGTGCATTAAAGCATTTCATCTGGAATCCTTTAACTCAGTGTGATGAAAGTTACTAGGCTTTTGACTAGGTTTTCCTATTTTTTATATTTTAATGCAGTGCAACAAAACCCCCACATTCCTACTGACAACTTGCCCATTGAAACAGACTCTTTAAGCAGATTTATAAATACAAAGCTTTTCTACCTTCCAGCTTCCCTTATTATGTATCTCACAGGTCATTTTCCTGAGCTTGAGCACAACTTCCAACCTGGCATTGAGGCTGAGAGCATTCTAGGGTCTATTGTACCATTAACTTGTCAACAAAGATCAGCACTAAGAATCCTAATCACAAAAGAAAGAGAATAAGATTTAGCAATGGAGTCATAAATCTACTCCAGTGAAAAACTGTAAAAGTCCTGACCTATTGCTGCAGACTCAAAGCCCAAGCATGAAAGCTTCTACCCCACCACTGTTCCTCAAGATTTTAACAAACCTTTTTTCTATAAATGTGTATTTGAAAAGCATTTCCATCTCCTCAAAAAGTTGGTCATATAAACTGGTCAACAAAAAACAACCTCCAGAAATGGAGCTGGTTTTGTCCTCAAAGCTGAGGAGCTCCAGACCAAGGTCTGAGCTGTGGTCAACCAACTGCACTGCTTTAGCTGCCATCTGAGTGAGGTGACTCTGCTTGTCCTTACACAAAGGCATCCCAAAAGGCTGAACTAAGAACAGTTCTACTAGAGCTTCTACCACTTGCTTCACTGCAGAGCTCTCTCCTCAGCTTTCACGTTTCCCATTCAGAAGCAAAATGCCTGAACACAAGTGGGTCTTTTAACCATTTTCCCAGCTTCCTCTGAAATATTTCCATCTTCCTCCATCTCATGCATTTTGTCCATGTGCAGTCACAGGAAGGTTCTCTCTTCCCTCTCTGCTCCACACGACCATCCTTCACCCTGAGAACAGCACAAGGCTCCGTGTGTTACATGATGAGAGCAGAGCACATCTAAGATGGAGCACAACTGTCACATCTTTACCTTTCCCATATTTCTGAAGTCATGTGTCAGACAAAGAAAGGCTGGAAAGCAAACCTTTTGGATTCTCTCAATAAAAAAAAAGTAGGAAAAAAAAATCCCAGAGGCAGAGATTCTGTTCATATTTTCTATTCAAAAGATTCTTAGCCAAACAGTTACACTGACAAGGAGAAACAGCAACTCCAGAGGCTCTGTCCAAGTAGAATCATTGCAGCAATTGTTTATTTCAAGCAAGCAACTCTCTCAAGTTTGAAGCAGAAAAGCAGGTCAGTATTTCACATAAACCACAGTTGTATCCCAAACCCTTCTAAAGAGAGGAAAACCAGTTACGTAATTCAGCTGGGCTTTGGGAAATAAAAATTTAATTTTAAGAAAACTCCTTGAGGAAGACTCCTTGAGGCTGCAAATGTAGAACTACACAGGTAAGCTAAGAAGGGATATGAAACATATAGATCACTACCTTCTGGAGAAGAGAGATTATGAAGTTTTTTCACTTGAGCATGAATCAGGACTAGACATTTTTCATAGAAGAGACTTTTCCATTCACATATAGAGCTGCCAATAGATAAAAGCAAACAAACCTGTCTAACAATGGCTAAGATTCCATCATTATGACAGAATTTGACTCCTTACCTCATGCAAGAAGTAAGAGGAATAGTAGAAGAATTCAGGACACAGTTCTTTTCTCAGAACAGCTGGCAAAATTGTTTAAGACATAGAAGGGTTTGGGGTGTGGCGAATTTATTCAGGTATTTAAGACAAAGGGTCCCTAAACACCGGAAAGCATAACCCCTGCTCAGAAGAAATAAGCTTAATGGTTTTGAAATACCAGATACAAAGGGGAGAAAAGTTGGGAGACAGGCAGGCAAGAATAAACAGGTGTAAATAAAATCACAACAAAAAAGAAGTTCTGAGCCTACATGAACTCTACCAGAAAACTCTGTTGCAAGTACAGAAAAGAAAATGTTAATAAATATCTAGAGACATATATATTGGTGTCTTATTTAGAGCTTTCTGGCTTGTAACTAAGCCAGTAGCAGAAGATTCATACCAGCATTCTGAGTAGACTAAATCATATAGCTAACATAACATTTAAGACCCCTCAGTAACGGGGGTCAGATGAAGCAATAGAAAACTGAGGCTTGTTAGGTGTAGTAGAAGTTCAGCTTTTTCCACCAAAAGCTGAGGGAAAGGCCAGAAGAAAAGGTCATAAAAACCGCAGTAGTCTCAAAAAAGACTTTTTCTTAGCAGGATACCTAGTGTGGAAGGTCTGGATGTCCCTTAGGAACAAAAGGACCTCACAGGGCTTCCAGGGTATGGGCAAGAGGAGAGATGTGCTACAGGCTACTACCAGTATTGGGTTTTTTTCCTTTTTAAAACCCATATATAAGGGTTTCTGGAATATTAAAATCCACCAACTAAATACGTAAAAGTGAAATCAATCAATACAGGATGGAATATTGTAATGTACTGTGCAATATTCCTACAATGCCAGCTAACTTTGTCTCATCGTTTGTTCACACATACTCTCCCTCAGACGCGCACACACACACAAACTATGCAATACAGTAAGTGTAAAGATGTTCCAACATCCAAGTGCTGTAGTTGCATAAGGACTCAGGTTCTGATAGTACAAATAAAACTGAGTTGGAGTTGAGTCCAGCCATTACCCTTCACTGTGGAGTTCAAACTTTAGAGAGAAATGTCCAAGAACCAGAGAAACACAGAAAGAAAACAAAATCACAAGGGGTTATAAAGAACATCAGATATGCAATCAAATGCAACAGTTAGTTATGCTTTTACAGCAATATTTGATACATAAAATCCTCACAAGTTTTTGCATCTTCCTTTTTCTTTGAAGGAAACAAGAATAAACTGCAATATCACAGAAACGCTGTTTCTCTTGAACAAAAAAATAAAAGATAAAAAAATACATTGTTACTCCTCTGTTTTAACTTTATTTACAAATAACTGGGTAATTCTAATCTAGACATAGAAGCTCTTTCCAGGATAAATGGCAATAAGCTATGGATGATCTGAGCCCATGTCTCACAAAAAATACAATAGTTTTACTTGGTATCAATAAACACTTTAAAATATACTAAGTTTTGCCAAGTGTTACAATCATTGTCCAAACTGAATAGTAGTCTGAGTGCTGAACGAAGTGCATCAACAGAAATTATAAATTTTAGTGTAACATTTATTTGTCACTCATGATAGCCAGTTATCCTTGCAAGTCATTAAAGCAAGTATCACAGACTCGGACAGGCTTCTTAGAAGAAGGAGTTAAGGCATTCTTTGCTGAGCACTCGGCACAAAAGATATTTCCACACTGCCTACAGTGATGCTGTGAAAGAGAAGAAACGTACATACTGAACATTAATGACAGGGCATAGATCATTAATAGAGATCACTACCATGTCAACTGTCATATTTCAGAAGTTAGTTTGAATTTTTAAGTAGTAATTACATAGCACACAGAAGGGCATAGGAGTAAACCTATGAGGCGTGAACCTCATGAATATCCCTCATCTACTTCCTTGCCAAACCAGTTGTTGCAGGGATAGTAATCTCTGGATGAAGGACAGACCCTGCCAATTGAGGGATGCTAACATCTTAGCTGACCACAGCTGGGTTTACAAAGAAGGTCTGACTACAGACCTAAATACACATCCAGTTGCTTCTTCTGTTCCACGTCTAGTTTGTGTGTAGAAACACATAATCGCCAAGCACCAGATCATGTAGATGCCTAATACTTTTGCATGTATCTAATTTCAACAAATTTACATTCATTTATACCCCTAAATCCATTTCGGACTAGTTATAAATAAGTTTACTGTAAATACCCTTACAACAGTGTAATTCTGCTTGCTCACTCAGGGGATTGAACTATTTCAACATTGTTTATAAACTGATGTTGTTAAAATGAAAAAAGAATAATGAAAAAAGTAAGCTCCGGAAAATTTATTTTTAATATTTAAGGCACTGCAAGCAATAATTGTATTCTGAGATGTTCTGAGTATCACAGCACTATTAAGGTAATTTTCTGAAGTTTGTATCCCATCTAAGAGTTTGAAAACAACAGAGAAAGAAAATTCCCAGATACACACAATAAAACACACCTACCCTTCTCACTGTCACCGAAAAGCCTTTTCCACAGGCCATACAATTCTGCACCTCATTGTCTTCTGCCCACTTCCTGTTGAGAGCTTGGGTGTGTTTAATCTATATAAAAGATATAAAAAAGCAGAGGTTTTTTAAAACGCATGTCTAATTCTTACTAGTTTCCTCCTTTTTTTTGTATAAAAGCACCAATTCTGCCATGATACTGGAGCTTATATTTGTTCAGAGAGAAAATTTTCAAAGTTTCAAAACTATAAGGAGATTGAAGAACCCACAGACAGCAATATGGCCCTCATACACCACAAGCATAACACCTTAATCACCCTGGAGAGGTAACCCACTACCAATCTGACACAAACTTGAAATTCTCCTAAGCTGCCACATAGAGAATCAACACATTTAATCGCTTCAAATCAAATGATACCTGTAATGACTGGTTTTCTCGGCCAAGTTCCTGCATTGCAGCAGTAGTGTTGTCCAGCTTTTTCTTCATTTCTACAAGTTTGGCTTGAAGCTTTTCTATTTCTCCCTCACTTTTTATACACCTGAGGAAAAACAGTAAATAGTCAGCTCAAAGCGTATAGGGCAATGTACACTGCCTCCTTTGGGTAGGTTGTCATGTCTAAAAAGTTTGATAAAATCCAGCCAAAAATATCCTTGCTGTGAAAAGTTCTTGGATGCCTTGTCTGGAAAAATGTTCTAACAATCAGTTTAAGATTATCTGGCATGGCTCCCAAATATCTTACTAATACCTGGAGTTACTCCCAAACCCGGCACTGAATGCAGTCCACCAACAGCAAATCCCAATAAGTACCCCATGCAAGAGGACACTCTCACAAACCAGACGCAGCAGATCAGACCAGACAACCGAGCAGAAAAGAAACCTTTTTCTTTTAGCAAAGCCACCTCCCATCAGTTGAAATTCAGTTAACTGTTGAAAGCCAAATTTCAAAGGGTGTTTTTCTGCCAAGCTGTAAACAGCTACTGGATGAGTTCAGCACAGTATGGAAAAGGATTGCCAAAGAAAGAGGATCTCACTTGAATTGATCCCATCCTTTCCCAAGGTCTACTGCTCAAAAAACAAAACAGCAAGTTTAACAGTATTGAAAAAAGTTTTCCATTCTGCCTTCACCAAACATGTCAGGAAACAAGGATAAAGAAAGTCTCCTGTCTCACAGATGTTTCTTCCACCCTTGTAATCACTTTTTTGGGTAACTTCCACTGAATTCCATGCCTCCTGCTGCCTGAAGGAAAGGTGCTCTGTTTACCTAACACTTAAATATATTGTAGAGACAATAGCAGAACTGGAGAAGACTAGGTTTTCAGGAGGAAGAAAATGCCTCCTTTGTGAACCTTAGTCTACCTAATCTAATTGCATGTTCAATCTCCTAACATTGCACAGTGGGAAGACCTAGAGGTCCCTAAAATTCTACTTTACTTGACTAGTACATCTACTCTGACTCAAGGCAGGGGAGCCTCAGAATGATGGAGGAGGACAGTTATCTCAAGTAAGAGAAGCTCTCTCTGTCAGGTCTTGCAAGGTTCACAAAAACAGATGAGATGAGAAGCCACAACCTACACACCTAAAAGTTCAGAGGAGCCCAGTGGGTTTAGAAAGCTCTTACGGATGTGTATAAACATCCAAGAACAAGCACAAGCACAGAGCTGTGGCTTTGCTGATAAGTAAGGTCCCAATAAGCACAGCTTCTTCCCAACATCGCCCTTGCTATGCTTTGGCAGGGATGACAGAAGGTTGCACTTTGGAAAGAGCACCTACAGCCCAGGAACAAACACAGATTTAAATAAAGCATGCAGAGAACCTTGGGTAACTGAAACAAGTTTTCTGTGTGAGACTATCCGTTTCCCAAACCACACTTCCACACTGTCATGACACAGCTTACCTCTCCAGCAACGCTCTTCTCTCATCCTGATTATTCTGCACTGTTGCTTCCAAGACAGCAATGTCCCCACGCAAATCGTCCGTCTGCTTCTCCAGCTCGCTCACTCGCCTCTGACTGCTCTGCCACTCTTTCTTCATGGTAGCCAGGTTTTCATTCAGGGCTGTAACCTGCATGGTGAGCTTGGTCTCCTTTTCCTCATGTCTCCGGTTTTCTTCTTCTTTCTCTTTTTTCTCTGTGTGCTGAAAACAATGGAACAATGGAAAACAACCTTCCAAGTATTATTTTCCTCTTCTCTACATTCAACTGAGGCAAAGAACCTTACTGTACTAGAATCACTACCTTTAATCAATAACTCTACTAGACAAGGCTGTCATCCCACTGAATTTCCCTACACCATTAAATGTCTCCAAGATTTCTGACCTTGTCATTTAAACATTAATGTAATGTGAAACTAAAGTCAACTCTATGCTTCTTCTGTGTCCCTGAAAGAATCCAAAGGCATGTTCACAAAACAACAGTCTTGTACTCTCTAACATACTAACCAGTTTAGCTTCAATTTCAGCACATTCTTTCTTAAGCTCCTCTTCCCTTTTTTTCATCTGATCTTTGACAGCTTGATGGGTTTTCTTCTCCTGCTCCAGAGCTGAATTCATATTATCTATTTTGCCCTGCAGCTCCAATTTCTGTTGAATTAATAGCTGTTTTGCATCCTTGAGATTTGCCACCTCCTGTCAGGAAACAGAGCTCAAAGTTAAAGTAGCAACATTGAAAGTTTAAATGATTTAAATTTAAAACTATTGCAATTCTTTCCGAGGAGAGGACAGCAATAGTTCTCAACTTTTTCACTGGAAGAAAGGATGATTTCACAGCACAAAGTATCCATCATTTACATAATCAAATATTTTAAACATACCTATGTTATAAACAACATTCAAATTATAAAATAAATTTTAGAAGCTCTGTTGTATAATTTTCTGCAGCTCTTTGAAAAGATACATCCATTGTAATTTTCTAGAATCTGCTTAAAATTTACATCACACTGTTCTCTGGTTGCAACAATGAGGTTAAAAGCATTGTAATGACAGCATAAAAAACAAACACTGATGGAAGAAAGCCAGCTTCTATTAGTCTTAAATGTCTAAATAATTACCCTGTGTTTTAAGTGAGTAGGATGGTACATTTGGTTTCAAATATTAATTTTATACTTGTTGTTCTGTAATAAAAAGTCCTGAAGTAGAATAGTTACTTAAACTTACAGGAATAATATTCCTTAAAATAACACAGCCAAGCATGCAGGTACTAACAGCCTTACAGGGGTTGCCAGTTTTCCGTAAATCAAAATTCATATCACAAATTAAAACGAAATCAAACACAGCAAGAGAACATATCCTGGAGAGAGGGGGATGTCCTGTAGATGCATATCTGTCCATTCCTTGGTAGGAAATGGGACACAGAGCATAAGTCTTTAGGAGACAATTTCAGGTTTAGCCTGATTGCTTGAAGGGAGATTGAGAGATAAATATTAAGCTATCATTGGTGTGCAGACATTTTATATACATCTTTATAAATTTTCTTCTTTAGAATAGAGATTTTAGAAATTATGAAAATTACAACAAATTTTCCCCAAAATTCAAGAAGGTACTGGGCATAGATTGCTTGACAGAAACAAAGTACAGACTTCTATCTAAAAATAAGAGACCATTTTCTAAACATTGGAAAACAAAAGAACATCTGAAACTCCTCAGGTATCAAGTTACTTTCTTTTTATTAGTGTATAGGGATGGTACCTGCATTTAAACTTGTGCAGCAACTTAAACCCCATGTGCTTAACAGATGCAAATGTAACTACTAATAGCATACTATGGAAAACACAAACTAAGGCCTTTTAGGAATGTTTGTTTCTACAAAGACTGAAAAATTAAATACACAGAATATGGTGAGAAATAGCTTGTTCTACCAAAGGCAAAAAATTATTTAATTAAAGCCTAAAAACTTTTACCCTTTAGAGAGCTCATTTGATTGTTACGATTTTGGAAGAGAGTTAGTCTTTTATGAGGCTTCTGACATTGTTTCTTCCCCAACTGTGACTTTTAAAGACATTTTAAGAAACCACAGCACATCAAGGGAGTTTCAACTCTACCACGCATCCTTGAGAAGTACCAGATGTGCCTAGAATATCTGGGAAACTTCACATTTGTGACACTTTTGGACATCTTTTCTGCTCTTCAGAATAGTCAAGCAAGGGTATGCACAGTGAATCTACAGTGGAACAGAACAAAAGCCAGGACATACAACATACAACTGAACCTAAGACAAGTTATGTGGTCCACCTGGCCAAGAACGGGCACTGGTGCTCCAGGATTATGACTAATCAAGTCAGAATTGCTCAGGAACCTCAACAAAATCTGTGCTTTGGTCCCCTTACCTGTAATACTGATATTTACAGCAACCATCTTTGCATAGCCATTCCAGATAACACCTACTGAGTAGGCACATATGTCTTATCAGATAACCAACCACAGGAAGACTCAGTTTGTCTCAATATACCTTCTCAAATTCTTGCTTGCAGGCTCTAAGCTCTTCACCCAGCTTGGCACTTTCTTTTTCAAGTCTACTCCTTATTTCCTGGAGCTCTGCTGTTTTACATTTTTCATTAGCCAAATCTTTTTCTTTCAAAATCTTGAAAAGAAATAAAATGTGCTAGAAAAGTTACTTCTTCCAAGTTCACCAAATATAAAACCCAACTAAACAAAAAACATCCAGGATCCAAAAACCTACTCAAGGCTTTGTAATTAAGGGCAAACAACTGCCACATATCCCTATCCATAGTTCAAAGTACAAACAATTAGCAGCACATTTGCAGTTCTAGATTTAAAACTAATAGCATTTTTCCATCTCTCTAGCCACTTAGAACAAATTAACAGCCTATTTTGAACCAAATTCACTTTAACTGTCTGTTAAAAGTCTTTGCACCACAAGTTCAGTAAATCTGCAGTTGCTATGAACTACAATAGTGACACGCCCTCAAAATATCCCCTTGTTCAGAGATGTAACAGAAATTAATAAAGGATGCCTGCTTGGGGTGGATGTGCCTGTGTGAAGATTAAAAGACAGAGGCATTTACCCTATCGTTCTGAAGATCCTGTAACATTTTGGCCTTCTCGCCCAGCTGCTGCTCCTTCTTTGATGCATCCTGCTCCAGCGTGGACTTTGCTTTCTTCAGTTCCTGAATCTGCTGATTATTGCTAGCAATTCGATTTCTGCTGGAAACTAGTTCTTCTTGAGCTAGAGCAAGTTTTTCTTCTGTGGACTAATTACAAAGAGAGTTCTGCAAATTATCTGTCAGTGTAAGAGCTTCAAATACTCAACAGTCACTTAAACATTTTCCACATGGAAAAATCATTACCTAGAGTGCAACATTCAGCTTCCAATGTTGACAAAGCACAGCGACAGAAACTTCTAGGTTATGAGGTTACCCTAAGTAAAAAGAAACTACCCCAGTACCATTTCCAGCAGCAATACCTTACTGTACATATTCCAGCCTCTATATTTCCACAGAGAAAAGGTGCAGAGAACGAAAGGTGACAGATGAAAAGATATAACTCTAAACATCCGTTACTTAAGAGGCTGTGAAGCTATACTGTGAATATTTCAAAAGTCATTCAACACTATTTTCTACCAATGACTGAGTGAAGCTAGTGCTGGGACAAATGTAAAAGTTTTGAAAACCCTCAAGTACAAGCTAAAAATGCTACTATCAGAACAAAATATTTCACAGTCCCACCTGCATCTGCAGTTTAAATACAAAATTTAAACTTTCATTCAAAATCTATTACAGATCATATTTTAATCTACCTCCAACTATCACTATTACCTAGAAAAAAAGACCTTGATTTTATCTCTCTACAACAGGTTGCAAAAACACAATAAACAACCTGGAACTTGTACCCAAAGCTCATTCTACTTGCTCGCAGCAAAGTCAAACTTTGGGGTTCTTCCTGAGTTAGTATTCTGGAAGTTATTTTTTTTTAAAGCCTTCAGCTTAGGCAAGGACTAGCTCCACTTAGAAGCATGTTCCTTCAGAAAGAACCAATCAGAAAGAAAAATACCAAACTCCTCCTCCACTCCTTCAAAATATTGGTATTTTATGGAATTTTTTTATGCTAAGACACAGAATGTCAAGTGATAAGATTTACTACTAAGTTTATTACCTTCAGTGCAATTCTTTCAAGGTAAACTAAATTCTTCTTGAAGCTCTTACATAAATCCTCATCAACCTTCTTGGTGAAGACTAGTGATTTTAAAAAGAACAATAAGCACAACTTTGACTCCACTTAATTATGCATATACTTTAGCCACTCCCATGTTGATTCAAAAACTAATTGGTTTCTGATGCCTCCTAACCCTCCCTTCTAATGCCTGAAGTATTTTGCCTGTAGAGTTAGACTCAGTTTGAAGCACTGATGATGGAGCACTGTTGATTCAACAGCATTTTCAACAACCCCAGTGGCTCTTAAAAAGCTCACACTGGCTTTTAAAATTAATTTGCAGATAATTTCTTTTATTTGCTTTCTGAGCTATAAGAGTTTAACACTTAACGCTTTGCAAGGTTTTAACTCAGATTGTTTTTTAAGCAAAACAGGAGGTGCTTTCTTCAAGCTTTCAGTAGGGTGGGTCTTTCAGGAAGCAAAAATCTCTCTCCCTGGCTCCACTGTGGGCAGCGCAGTACCACCTTTTCTTAACAGTGAGAAAGGATGGGAAGTGTAGCATCATCTTGTAACATCTTCCCAGGAAAACCCGATATTCTCTGCAGTCTCAGAAAGAAACATAATGAATCCACAGCTCCTATTCAAATTTGTTTCCAGCAGAAGAAATGTGGTTACATCCAATTTGTTAGCACAGGATGATGAAATCTGATGATTACACCAAGTGTAATTCAGCTTGATTCTTTTGGGCTGCTGAGGAGCTCATGTCTTTAATATAAAATCACCTCTGAAACATCTTATGTCATTTACTTCACTTAATTACTATTCAGCTTTGCCACTGCTCCTAGAATATGATAGCTGTTCTCCCAACAAGAGACCCTCAGGCACGAGATTACTTTTTAGGACGACAAACAAAACTGAATGCAAGGAAAAGGTACAGAACAGAAGGACAAAAAATACATGTGTATTATATACACGTACATGTATACATATTTGTGTACATGTGCGTATACATATACAAAAATATTTGGTGGTATTCTTTTTTATGACATATGTATTCTTTTTTTTCTTTTTCAAAACCTATAGCTTTTACAAGCACTCAAATCCTACCCAATTTCTTTTTCCAGTCACACAGACAAAAATGAGTATAGTTACTGTTATAGATGGTACATTTTTAAAGTGAAGTGAATTTGCAGCAAATAGTATCCATAAAATAATAATTACATTCTCGCTTCCTATTTTGTTACACTTCTCGCTTTTCCTCTGCAAAAATTAACAGCTTCAGGTTTGCATCTGGCTACAGCTACATAGCTAGGATCTTCTGTTATTGAACCAGAAACCAGGACTCAGCTGTGCTGATGACACTCCAGGGAGCCGCTGCCAGCTCTGCAGCCCTCCCTCATGCAATGCTGCACCTCCAGCCGCAAAACTTCAGTGAAGCATTTTGCTCACTTTTCAATCACACCTCAGTCTTCCAGCACCAGCGATCCCAGCAGTGATATTCCAAGCAGATGCCAGCAGATGGTGCTCTGTGATCAGCCCAACTCCTGCCGGCCCCTCCCAGGGACCGACCCTACTCACGTCACCCATACACAGTATCGCCTTTTATGATCTATCCCCAAACCTCACCAGTAGCGTGGTGCTACACCACGTGAGAATTATGAAAGTTTTCCCTTGTAATATTTTTAACTACAGAAAACCTAGCATCGCTAGGATCTCACCATACAGCCTGGACATGCCTGTTCTGGACAATTCTGGGCTTCAAACTGTGCTGACTAAACCCAGCTGTGCAGGGAGTTTCTATCTCTACTAAAAATCCTGCACCGAAAGACACCCAAGATCAGCTTACATACAAGTTTTTAAAACTTCTACTATCACCTACTAAGAAGATTTAGACCAATCTGAACCCCAAGCCCACACACCAGCTTCAGTTCCAAACATTTAATCAAAATCCATAGCTCTAGCTCACATTATCTACTTTTCCTAAGTAACTTGCCCAAGGCAAAACACAATCCAGACAACCGACTCTGAACTGGACTGTGAAACTCTACCACAAAATTCTTCTGACTTAAGTGGCATTTTGATATTTAACTTTCAAGACTAACAATATCATGCTGAGACTTTCTGAATGTGTTTTTTCCTTTACAGTCTTCTAAGCCAAATTACCACTGCTTATTTAAGTTAACATTGCAACGAGGTAGCACATCCATGATTAAAAATCAGGTCCCCACCTTCTCCCTCTTCTTATATATTACAGCAAAAAGTGCTGGCAAGTAGATCTCACTAATCCTAACTAATATATGTTTCTTTAATTTTTTGTTTTAAATTGAGCAAACTGCCTCCAAGTGGGTACATCACTACAGTACTAAGGACCTCAATCTTCCTCAGGCTCTCTAGGCTCCACATAAATCAAGTTACCCGACTGCTCATCTTGAAAATCTTGTTTTCCTGTGGCCATCACCTTATTTTACCTTTTTCCATTTCCTTTTCTTGCTACCATCCCAGTCAGGTTTAGAAGTATGTGAGACGCCTACTGCCCTATTTTACACTTGCCAGAACCAGAGGTCATTGAGCTGTTTTAATAAAACTTCTTCAGAGATATTTTTGCAACAAGCAATACTTAATGAAAACTACACCAAAAACCCCAGTTACTGAGCACATCCAGTGCTTTTTATAGGTCATTGCATTTCCAAATGTTGATCTAAACGCATTGCAGAAGTGACCTTACAGCAGTAGGTGTGCTACAGTAACTATTACAAGAAAGAGTATGTTTAAACCACCTTTGCTTGTTAACCATGCTGGACTTCTTCACGATACAAAATAGCAATTCAACCAAACTGTACTGAAAGGGAAGCTTCAGTAACCTGCAGGAAAATGTGCCAGGTAATCTAATGCTACCGAATAGGAGTTAAGACTAATAAAACTCCAACAGCTCATATGTAAAGGAGCTATCTCTTTCTTAAAATAACCCTGAACCTGGAGTTTGGCTAGGGCTCCACAGCTCACGTGGGCCTATCTGAAACAGCCACGAGACCTTTAATGGTTTCTGTGGTGGGTCTGAAAGGCCTCCACTGGAACAGGTGAAAGGCAGCAATGAAATCTAAGCAGTCGCCGAAAGCTCCCTTTATATATAACAAAGTAAATAGAAGCTGACATCTAAAACAGATCAGATGATCTGTCCTCCCAAAGTGCCTATTTCTCTCCACAAACTTCAGAAGAGCCTAGAACAACAGTGTCAGACAGAGAAAAAGCTGCAGTGGGATTCATCTGAAGTGAAAAGTGCCAAAGCTACACATCTTGCCAGTAGACAGCCAGTCTGTAGCACAGTATGTCCTGGGACTAACTGGAATATTGGCTTAGCACTGACATGAAGGAGGGGGCCAGAAAAAAGGACAAAAACCACCTTTGCTGACTGACTCTACTCCTAGAAATACCTCTTTTGAAGGCACTACACCCTAATACCAAATCAGACAAATTGAGTTTAAGAATAGTAAAAACTTCAAGAACTAAGTTCAGACACTTGTATTCAATGTAGGTCCCTAAACCTGCTGCTTCTATTAGTTTGACATCTCTGAATGTCTACAATCAGCCAGGAAGAAGCAAGAGGGGCAAGGACATGGGAAAAGACAACTAAAATTCCAGTTCAATCATCTAGAAGATAGCAGTTACTCACCTGTTGGCAGACTTTGCCCTAATTAGCTATACTGTTTAAATTAGTTGAAAGCTACAATACATAACAAGAAAGAAACCCCACAAAAAAATAACTCTTAAAAGAATACCAAAAAAAAGCAGCTCTTTCACTTTGCTGCTGCACAAATCCAAGGGTATTTCAGGTAAACTGGCAAACATCCTTGGCTTTAAATTAGTTCAGGATGTCCTTTGTCCCAGGGAAAGGGACTGAACAGCACTAAATTTTATATATAGCAGAAGAGCTTTTTTCCTCCTATACAGTCCTCACACTCTTTCTTGGTCTTCAAAATGCACATAACAGATCTACTAATTTACATATGACATTAAAATGACTGTAAGTACCTTAAGGTCTTGCCTGGTTGCCAGCAGCTCAGACTCTTTCCCATAAAGGTCCAGCTGCAGCTTCTCCATGTTTTCCTTATGTTTTTCATGGGTCTTCTGTAAGTCTGCTAGCTTGACTTTCTCTGCTTTAAGCTCCTGTGCTGACAAAATAGACTGCTGTTGCAGTTTATTCTCCAGTTCTGCCTGAAACATAAGCATAGGAAGTTTCAGTTGAAGTTAGAGGTAGTAAAGTAAGCTTAATCATTTCAATAAACAGCATTTCTACGCAAGATAAGATTTTTCTTTTCCACTTATGAAACTGCAGTTCAGTAATCTGGTGTTTGTGATTTTAATTAATGGTTTGTGACTAATTTAATAACAAAATTTAATTTATGTCAAAAGACTAAGTGAAACAAACTAAGAGCAAACATTAAAAATCTAAATAATGTTTCCAAGTCCTGAAGTTTCCACAGACTGACTAAAGCAGAAATATGATCATGTAGCATAGGGCAGCCAAAGCTGAAGCAACATTTAACAGTGCATGGCACACAACACAACTATTCCCTAATGTTATAAGACATTTGAACTCTTTCCATTATGGTTTATGAGTTTCATACTGTCACTCAGATAAATTCTTTTGGTATAATAAGAGAAGACTTTGTTTAAAATTGCCATGGACATTTCAAAACACTGCAGAGTTTGTCTAAATTACTCTCACAAAATTCTACTGCTTTACAAGAAAATGGCAGCCCTTGCCTCATAGCATGCTCCTGAAGCAAAATAAACACATTTAATCTAGCTGTTTTTATCACTTTATTGAAACTCAATTCCTGCAGAATATTTCAGCACTCGTTGTTTTACTTTATTATTATTATTGTTGTTGATGTTGTTGTTTCTATCTCCAACAGCATCTGAAGACCTTGTTTCCACATCCTGACCTTGTCATTTTCAACAAGACTACAGCAAACAGCTGTTTATCACAAAGATACTGACATAAAAGCTGCAACATTTATCAGATAAATTTTCATAAATTTTATTAAAGGAGAAAGAGAGGCCAGTCTTACCTTTTCTAAAAGGGCAGTTTTTAATTCAGCTTGCAGTGTCTCACTGTGCTTTTTCTTCTGCTCAAAAGATTCCTTTAACTCTTTCAGCTTTCCCTGGAGTTGTTGCTCACTTTTTTCTTTCTCCTTCAGAAGACCCTGAATTTCCAGTACTTGTGCTCGTGCTGAATCAAGTTCTATTGACAACTGCTTAGAAATCTATATTCAAAAATAGTAAATAACTGTATATAATTTTAATTTAAATCACCTTGCACATGCTGTATGTGAAGCTGGCTATTGACTAATTATGTAGTTCAAAAAGCAAACAGATAATTTCACAAACGAAAAACTGGTCAAAACTGTTAAAGCTGAAGATACAGCTTCAGGAATCACTTTCCAAAAGACTACTAGAAGTTGGGAAGAATCCCTTGACTGTAGGAATCTGAAAGGCTTGCTCTACTCTACTTTTCTCTAGGCATCTCTCTCCTCTGCCAGAGATCAGATACCAAGCTATACCTTTCTTGTGACCCAGTATGCCTAGTCATGTTTTCACAAAGAACTGCAGATTATTTGCGGGGAACAAGTTGCAAGTAGGCTACTGTTATTTCTTACACATGGAATCAGATCTTCTCAGTGCTGCTGGTGTTACCTTCTGCTTCAGAGCTAGGTGTAAGCAAATTTAAAGAGCTAACATAACACATTAAAATCATCTGTTACTCACAATTTCCTACCCTTAAAGCAACCGCAGGCTTTTTTCACCATTCAAAATTAAGAGCAAGCAACTCTTCTCAAGTCAGCAGTGGTCTGGGCTCTCCTGCTACCAACTGCAGCAGATACCAAACTCATCCTCCTGCACTTGCCACAGAGCACCATAGTGCTTCTGCTGAATGAGAGAAGCCAGGGGAGTAGCAGCAGTAGTCATAGAGCAAATACCATCACATCTGCACATCCACAAACCCTCTTTCAGGCAGTAAGATTCCACCACAGGCCATCAAACTACATCCACTGATCATATCTTTTCAGATTCCTTTAGAGAACAGGCAAAGAAATCCATGAAAGCAGACTTGGCCTTCAGGCTGCCAGCTGGACTACATGATTTTGCAGTCTGAATGATCATCTTTAAAAAAGTNGTATCTTCTTATTTCAGTGCCCCAGGTAGGTTACAATTTGAGAATTGCAACCTCTTTATCTCTCATCCGTCCCAACATGCAAGACTGAAAACTAATCTTTTAACCATTTATTATTATTGGTTTCTAGATTTTTGAAACTAAGTGGACAGCTTACCCCTTCTTTTTTTTCCAGTGAGTTTTTCAATTCATTCCTCTCTTTAGCTACAGACTCTGTTTGTACCTGGAGTTGGTGTTTTACTTCTTGGCAAGATTTTTCCTAAAAAACATCAGACAAGGAAATATTCCTGTGAGCTTCTAAGATCGAGTACCAGGTATTTTTACAGGATCTACAAAGTCTTGAAAAATAATGCTTTCCTTTTCAGTGAAAAAGCTTTCCTTCTCAGCTGCAGACATGTTTTCAGCTTAAAGCTTCTCAAAACTTTAACAGTGGTAAATCTAAGCTGAACACAGCTGATACCCTGTACTAAAAAACACAACCATGTGCCAAAGTTTTTCTGATTACGGACAGTCTCTCTCTTTGAAGCTGCTATTGTCAACCCTCCTCCTTCTTGCAGGAAGCAGTAGGCTCATTATCTCCTCAACATCCAAAATTTCTTCAAGTTGTTCTACAACTCACGAGCAAGTACATTTGAGGGACTTGTATGCAAATACAACTACATTTTAAGCCCAAATACCATGCACTTAAGACAGTGGCGAGCGTCCAAATGACTACAGAATTAGAAGCAGAATCTGGACTCCTATCTTTAAGTCTAAATTGGGGAGAAAATCCTTCAAGTTTATAGGAGAAACAAATATTTAAACTACAGTAACTAAGTAAAGCAAACAAAAAGGCTTATCTTAAAAACCTGAAAGAGTAAAGGAAAAAATGTTATATTTAGCTAGAAGCAGATTTTTTTTTTAGATCAGAATAAAAGCAACTCTGAACAAGTTCTGGAAAAGAGAGATGAGACGGGAATGAGAAAGACACTCCTACCATGTCTGAGGCAGGGGTGTCAGAACAACTGTATAGGAAAATCTATAAAACACGTATTTATAGAT
>VYZX01013747.1:18313-53086 GCA_013401335.1 Brachypteracias leptosomus
TATAATGAAGATGCATTAGACTAACTCTTCAGTTCAACAGTATAATTTTAATTCTTATTAGCTCTCTAGAATATAAAGGAACTATAAAGTATTCTGATAGTTACCCTCTTTCTTCTTTTTGGACCACCATTAATCTTTTCAAAGAGTAAATTCTTGCTCTGGAATGAGAAAAAAAATGCAGCCATCAAATTCATTACACTTCTTTTAAAATAATACTTTTGCTGTTAAATATTAGCAAATTCAGAGGGGTGTGTAATTTTATGGGAAATATAAACCACAAATAAATATCTGGATGTTCCTGCTAACATTTTGCAGTTCTTTAGGAGCAGGCACAGTCTTAATAATTAAGAAGCCAGTACTTTTCCACTATGTTGCATCATATTATCATCTATGTTCAAGCAATAAGTGCGTCAATTACATGTTGTTATAATGATATAAACTCAATGTTCCCCATCATATGATACATAGTGTAAGTTCATATATATTTTAAAGAAAGAAAGAAGGCAAAAGGAAAAAATAAGAGTGGAAGGGAGAGGAAACAGGAATACTGCCTCTGGTACATCTTTCTATGCATCTAAGGTGACACAAGAACAGGAGAAAAAAATATTTGCTTTACAAGGGATTTTCTGATTCCTTTTAAAAAATGGCAATCGGCATCATTCCTAATGTTTTGTTGCTTTTGCTTATTCCCTTTCAGATATCAACACTTTCCAGTGCAAAGTTTTGCTGAAAGGAATTCAGCACCAACTCTTCCTTTGTTTAAGTAGTGCCCTCAATAAAGTTTCTCAAAACCATTTGGTCTATAACATTTTTAATGGCAAACCTTTTAAAAACTGCCAAAAACATCTTGGCAGAAGAGAAAGTTATGATGATGAGAAAAGAAAAAAAGAAAAAAAACAACACAAAACCCCCCCTCTGACCATAGTTTACATAAGTGCATCCACATATTGTTGTATTTCATACAAGTAGTGAACTCTAATAAAGTCTGGGATAACACACACATGCTCAACACATTTTGTTTCAGTTTTGTATTATGGAGAAAAACAAATCCAAACTGTAACCTGAAAATGGAAAGAGAGAAGAATTATATGTATAAAAGCAGAACGCTGTATAAACAAGGCCATTAATTCTGCTATAAACAACTGACCTAACATTGATTGCATAAAGTGTAATTCTAGCGCAAGACAAATTCACTAAACACTTCTACCCTCTCTGAAGCCTTGATATGAGAAAAAACAAACATTTTCAAGTGTTACAATGAAATCTGCCAAAAGTGTCTGTTTTGTACTTCACTGAACCCCAAATTCACAAGGCCTATCTCTCGCCCAACCTCGGTTACTTTGAGCTCTGCCAAAAGGGAACAGAGATGAAGCTGGCCAAGGGAGACATTCTTAGCTAGTCATTTAGGCAAAGTCTCTTATGGAAAAACTTAAATTTAACATTTTAAAGAATCCCATGGATGCATAAATTATTATCCTTAGGAAACAAAGCATCACCAAAGCCTGTCTTTGTAAACTATTTGACCTTATACTTTTCACAAGAGGAAAAAGAATGTTTCTGAAATGAAAAGAATTTCATGACTACTGGAGCTATTTCTGTCACTCCAGAAAATTCCTTATAATTGAACTGTTCCTGCTCAGGAAGATCATATTTTGTTTAGTCTGTTTAGAAATATTTTAAGACCATAGTTACTACTTACGCATTATGTGGAGTGCAAAGCAAGTGAGGTTATGGAGCATGAGCTAAGAGTATGCTTGTGCAGTAACAGCAATCCTGAAAACATGTTTGATTCCATTGCGTAAGGGCCTGAGCTCACCAGTCACCAAAATTTGCATGTGAAGTGCTAACCATTTTCATCCCTTACCTAGGAGTTGTTAGGAATGAAGTCACAGAGCTCCTCCAGTTAAAGGTACACCTCATAGGAGGATATGCTGCATGTGAATTGCTACTTTCCCCTCACTCCTAAAGCTTCATTGCACTCTCTCAGCTGCTTGAATTAGGGTACTACAGGTTGGGATTTCGGTCGGAAAAAATCAGAAGTTAAAACGCTTACAACCAACTAACTAATGCTAGAGAGATTTACCCTTAGATCTTTCAGACTTAACTAAAACTTCTTTAAGCCAGTAATAACCAGCAGCTCTGTAATCTAGACCTGCACAATTATTAAGCAAAACTTAAAAGGAAAATGAATTAGCAAGGTTGCACACTTTTAGGAGAGTTTGGTTTTTGTTGGGTTGTTTGGGGTTTTTTTCCCAGTCAATTTAGTGTCTTATCAGGAACATCAAACATGACAATTTCTATTACACCAAGCATACTACACTGAACAAAATATACTACACTGAACTAAACAATCTGTAATGTCTGAAATTGAAGAGGGGAACCATATCTACCACAACGTGTCCTACTAATCACAATTGCCATCCAGATACTTAACAACAACAGTTAGTAAAGAAAGATGCACTTAATGTTGCTCACTATAACTGGAGTTGGAATAAAATAAAGTCTGAGTGATTAGTCTGATTAGTTTCAGGTTTCCATTAAAATTTGGAAGACAGAGATGATAACTTCTTTAACAAGGAGTTCAGCTTAATAGAATATTTTTATCCCTGCTTCCCATTTGCCTTTCTTTATACCATCTTGGATCCCCCCACTGTAGCTGTTAAATGAAACTGGCATGATTTCTGCCCTTACAGTGAAATGTTATCCATTGCTTCAGTAAAAAGATGTGTTGTTGAAAAGCATAGCTGCTTTTAATTTTCTATTTGTATTGTCAGAAAACACAGATGAACTTCCCTCCTCTTTTTAACCCCTACATATGGTAGTGGTTAACACCTTGGGTTTCAATAAATAGCAACTTGCATATAAGTGGCTTTTAGATTTGTATTGTAAATTGTATATTGTAAACTATCTTCATGCAAGTCTTTCTGGATGCCAACAACACTTCTTAAAATCATATAAAGAGTCAACTTGCAAGAGCTGGAAAAGTCAGACTCAAATGGAAAGTACCTGTCTCCTGCAAGGAAAAGTCTGAACTGATGGGAAAAAAAATGCCCAGAAATCTTAGAAACTATTGTATCACAGTAGGGCAGAAACTACCAAAAGTCCCTCATCTTACTATTCCCACTGTCCCTTCTATGTTTTCACATGAGGAGAAAAAAAAGAAAAGAAAAAAAACATGATAAATATGTTCATATGTATTAGCAGTATTTGCATGTAATATTTAGCATCTTCATGGAGTCATAAGCTTTGCTGTATTAGCTTGTTTTACCCTCATATAATGTGTCATCTGTTCACAGGGTACTGCTGAGATCCCACAGCTTTGCAAGCATGACAGTCTGTCACCAAAACAAACCAAGCAAACTGTTTCTTTCCCATTATTCACGAACAAGCAGGTCTTTATTTTTTTTGACCTGCTAATGTAATTTGGATTTTGGTGGTGGGGGCAGTGGGAGGATGAGGATGCACACGGTTACCCACTTGGCAGCCCACAGTCAGTTATGTTGGTCATTTACATCCTAACCCAGATAACAGTAGATGACCTAAAAGATCTGATCTACTTTATTTCTCATTTATAAAGTCTCAAGCAGCTAATTTTTAGAGTGCTTTCCTGCTCTTATTTTTCCAGGGAGATAAAAATAACAAAACCAGCCATAAAATCAGATACTGTTCTGTTTATCACTGCAATGTGTGGTAATATACAGCAAGAAGGCAAGTCAGGGCGATTCTCCTGGATCTTAGCAGAACATTTGCTCATGCACATTACCAGCTGTTTCATCTCTAATTAAAAAGCTCTGGGGTTGGCTACACTGCAGCTAGATATGATTACTGTTTAGTACCTAACAGTCTGTTTTAATCCATGCATGAGCAGGTTTTTCCCCTGATTTAGTACTGATAGATGGAGAAACGAAAAAAGGCCAGTATTTACTAATTACCTACCATTTGTTAAGTGTGTATGTTGCTGATGACAACACAGTATGTATGCTTGATTCTGAAATATTGTTATAGGCCAAAGACTTACAGAACTGCTTTTATAATCTTCAAAATGGTATTATGAAAGTAAATTACTTATGAATAATAAGAAAACTAACAGCATTATTTGGCATAAATAAGAAAATTCACCATCTAGTGTTTTTAAAATGAAAACCTTTAATGGTAATTACTTAAAATGCAACAAGAGTTTCCAAAATTTGGATTTTTGTCATGATTCTCTCCAGAAATTTAGCACTCACATAAGTAATTAAGACAATAAATCTTACACTGGTTTGATTATGAACAATGAATCATTGTCTCACAATTACAGCAGGAGAAGAGGCTGCCAAACATGTCCATTTATCGATATATGCTTACAGAGCACTGGTTTAGGGCAATCTTAAGTAAAGTGTTATAACAATGTTAAATGAGATTTTATTATTTGCTCTAGAAGCATAAATTATGGTCATCGTTATTGTTTTCCTGGTGCCTGAAGATGGATTTGGGATTGGACATTTAACTGATGTAATCTAAGATTAAGCAGCAGAGCTTTTTTTGAAGCCTGTAGCCTACAGAAATAGTCTAGCTGGAGTTACTAAAGTTCTTGTATGCTCAGAGCAAGATTTTTGCCCTTAGTAGAGTTTGCTGTATCTATTATATGCAATGTGTAAAACAGGTTTTCAATATATTATAGTACAAAAGCTGAATAGAGGAAGAAGGAGCAACAAGTTTTTCAAAATCCTTAGGACAGAGAGGATTCCTTAAAGGAAGTTGCCTGGATCTAGATTTTTTTTAAGGTGTTCAGGCACTTTGTTTTTCCTTTTTTTTAGCATCTAAGTAGCCGAATGGTGAATAGTCACTGAACCAGAATAATCCTTTAAATTGGGACCTTGTTATGTTCTGAAATCTTGTGCTAAAATCCACACTAATTTTGGTCACGTGCTTACTGTAGTTTGAAATGTGGTTTCTTACATTTATCAAGCACATACATAGTTGTCATGCTTTGGGACAGGTAATAAGATAATGATTTCTACTTTCTGGTTTTATGGGCTTTTCATCAATCAATCATAGTCATTATTTCTATATTTTTAAGGACAAGTTCACCTTTTTGAGAAGTTTCCCTTATGGTTATCATTTTTCTAGCAATAAATATAGTATTTTTCTTGTGGTTTCATAGCATCCCATGCAGTAGACAATACTCAGTTTCACATGCAACAAAGATAAGCAAGAGGCATGTACTCACCCACTTGTCCATGTTGGGATAGTCGTGCTCCGGATCAAAAAGGTGTTGGTGCAGCTGGTATTCCCTGCTGAACTCTGCTGTGTCTGGGGTGTTTTCTAGACACCCATCATCAACTGCAAAAGTATGTTAGAAAGCAATGAGTGCTTACTAGCTTTGAAACACACAGTTGACTTGCAGCAAATCAGAAAATTTCATAAATGCAATTATGCAATTTAAAATAAAATATTTAAAGAACTGGATGACTGGAAAATATCAGGTATTTCTTTCTCTTGAAAGGAGTTTGTCAAGATATATTTAAATATTTTTTTTTAAAAACCACAACTTAATGGAACTTCAAAACAAAACAAATTTGTTTTCCAAGGTCTCATCCTCCTTTCTGTTTTTATTTTAAATTAGTGGTTGAGCTTGATTTTACATAGAACTGCATGTTATTGTGACTCAGTAGAGATCCTCTTTTTTAAATGCTCACAGGAAGTTGTGGAAACGTTAAAACTATGCTGTGAGCAAAGACAGAATTTCCTTTACTGAGTAGCTCTTCATGGAACTCCATTTCCAGTTTGCTACTTTATTCAAAATGGCTGAAAATCATTTACACATCATAAGATCTCATAAAATGCAACGTGGCAGAAATTTTATGCTGAAGACATTTCTGTAGATTGGTAACTGATCTGATGGGTTCAGAAACTTCCTTTGATCACAATGGATGTTTTTTCAGACAGTGTCACATCAAGGATAAAATTTTAAAATCAGACCCTTTCAAGAATCAGCTTATGGACTTTTTATCAAAATAAGTCATCTTTGGATTAAAACAAAGATTCAGCAACTTGAGGCCACAGCAGCTCTTTGGGTAGAGTCTGCTCCTGGAGCTCCCTCTGCTTTGTCAGCCTGGGAAGCTTGCAGTCCAAGTTCCTCTCAGACATACCCAAGGAGATCCTACCATCTGGGGCATGATGCTGGGCATCCAAACAGCTCCATCTGTCAGGACACAGGCACTCCAGAGGACATATCTGTGGACTTTTCCTTCTGCCCTTGTGTGATCATCATGCTAAAAGATTTGCAGATGAATTATCTTTTTCCCTTATATGCTGGAAACAGTAAAGTCTTGACTTAAAAATGAGTTGATCCAATGACCTGAGGAGGTTATTCTAAGTCAAACATATCCTAGTTTCTCTCTTTTCTCCTTAGAATGGGGAAAAGAAATGAAGTCGCCAATAGGAAACGGAAAACTAACCATAATAGCTAAGTAACTCAGGAAGCACTAAAAACAACTACAAGTACTTTAAAATTATTTCAGTCTCAGCAGGGATAGAGTCATCTCAAGAGAGAAGCAGGGTGACAACAGAAATGTGGTAGACCTTCTCAGAGCATCTCTGTCCTTTGGTAGAAAATACAAAAGGCAGCTAGACATATGTGTACCCTCTGCGACTGCTAATCCAAAAGTCTTCAAGTTCAAGTGCTCCAGGCTTACGTATTCCCATTGTGGAATGTGCATATGTAGACAGTAACTGGAAAAATTGTTTTCCATTAAGCAAATCCACAGACCTGATTGAGGAAAACCTCTGGTAATTTGTATGCATAATACAGTCACCACTTGAATTTCCATTTAAGGCTCTGAAAAACATTTTACTCTAATCCTAGTAGATACTATCTTCACTCACAATGTACCTATGACAGAGCCATTTATCTGAGCAGGAAGCACTTCCCTAAGAACTCCCTGTGTTCAGATGTGACTGTATTAGCTTAGCTAACAACTTTTATTTCACCTAAGAAAGAAAAATTGAAGGGATTTTCAAAAGGCATTTCTCTGGATGCCAGATTTTAAATTTATCTAATCACTAGCAGAAGTATAATGGGCAAGCACAGAAGATAGAAAACCTAAGTGTGTGAGAAAACCTAAACCCATCATTTGCAATGTGTCAGATAACAGCTATATTGAACAAAATGGAAGATTAGATATTATTTCAGAAGAGATGTAGGCATAATCATCAAACTGGCTGTAATAGGAAACAGTAAGGGAGGACTATTCAAAATTTTGTTGTATTTTTGAATGAAATGTAAAAAAGCACTGTCTGCAAAACTTTTTGTGACAAATTTATTTTTTTTATCAAATCTAAGCTAGTTAGAACATTTTTAATAACAATACAGACAACTGTTTTGCATTATCCAAATAACATAAAAGAAGACTAAACAGAAAAGATTTTGAAAGGATCTTTTAGCTCACAAATAAAAAATGAGAGAAAAATAGAGTGCACATTCCCAGTTCCAGCTCCCAAGGCAGCCAATGGGTGTTTTACTACTACTTTCAGTACTGAAAGTCATTGCTTGGCTCAGATAACAGGAAAAGTATTGGTTTCCTTTGAGTATGTCTGTATCAGGCACATGAAGTGCTGCTTTCGAGATCCTTCAGCACTAGCCACTCGCAGGGCTCAGCACCTGCGCAGCTGCAAGCTGAGGGAGGCAGCGGGTGTCCCGGTCCCTGTGGCTCTGGCTGCCAGAGTGAGCCTGTGTGCAATGCACTGGGGCATGTCCACTGAGTTCTCCATTTCTTGGCACAGATGCACCCTCAGTGAGCTATAAAGCCACATGGATTAGGGCCAAGGTATCTTAAATATTGACTCATGGTCTGGGTTGGAGATCAGGACAGATAATTTCATTCCTCTTGGCACAATGAAAATCTCTAAAATAAGGGTATATCTCATCTGTCCAGAATGATAACTTCTTTCAAGGGCCAACCTAAAACTAAACTCTCTCAAGAGATAGACACTATTATAAACCTCACTATCTTCTACTCTGAGGCCAAGATGATTTCTTCCACTTGACCTTCTCTAGTAGTCATACAGCAGTATAGAAGGTGCACATATTACAAAGAAAAAAAAAAAGTCTCATCTAAAGCATCCAATTGCTCAGTTCTGCTGCTGGGGTAGAAAATGAGAGAAACATCCATAGCTGATCAAGGGTCATACTGCTTACTGCAGCGCTGAAAGAATGCAAGATGTACAGTGAAGACAGAGTTGTGAAAGCTACAGCAGAATTACCTGTTTTTCCAATAGGGCAGGGATTTGGAGGGTCAGGATATCCCTGATCTTCACTGAAATCCTTTGGTACGTTATCTCCTGTCAGCTCAGCCACGATATTTGGGATATTGCCATAAGGACCCAAGTGTTGGAGACCCTCATGTGCACCACCTAGCAAAGACAATTTACACACACTGTGTTTTTACAAGATTAAAGTGTAAGTGCTTTAGTTGCTTCAAGTAATCCAGACTTAGATTTTATATATATATGTAACTTTTATACAGACAGATCCAAGTTTAGATTTCAAACATCTCTTTTAGAAACATAACCCTGTGACTTAAATCAGATAAGTTAGGTAATGAAAAATGAAACTAGAAAACAAAATCAGCCACTTATTAATTTTAGGGTTGCTTTTTTCTTAACTATGTAAGTTATAGGTAAGAAAATGCAAAGAAAAAGAAACATGAGACAGTAATGGAACTTAATGCATTTACTGCACAATCATCTTCAGTCACTGTTCATTGTAGCAATGAATAACTGAAGAAAATGGGGCAAGAAGATAAAGTTAATGACACTGTAGAAACAAATAATACTATATGCACAGCTTAGGAATACATTAATAAGTCAGGTGAAGGGACCCAAGATGTTATAACAACTTTGGTTGTACAAAGCTAGGAAAATGATTTTTAAATCAATTTCTTAAATGCAAATTTGAGTTTCCTGCAGTAATGGTGAATAGTGATTGAGTCCACATTGCTGATGGGAATTCTTGTGGATGTACACCTACACAGCAGTCATTATGGTATGAAACATCACATTCGGTGACTTTTACATCCCTACTCAATAGATCAGTTCTAGATGCAGGCTTTTATATTTGCCACACAGGTCTTGGAGCACCATCACTGTAGCAGGGTTACAACAGTCACGTGCAGCAGGTTTTATAACTCAGCGGCAGAGGACATGATGATGGGCTTCCTGTTCTTGGCCAAACACATACAGAAGTGGTGTGCTGCAGGCTTCTTCCATGCATTTCAGCTTAGGAGTGTTGCCTTTGACAAGTTGGGTCTTCCATTAAAAGTCTGGGAACTGAGCTCAGGGCATTCTCTCTATATGCCTCTCTACGAACATTAATCTGCTCCAGATCTCTTCTGCATGCATTAATGGCCAAATGCATCTACAAGCTAAAACCCAGCTGCTCATGGAGTCTTCTAAACACTATTGTACAGTATTCTTTTGAATTTCAAACAAATAAAAACTTAGTTTCAAGCCTGCTCTTTTTCCCTGCCATAAGACAGCCACCACACACACTGCAGCAACAGCTGATATAGTTACTCAGTACTGAGATGGTTGTGTGAGAGCAGAGCAATAGTTTTTTAAAACTCTTTATAATGAGGGATAACAGTCAACATATAAATTCCACTAACAATGAATGAGAGGAAAAGTATTTGAATTATTGGAAAACGTGAGACTGAATGCAGACACAACTGTTTGGGTAAATAGCACCATCATCATATTATTACCAAATAGTCTTATTTTCAATTTTCATAGCTGAAAAAGATTGGAATAAAGCTTCTGAACATGAAAGCTGCTCCAGAAGAATCATTCAAGTACTCCTATCCCAACTTACAAAAAAATATTACAAGTCTAAATCATCTTTTATACAACTAAGCATTCTTAGCTAACATAATCACTTTCAAAAATTGCTAACATAAGGCAGTCTTGACAAATTTTGTAATCATTTCTATATTTAGAAGCGGTAGTTGAGTCAAATTGTCTATATTTTGCAAATAATCAGTTGGAAGCTGGAATTAAAGTACCAGAAGCAAGTTAGTCTGTAAGTATATATATTTTAATTTCATTTGCACGATGGACTAAAATCTAACGAACATGCTGATTTTCCCCCTCAAGTACAAGTTTCTTATCTTGTAATACAATGTTGAAGAAAGTTTTACTGACACGTAACAAACAGAAAAGTAGTCCTATAAAAAGTTTGCTTCTGTGTTATATGAGGTTTTCCCTGACCATAAGACTCAGTACTTAAACCAGAACAGCATTATACACACTATGAACTTTATTATACATTTATAGTCCACAGTCAACATAAAGATGATGCTTGTAAGAAATGTAGAGATTCACAACAATGCTATGGTGATGAGGTTAGAAAAAATGCATAACATACATTTAATCTAGTGTCATTTAATCCAACATCTAATGTACAGCATGAAATACTTCTTCTGTACTGAGCTGCTTCACACAAAGATTGATTGCAAATATGTACTTAAAAGCATCAGGTTATGATTCTGCTGTAAACTACAGAACCACATAATCAATATGTGTTTGAACATCCTGTATACAATGTGGTTCACTATGAGACAAGCCATCAGACACAAGCATATCTACGTTTGTATGTGGTGCAGACCTCTTGGCACCAAAGCTCTATCCATAAAGAAAACAGAGGTACTTAGCAGGCTCCAATGTGCTATATATATCTGTAGTTTAAACTGACTGCCAAGAATTCCTGTGACTGAGTACAAAACAATCTTTTTATATTAATATAAAGGATTGTTTCCTTTAAGTATAAATGTCCAGGATCATTCAAGGGTTTTTCTTTTCAAAAGAGCTAGAGACAATAGCACCTGCTCTGGTGCCATAATTTAGCACACCTGAATGACTTAATAGTGTTAGCAAAGCTCATTCCTTATAAACTCTGATAAATAGTGCACTTAGTAAAGACTGATAATAAAGAAATTATATGAATATACCAAATAGGGATATTATACACAGTAAGTCACAAGCTGCGTAAGTTTTGGTATTGTAATGTTACTGATTTCAAGAAACATATTAGTGTTAAATACACTGCAGCTATGTTGTGGTTTTGGGGGGGGGGACAGGTGGAGCGGCTATTCCATTCCTCTTCCTGCCACACTCTATAAAAGGAGACAGGAAGTTCTGCTCGCTCCTTCTTTTCTGGGATTCTTGCTGGGACCACACCTCCACGTGGCTGGATCTGACTCCCATGTGCTTTGGCAGAATCCTGCGCCATCCAAGACTCGGTTTTGTATATACGCCTCCTCTTAATATCTCTGTATATTCCCCTTCCCTTAATACCTTTTTGTTCCCTGTTAAAATTGTAATCTTAACTTTCAACTTTGTGTAAGGTCTTTTTCTTCCCCCAGGAGGGAAGAGAGAGGGGGAGAGAGGGGTAAAGCAAATTCTGCTCCATGGGGCTTGCCCTGAGCCTTAAACGGAGACAAGCTACCAAGTCAAAGTATTGTGATACAAACATACACAGTCAGCTACAAAAACAGCACAAGATAGATCTCTTGATCCTTGAAGAAGAGACTGAAAAAGACAAGACTACTAAATATCAAAGAACTTCTCGTAGTTGCCTATCCAATGGAAGCATGAAAGACACCATTGTTTATTTGAAACTAGACTAGAAAAAAATCTAGAAGAATAGTACAGAGAACACCCTTGTACTGAGAAAGGATGGGCTAGATTAATATGTTTTCCTCATCTCTCCTTACTTCTTGTATGAACTGACTTTTGTGTGCCACATACCAGAAAACAAAACAAAAATACAATACAACCAGCTTCTTTTCATGTGCTGGATTTCTGGGTGAGCATGCAGCAATTTTTACATCCCTACAGGATAAACTAGAAGTTTAGGTCTTCTGGACTGAGGTCAGTATTGTCATAAGTAAGCACTGGATTTAATTTTATATATATATAACCATCTTCTGGCAATGGTCTTGAGCTGTTCAGAGTGGAAAATAAAATTGGAACAATGCCTCTCTCCTTTCCTGTAATTCTGGAAAAGTCTTTAATCATCTCACCAACTGCTGATTTCATCCCAATTAGAGATACTTGGAATGACAAAAATTTTAACTAATTTCTTTGTAGGAGCAATACTGTCTGTATAGGTGGGAAGACAACACAACCACTCTGTCCTTGGGAAAAAAATAAAAATGAAAATAAACCACAAAGAGCAACCAGTTTCCTGCCAGTATTAAATATTCCCCTGATCAAACACATCCAATGGAAATGCCATTACTCCACTGAACTTGTAGTTGCTGCTACCCATCTGTTGGGAGCATAAAGCACACCTGAAACAAATCTGCTCTCAGAAGCAACCCTCCACATCAAATACAAACAGGCAATGCTGACCCACAGAAAAATAATTTTAAGAAAGTCAGTGAGAATGGATTTTCGAAAGTGTAAAATGATTGCAGAACATTTAAAGACAAATAATGAGACAAATTTTCCTTTCAGTCTGATTGGAACATTTTCCCATGTAACAGTGTAGATAAGGTTACCCCACTTCCAAATTCAGAAAAGAGGTGGTCTGGCCAATCTTGGCAAGGAGTTGCAAAACAGAACAGATCATGAGTATCTGTTGTGAGTACATAAAACCCAGATCCCAAATTAAAGCCCTTTACTTAGGGAGTCATGCTAGATGCCCTAAATTTTCATATTTTTGCTCTTAAGCATCATGAAACAGATGCTTGATGCCCAAGAATGGACCTTCCCAGATGTACAAAGGAATGCTCCCCAAGTAAGAACTTCACCTCTTATAATGTTGAGCTGTACAAACTCCAAGCAAGTATGAGCTGCAAGGGAAGCCTGGTACACCTTATTCTATTTGTGTAAGATTTCTAAGAGAGTAAAAACATATTAATCAGAAATGCAATACCATCTTTGCTACTTCACAAATCTTTTTCTTAATCCGCATTAGTAATTCTTAGAACAGAGGAAAAGAATCTTCAAAATTATTTCCTGTCTGATACAGAGATAGTTCTTTTCACTTTCACTGTGACAGCTTTCCATGCTACCCTGCAGTTCCATCCCCAGTCATCTTGTTGCATTTACCTTTGTCATTGTCACATTCAAAAGTGATATTTCATCCCTAATCAAAAGCAAGTTTGGCAGAATGCCTTGTATCTTAAATGGGACACCATCCAATAACTTCCTTTTTCCTTTCATAGGAATATAGAACCTTTGGATCGGAAGGTACCTTTACAGGTCATTGAGTTCAACTCCCCTGCAGCAAGCAAGGGGATAGAATCATAGAATGTTTCAGGCTGGAAGGAACCTCTAGAGGTCATCTTGTCCAACCTCCCTACACAAGTAGGGACANTCCAGTATATCCTCTCCCAGCCTATACTGATAATGCTGGTTACCCCAGCTCAGGTGCAGAACCCTGCACTTGGCTTTGTTGAACCTCATAAGGTTCATCTGGGCCCACCTCTCCAGCCTATCCAGGTCCCTCTGGATAGCATCCCATCCCTCTGGCATATCAGCTGCACCCCCCAGCTTGGTATCACCCTCAAACTTGCTGAGGGTGCACTCAATGCCACTGTCAATATCACTAATGGAAGATTTTAAACAATACTGGTCCCAGCACAGACCCCTGAGGGACACCACTCGTCACCTTCCTCCATCTGGATATTGAGCCGTTGACCATCACTCAACTACATCAGGTTGCTCAGAGCCCCATCTGACCTGACCTTGAGTGTTTCCAGGGATGGGGCTTCTACCACCCCTCTGGGCAACCTGTTCCAGTGTTTCACCACCCTCATTGTAAAGTATTTATTTCCTTCATTATCTGCAAGACTTCCCATCATGTAATACGATTTATTCAAACTGTCAAAAAAATTCTGAATGCAAAAACTGCATTTTCATTTTCCTTACTCTTACCAACATGACTAAAACTTTTACAGTCCCACTGCCATTTCCCCCAAGCATCTTCAGCTAGCTTCACCCTAAAGAGTCCTATCTTAGTTGCTGAGATTGATTAAGATCAGGAAATGAGAGGCACTGAAAAAATTATGAATTATCACATTCTCTCTATTCTACAGAAGCTGCTAAATAAGACAGCAGGAAAGGAGAAAGAGCACAGGAGAAACAAGAATGGAAAAATGCAAACCTAGCTAACTTCCTTAACCACTCAAGAGCATGCCTTGGGAAACCCAAGAAAACTACAGCTATACATACTCAAGCATCCCAGATTCTAGAGTCAGCTTGTCTTCTACTTAATGAAACAGCTTCTTAAAACTATAAAGACTCATTTTCTTTTACTCTGCAGCTGGACAAATTCCTTTCTATGTGTTTTCTAAAGCTTTAAGCACACACATCACACAATTACTGACCTTGCTTTCAGTGAATAATTCCATTTTATCCCATATTTTAATTACGAACAGTACAAATATTTAAGATATGAAATATTTTTATTGTGAAATGGTTAGGACCAAAGTAATGCCCATGCCTCTCACAATAAATTTACAACAGTAGCTTATATGCCACTATTATTAATTATTCAAATTGCACACACAATTAAAAAAAATCCAGCAGCTGACAGAGCTGACAGAGCACAAAAGCAATCCTTATGCCTCCCTTGGTTGAACAGTCCTCTAATGGACTTAATTAATTTGCCATTCAGTCTGAGCAGAAAGCTTTCACACTTCACTGCATGGATAGTTTACCCTTCTTACAAACACAGTGCAACCTGCAGCGATCAGCCCCCTTTGCCACACTGACTTCCAGCCACCATGTGTCAGCAGTTGTGCTGCTAACTCTCTTTTTCCTCAGGCCAACAATCAAACTCAGCAACATCCTCTCAGCATTTATTCTTCATCTATTTGCTCTTCTCCATCTCGAATCAACCAAGGGGGAACACACCACTGAGAAAGGGCTCAGAAAACTGCCCCCAACAGGAACTCTCTTCCAACTGATCAGCTTCTTGTTACTTCTCACAGACTAGCTGGTTCCTAGTTGATATAGCTCTAGCCTCGCCCACCACCCCAACCATGACCACCTAGGGGAAGATGGGGCCTCACACAGGTGGGCCAGGTTCTGTCTGTGAGGCCTGAAACCACTTTGGGAACAAGACACGTTGCTGGGTTGTGACTCATCCATAGGTCAACTCCAACTTGGGCCCACAGCCCAGGCCTCAGTACTTCAGCAGTCAAGAGAGAGCACATCCAGCAAACAAGCTGCCACAGCATTACCTTGCTAATGACCACATGCAGTGAACAGCCCTATGAAACAGGGCAGCAAAAAGTTGTTCTGTGCAACAAAAAGTAGGTCACCTACTTTATTTCACAAGGAATGGGACACTATTTCAACGCTATACACGTAAATGTGCCAAGGAAAGACTAGAGCACTTTATTCACTGGCATTGACACCAGCTGCAAGAGAAGCACAGACGCTCCACCAATATCAACACACTCATAAAAAATACTCCTTTCACTCCTGTAATGTGAAGCATGAAGGCACCACAATTGTCCAGAACAGGACCATGTTTTCTGTCTACTGCTCCACTGAACTTCACAAAGTTGTCCTTTTTCCCCTTTCAATTCCATTTTTCATGCAGATAGCTCAAAGTACCAGCATTTTAAGTCTTCACATGCTTGTCTGACAGCTGTCACCAGGGCAGATTTTCTAATTACCTCAAACGAACTCATTGTGAACAATACCAGTGTGGGGCTACATGGCTCTCAAGTCCTTGCTTTGGTGAGCCAATACAACCTCCTAACTGAAAAAGCAGAAGCCTTCCTATTCAAACCTTCAGCCAACATGGCCCAAGTGAAGATGAGGTTTCTTCTGCACTTGAATAAAAGCATCAGCACATGATGAAGATGCAATAGAGTGGTGAGATAAAGAGCCCTGCCAGGTAAGACCAGGCCCAGTGCTGCTCTTTGGAATTGCAAAAGAGACTTGGGTGAGCTAACCTGATGTACTAAAGCATCCCAAGGGGAGAAACCAGCTTCTTGCTCTTTTCAGTTTAGCAGCAAAGAACATTCCTCTTCTCATTCATCCCTGCAGCAGCTGTGAGGCACTGCAGAAAGCACACACGATGGGAAGCACAGAGATAATAGCACTGGAAACCTCTGGAGCTTGCCAGAGATCCTATCTCCTGCACACACCATCACAATCAAGAAAAGTAAGAATCTTTCTTTGTCTAGACTTCTAAAATATCTTTTCATAGAAGCAAATAAGTTTTAAAAGCTTTTATTCCTGCAAGTTAATTTAAAATTCAGATGGGAACAGGGGAAATGCACAATTTTGAAAACTACAAAAAAGTGTAAATCCCAAGTAATGTGCCCAAGGATTTATTTTATGCATGTGAAAGACAAGCAGGGAAAAAAATCTTTGAAAACAAGAGCTCATCATAATTTGGTTGATCTTCACTGGCAGATTTTTTTTATACTTATGGACTACATTCCATTGCTAGATAAAATTTTACAGTTTCATATTAAATTTCTATATATCATCTGCCAACACTAGAAAACAGAAGCATTAGGCAATATAGAAGCTATCATATTCCCTCTCCTCCTCGGGCTTCTTACCTCTCTTATTGGATTATTTCCCTCTAGTAAGATGTACAGAAAAATAATTGTGGCTACAAATCTCCTTCTAATTGATTAATTACCTTTAGGAATCTACTTAATTCTAAATTAAATTCTAAATTACTACAGACCTGACACCTTTCTTCCCTGGAAGAGTCGCATCTCAAATTGCTTTCTCTTTTGGTGACATCTTTTAAACATGACTTTATGAATAGCAGCAGTAGTCTACACCACATAACAGTGGTTAGTGGGAGGCTTTAAGAGCTGGAGTCACTATCTTCTTGATTCCTCAGAAGAAGGATGTGACACCTTCACTCCCTCCTGCAGCCACAAGAAGGACTGCTATACACACACGTTTCAAGAAAAGGTTCAAAGCCCCAAATCCAAATAGGTCAGGACAGACCTACATGCAAATAAAGATTTAGAGAGAAACAGGGATTAATATATAAGATGTCTTCCCCATAGACTGACTTCTCTGACTAGCACGCTAGTTTTGAGGATTTTCCCTGCCTGTCCCCAGACACACCGAGACCTGGGGAGCACCTCCCACAGCACTGGGGAGTCGAGGCAGGGCACCTCCCCAAATTCAGAACTGGCAGAGCCCACAGTGGTGACACACACAGTCTTTGCTGGATCCTACCCTTGCTTCCCAAGGAGGAAAGCTGTCAAACATATTGAGGTAACATGAAACCAACTCCACATAGTCCTACAAACACCAGGTCCACTTTCTTACTATTCACTGCTTGTCATGGCTCATAAATACATAAGGAAGCAAGGATATTATGGGCCAAATTTTCAAACACTTGTCTTTATTACAGAACAAATAAAGTCATACCATATTATTATTTTCCTGTTTGTGGGGTTACAGGTATAATAATTTTACAGGCAATTTCTTCAGAGCTGTGCCATATAACTTCCTCAGATAAAGAAAATCCACTGTAAACCAGTGCTGTCATTTGGCAGTGTCATTTGGAACTATTATTAGCTTTTAAATTCAGGAATTAACACTCTAAACCACCTCTCATACATGCACATTTGACATGACATTTGGGGAATAACATACAAAGAAAATGATAGGTGTTTTTAGTTAGATCTATACAAATCCAGATCACACACACAGAATCACACACAGAATGTCAGGGATTGGAAGGGACCTCAAAAGATCATCTAGTCCAATCCCCCTGCCGGAGCAGGAACACCTAGATAAGGTTACACAGGAAGGCGTCCAGGTGGGTTTTGAATATCTCCAGAGAAGGAGACTCCACAACCTCCCTGGGCAGCCTGTTCCAGTGTCCTCTTACCCTCACTGAGAAGAAGTTTCTTCTCATATTTAGGTGGAACCTCCTGTGTTCCAGTTTGTACCCGTTACCCCTTGTCTTATCATTGTTTGTCACCGAGAAGAGCCTGGCTCCNGACCCTTGGGGCACTCCACTAGTTACAGGCCTCCAACCGGACTCTGCCCCGTTGACCACAACTCTCTGGCTTCTTTCCTTCAGCCAGTTTGTAGTCCACCTCACTACCCGTTCGTCCAGTCCACACTTCCTCAGTTTAGCTGTGAGGATGCTGTGGGAGACCTTGTCAAAGGCTTTACTGAAGTCAAGGTAGACCACATCCACCGCTCTGCCATCATCCATCCACCTCGTTATATCCTCATAAAAGGCTATCAGGTTGGTCAAGCATGACTTCCCCTTGGTGAAGCCATGTTGACTGCACCTAATGACCCTCTTATTCTTGATATGCCTTGAGATGTCACCAAGGATAAGATGTTCCATCACTTTCCCAGGGATGGAGGTGAGGCTGACCGGTCTGTAGTTACCCAGGTCCTCCTTCTTGCCCTTATGTCTACCATATTAATATATTAAAAAGTGTAACTTTACTATTTTCATTTTATGTTAAAAATCTGAGATGTTCATATTAAATATTGAAATTGTATTTTCTAGACTATTTCAGTAATTTGCAAAAAACCTCCAAATCTGAAAGTATAGACTAGTAGAGTGATGTTGGGGTTTGATTCTGTTTGTTACATGTCAGACCCATAACGAGGCGTTTGATTAAAGTCAAGATTGCTTCAGCAAAAGCAATCCCAACATGAATGTCTGTCTGAACTACAGCATGACTTTCTCTACAGAACAGAGTAATCCAAATCCCAAATGACTTTTCTGTTCTTGTAGGAATCAAGTAAGTTTTTCAGGTGTGTTACAGGCCAGAGAGCAAGGCAATCCAGCACTGTCTTCGATTTCTTACTAGGAAAATGTCAACAGAATATACATTATTACCATGTATGAGTAATCCACATGATTTTACAGACAGATTTCATGCAAAGTGCTATTTGTACAGAGGCTATGCTGCCAAGTCATTAACTCCCAGTTGTTAGTAGAAATACTAGCATAGTGTTCCAGACTGGTTTATCATCTCAATCAGGTAAATAGTAACTACCTATTTCTAAAACAATAAACATGTATTTCCTTTCAAAATAATCAATTAAACCTCAGCATTTTCTCAGTAGCTATAAGCAGTCTCAGCAGGAGAGTCAAAAGCTTCCCAAAAGGACATCATACATTCTTATTCCTACGAACAATCAGAATTTAAGAGATGTTATTTAATGCTGTCACTGAAGTTGACAGCATTACACCTCTTGTGCAGATTGAAAACTTCAGATTGCTGGGCTGTCATGCCAGCACCTTTAACAACCATCATCTCATTTGAAGTGTTTTTAAGAAATAAAAACAAAACAATGAAATCAAACACAAACAAACCACTCAAAAGCCCTTGTTGTATTGAGCAGCCTTTCTGTCCTGTATTGTACAGAAGTCAATGAAAATGTAAAGAAATGATATTGCAAAAGAAAAACAGGAATTCACATTTCCCTTGATGAACTTAAGCCTGAGCTGAGCTACTGGTGCCCCCATGTGTTTAAGTGAGATTTTACTGTTCTATGTATGTTGTAACAGTTCCAAAATTTGCATTATACATATGCTTCCCCTCCCTCCCCCCAGTCCTTAAAAATTGCCACAAACCTAAAAGCATGCAAGGGAAGAAAAAAAAAAAAGTGATCTCTTACTTCATAAGCTTCCCGATAGGGGGAAAAAAATAACATCTCTGTTTTTGAAACATGAAGGCATTTCTCTGTATTTTTGTCTCCTATTAACATATACACAGCCCCCTTCTTGTCTATAGAAAACTTGAATATAGCCCAGTGGTGGTCATACAGTATTTTAGTGATAAACCAGAAACACAGCTATTCATTAAAAATTCCTATTTTGCTTTTCTGTTTTACCCCCTTTTTTTTTTAATAGATACTGCTAAGTGACTCCAATATAGCTTTCTGAAAAGATAAATTAACAAGGAGAGTAAACATTAGTAGACAAATTAAAGTAGTTAATATAGATGCATTACTTTTAGAAATCAGAAGGTGTGCAGAAACAAAATATATTAAGTGGTCTGCAAAGCCCAGATGTTCCTAAGCTACCACCTCAGATGTCACAAACAACTTCTCTTGATGCTCATGCAGGATTGTTTGGCTTCTGCTGTGCTGACACACCATGCACCATCTGCTGGCTGCAGTACACACAATCAGCCAGCAAATTCCCACTTTTGTGACATATTTATCCCATGAACTGCTTCCACTCAGCTGACAGAGCCCTAGCTGAGGAAGAGAGCTCTCACTGCCTTTGTACCTCCATGCAAGCTGGGGCTGGAGAAGCCACGCTCCCTGAGTGGTTCAGGCTCACCAGGCCTCCAGAGAGAAAAGCTCACCACTGGCCCTCCGAGCTCTCTCTGGATTATGAACTGCCCAGTAATTTCTTGGCAGATTAAAATATTTATCAGGCATTTTCTAGACTCCTGTTTTAGCAGCTTGGTCTGAGGTACCAGGTAAACTGACAAACATAAAGGACCCCGAACCCATTTTTTATAGATTTCAACATAAGAGAAGGCAGTAACTTCTTTCTATTAACAAGCTGTACTTAGTGTTCTTGTTGATGGATAGAAAAAGACCTGGTCACTTAGGGGAAAGAACATGTGCTGCTAAATGTATTTTCTGACAAACGTTCATCTTTTAGTTGTCTTTGGTACAGAGCAAGTTTTTTACTTCACTTACTACAGCCGAAGCAGCCTTAAGTTTTTTTTTTTGGGGGAGGGAAGACCATGCATAGCTCCTTGCAACACATCCGCCCTCTGTTTTTCAGCATTTTAAAGTCAAAATATGATGATTAACACTGGAAAAAATGTAAATAGCTGAGATGGAAAATGGGCATAATTAGGAAATCTGCTTATGAACTAACAGCAATAGTATTTTTGTTACATATAAAATTAAGATCTTATTCAGCTGGAAAAGGTTATTGTAATAATCACTCAAATTTGCAAACATTTCATTGTAATTAGGCTGCTAGTATAAACTTGTCTACATTATGGAAGACTAAATTTGTTTCCAAATTGCAAAGCCACAGAAATTATTTTTTCCTGACAGCAACTTATTTGCAAGTGTACACATGTAAAGAGTGAAATCTTGGCCTTTTGTACATCAGTGGTATTTCTGGAATCCTGGCTGGGCTGAAGCTGGTGGCACCTGCAGCTATCAACACTGCTGCAGTTTTATACTGCTGGGGCAATTTCTGACAACATTTGTTAAGTAAAACAACTTTCTGTAGGAACACACTAAATTTATTAAGCTTTGATTGATAAGGTGGTTTTATGCTGAAATGTAATAGCTGGTCAAAATGAGAAACAGACACACTCCAAAACCGTCAGTGGGTTGATGGTGAGGATGCTGGTATGGGATCAATCAGGTTTTAAACTGTCTACATTGGTCTCTGCAACCTACAGTCTGAAAAATGGCTGGAAGTCAAGACTCCTAGCAGCTCAGAATTTCTCATAAATAATAAGAGTTTCATACACAATTCTATTCTCCACTACTTTCAGGCAAAAATTCCCAATGAAAACAGTGCCTCAGGAGAGTAGTTTGTGAATTACCACTTTCCCAGGATGGTGTTTATGATGAAAACCCTATTTTGCTGTGACAGATAACAACTATTGTTAAGCTTTCTTCCTCCCTGCTCCGTTAGTTTTCCCTTCTGTTATCTTGTAGATTTTTTTTAAAGTACTCGAAAAATATATGCTGTTGTTTTTTCTATAGCTTAATTATAAATTAGTTATTGTTCATATGGATACCACTTCGAGCATCAATCACAAGTCCTCTCTCAATCCTCCTGTCAGCTGACACCTGTGCTACAGGTACAAGTCTTTTTGCTTAAACATTACAACCCACGACAGCGTTTCTTCTGCTGCTCAGTTCACCTCCTTGCACATTGGTCAAGAAGTATCTGAGACACAAGCAAGATGTTAGAGTTCACCACATTCTTCCAGGAACTCTTTCAGGACTCCTCTGAGGAAATTCTGTTTGTACATCATGTGATAGAATTTCACAAAATGTGTATAAGATCCAGCCTCCCCAGGATCCACCTCCCCCCTCCCGCTCCCCCCCCCAAAAAAAGCAGTTCAGAAAGGTCACAATATTTTTACTATACTGAGCATCATACTTCAGTATCACATCAATGCCTTATAGCAGTCCTCATTCAAATGCCTCCTGTACTCACTCCTCGCCAGAGGACAAGGTCCTTGCCAGAATCCAGTTCCTATTCTGTTTTGCCTAGAAAACATCTGCTGACTGGAGCTGCTGGGAGGCTAAGAATGTCAGTCCCTTTGCAATAACCAAGAAGTGGGCAGACTGTGGGGAAAATGGTAAACACTGCTGCTGTTCAAGCAGATACCATATGCAGAAGCATTATGTGTGGGAGTCTCTTACAGAACTAGACTGGTTTGAATAAACATCTTACCATGCCATTCTAGCAGTTCTGCTTCCAAAGTAGGCACCTAATAAAAAGTCAAACCCATTGTGAAGGTTTTTCTTCAAATTACACTAAAAAAAGTATTCAAAGAGGATGAAATGGAGCATTGTTTACTGATTAGTAATTGGTATATTAAATTCTGAAATATTTCACAATGTAATAGTTAAAATCACTGGTACAGAATAAAATGGAAATATTAGCTATCCTGTAACTCATGGTCTATAAAAATAAATTAATGGTGAAAATTTACTGAATTATATGTAAAAACCATATAAAAAAATGGTATGAGAAAACAACGTGTGGAATGACATAAAACCATGTTAAACTTGTAACTTGAACCAACACTTTCAAAACATTTTCTTAAACTGAAGTTTTTAATCAGATACTTTAAGAGATTACTGTCTATCTATAGATTGACACATCTCACAAGAAACCAAAGAAAGAGCAAGCTATTACTATCTGAAAAACTGCAAAACACTCTACGAAAAGCAACATGTGACATAAAGCCCTGATTTGCATGTGTATTTCTACACTGACTGATAGCCTTGACCTAACATGGCTTTTCTGCTTTTGCAGAAATTTCTAAATAGGCTCTTAAATATCTATGGTAGATTTGAAAAAAAACCCTCATCCTCATATGATCAAGAGAGAAATGTTAAATATGATAAATAAACTGGATTTATTACCTTTCAGTTTTACTCTGTTATATACACAAAAGGTATAAAAAAAAAAAAAAGAGAGAGGGAAAAAAAGGTTTTTCCAACCTCCCTTTTGTGGAAAACTATATGGATGATTCTATGATTCCATGAAAACTAGTATTATTCAAGTCTCACAAGCACCAGAAAAGTTTCAATGCTTAGAGGAAGAGATTCTTGATCTGGTTTTGTTAACATTGTAATTAGAAAGTGGTGGCAAACAGCTGAGATGAAATATTTGTCAAAGATTCAGATTTTCTTATCTTTTCTAAGTGAAAAAAGAGGGAGATGGAGAGTAACATTACTCACTTCTACCATTATCTGTCCCAGTTTCTCTATATACAAACACTCATAAAAGAGGAGGAAAGGGCACAGATCAA
Source organism: Brachypteracias leptosomus (assembly GCA_013401335.1). Classification (NCBI taxonomy): domain Eukaryota; kingdom Metazoa; phylum Chordata; class Aves; order Coraciiformes; family Brachypteraciidae; genus Brachypteracias; species Brachypteracias leptosomus. The sequence goes on from VYZX01013747.1 coordinate 41,809, forward strand.
ATTTTACTCCTTAAGACTAATCTGTGTCATTTAAGTTTGCAGAAAGGTATATATCCATCAAAGCTTTTTAGAAAATATATAAACTCAGGTCTGTAATTAGCTGGTAGAAACATCTGTTCAACTTTAATCTTCTCCTTAGCCCCCATTAAGGCAATTTTAACTTTTCGACTAGTCTGTAGAACTGGATGTGAACAAAATAAAGACTTAGAAACTGTGAAGACTTGCTACACTATGTCAAATTAGTTTATTTCTGCCAGAAGGTTTAAGAGTTTCTGCTGTTTTGGTGTTCACACAAACTATAGTATTTGGAGTTGCATACCTTCAACCTTCTGCTGCAATCCCAAAATAAAAGCTAGTTTATTACTATTCAAATAGCAATCTGCTGTAACATTATCCTAATACTCTAACATTTGAGACAGATATTTCAGATGTCTTGCGGTTAGAAAAGATAGATCCCAAGGAAAATTTCCTCACTCAGAAAAAGACCAGAAGCACTGACCAAAAAAATGAACCTGAGCCCGTGTCCTTTCCAACCCTGCAGCAGAAGCCCTGCCTGCAGCCCTGGCTGCTCCAACACTGACCATGTCCCACAGAGAGATGCACAGGATTCTGCAGCACATCAGAAGAATCCCCTGTCTCTTTCTTTACCTCATATGACACCACAAACACTTGATCTTTTCTGGTCTGCAAATGTTTCTAAAAATCCATGAGATTTGGGCTCTGTAGCTCACATTTGTTTTATGTGAAATAGACATATGTGACATATTTATATATAGTATTAGGGACATTGTTTAGAGGTACTAGAGATCAACTTCTGAGACAACATGATTTTTTCTGCAAATCCTGTGCATTGAAAAAACCCACTACTTCTTCTGCCAAAATCATTACGTTAACGAAGGTGAAAGATGGATGATGATTTTAAAACAAAGATCAGGCAACAACATGGTGAAGAAGTACAGGATTTTAAGCTCAGGATATTCTGCATCCATATGCAAAACAATAATTATTACTAAAGGATACTATATATTCATCATAACTCAAAGTAGAAATTAGCTACCTTCAATGCTCTGTGGCCCAACTAGATTCATAGCCTGGTGTGCTGGATACTCTACTCGGGGTCTGGCAATGCCCAATTGCTCCATAACCCCATGGAGGAGCCTCTGAATATCATCTTCAGAAACCCTGTCAGGGGTCCTAGGGCTGTGGCTAAATGCTGAAGCCAATCCAAATTGAAGTAGCAGAAGTAGCATGTTACAAAGCAAGGTAGTTGTCATTCTAGTAGCCTCTTTTATCCTGTGAAAAAAAAAAAAAAGGAATTTCATTATAAATGACAGTGGAAAAAAAGTCCATGCTGGAAGTACCTTCTTATCATACTACTGTGCATCAAGGTTTGCTCCCACAGCTTCCAGAGGCAGATGAAAATCTATCCAGCTGAAAATTTGCAGGAGGTGGGAAATTGGGGGATATAAGGTGGGTAGGTCCTCTCTTCTAAGAAAAAAAATTAAGTAGCAAACTGCAGAAATAAATTTTCTGATTTGCATTTGCCCATAATATTCATTAACGTTAATATTCATTAACAGTCACTGCAAACAAAATGGATCCATTGTTTCATTTAATGAGAATATGTTTTCCGCTCCCCCATTATGTTTATTAAGCTCTTCTGTAAAGCTCTGGGCTAAAAGCAAAGAACTCTTCAGACAGGAACTGTTTTTTCCAAGCTCTGTTATTGCATCACCTGAAAAATGAATCACTAGAAAGTACTGAACAACCTTGATTGTATTTTATTTGTACCTTAAGGCAAGAGGCTTCCTACTTCATATGCATCATCTTCCAAACCCAAAAGGGTTTCCTCGAATCCCTTTCACTAAATAGCTGCAGAGTGCAGTTTAATTAGGAAAACAAACAAATAAACCAACAAACAAACCAATCAACCGAGCACCACTTACTGTCCTCTTTGAGAGGCTGAATTTTAATCAGAACGCTTGTTTCTTAAATCTCCTTTCCCCTGACATGAATGAATAAATAAAACGCATCATTTCCCACCCCTTGAATCAACAAAAACCCGCCAAGGTCCCCCTTGTCTTCTTTAAAACATACACAGCTCCCCGGTTTCTCTACGCCAGCCCTTTAGAGCTGTTCCGCTCCAATCGCCGTACGCAAGGCACCTGAAAACGTCTTTGTGGCAAAAATGGCTGAAAAAAGTCACTGCTGGGAACGTTCCCGGCTACCCACGGGCGCGGCTCCGCCGCCCCGCAGCATCCACCCATGCCACGGCACCCACCCACCCGCCTCGGCAGGAGAGAGCTTTCCGCGAAGCGAGCCACCTTTGGGGTATTTAGGAGGAAACATCCTGCTTTCTGCAAGACGTTCCTCGGTAAGGCACAGGGGAGCAGTGCGGCCGCTCCGTCGCCGCACCTCCGCGAGCCGGGCCGTAGCCCCGCTCCGTTCCCCCGGCGGGCAGAGCAGCCCGGCAGCAGCGCGGAGCCCCCGGGCCGGCCCCTGCAGCGCCGCACTCACCTCCCGCTCCCAGCGCGGCTCTGAGGCTGAGGCGGCGGAGAGGCCGCGCATACTCCGTGCGCAGCCCCGGCCGCTCGCCCGCCTTCTCCCCCCAGCCGCTCCGCGCCAGCTCCCAAGGCAACCTGCCGCGGCCGTGGGATCGCCCGATTAAGAGGATGGGGGGTAGGTGGGGGTGGATACTCGAGATCTCTCTTTTCAGCTAAACACAATAGTCTAAAAATAAACTAGAGGTTGGTGGTGGACTCACGGTTACAGAAATAATATCTTATGTATTCCTATGGCTATGTCCATCTTCCCTCTGTGATTTCTCTCCCTGGAATAATATTACAAATGGTTAATTAGGGAAGGAAAAGGGCTGTGCCCATCTTTCCGCTGTGATTTCTTACCCCAGAACTATGTCATGAATAGTTTATTAGGGAACGCCAGTATTATCTAACCATACGTTTACATAGTAACAACATGGCCACCATCTCTAAGCACTTGCAGGTAAAGGTCTCCGGGTTAAGCAAATCTATCTACATCATTCACAGCAGAGGTTAACAAAAGGCAACTATAAAAGGATCTTGCTAAATGGAGTCTGTCATTTAACAGCACGTGGCAAAACAGTAATTTCTAAAGGCTATTTATGTAACACATCTTCACTGCTACTGACGTGAATGTGACATATTCCATTTTAGGATAACTACCCACAGAAAAGTTCTGAGATTACACCACATCAAGCACCACAGACTCATAAGCTACACTTTCAAAGCTAGATTGCTTTCTCTTTGATGGTCTCTAGTACATTATATATGTCTGTAACTTGAAGGATTAAGCAGTAGAGCCCTCCATTGGGCAACCAATGTTTCCAATCATTCTCCATACCATGATCAACTTTATGTAAAAAGATACATATATAAACTGTTCTGTAAAACCTCAAAAAAACAGACCCTACAACTTTGACAATATTTCCCAGTGTTTAAGGGTTTGTCAAGCCTCTACCAAAATCTACATTTCTGATATGGGTGCAGTTGATATGCCAGAGGGATGGGATGCCATCCAGAGGGACCTGGATAGGCTGGAGAGGTGGGCCTAGATGAACCTTATGAGGTTCAACAAAGCCAAGTNAAGTCTACTGGTTCACAAAAACAGTTTACTGTTCCATCCACAACCCATTGTCAAAGCTACAGTAGCATGCAAAATATTTCATACAAATTATTCTAAAGTCTTGCTCTTTCAAACAGAAATTGATGTGAAAGCTCACTATTCTGGGAGGAGTCAGATCTCATTTTCTTTCTCACAATACCGCCTTACCTCCTTCTGTTCTATTTTGATTTGCAGAACCAAGACTCCACAATCAGAAAGATTGTAAAGTAGGTATGTTTATTCGGCATCAGGCACACGGGGGTTAACACCACCAAAGGCGTGTGCCCCGACACAAAGACTTGCTTACTTTTTATTCAATCAATTAGTGCATATTCACAAGATATTGATACATGCCTATACATATTCATGACCCGTCCCCGCTTCTCATGCTAATTAGGTTCCTCCCATCTGAAGCTGCACAGTGCTTTATGGTGGTGGTCACTGGGGGTCGTGAGGATGAAGATAGGGTAGTCATCGTCATTACCTTTCATTGACCCCGATGCATTGCGCAGGCCGAGTACTCCTTGCAGCTGCATTGGCCTTTGTTCAAGGTTTCTATCTACTCCAAACTGGCCGTCAAAACAGAGGTCTCGGTTCTTATCAGGGGGTGTCTCTTGTAACTAACCCCAGGTTCCTCCCAGCAAGGTCCTCCCAGCTGATCACTCAAGGGAGACAATCCGAGAGGCCTCACGTAGCAAAGGGAGTTTACAGCACAGTACATTCTGTTGAAAAAAGCAAAATGCCTAAAGCAGGGTTACAAAAGCCAAGATGTCTAAAAAATGCCTAAAGCAAGGTATCAATTTCCATCTCCTACCTCCTTGTACCAGCTATGACAGCTGAGCCTTATTTACCTCAGTGAATTGATACAAACCTGGTACTCTGGTGCCCACTTTCAACTTGCTGAGGGATCTGCCAGCACCAGCTAAAGGCAGAGGGTACGAGCATATCACCGAGAAAAGGGAGAAGCATCTCAACCTTGGATGGTGGTGAACTTATACATTGGCTCCCTTATTTCATGAGACTGAAGCATCCAATGCTTAAATCCTATTGCTTGTTGTGGTTAAGAGCCTCTCATGGCTGCTTCCCTAGTGTCAGATTTTAAAAATAACTTTGCAACACAATGAGGCAGCTCAGGGGGCAGGTGGTTTCCACCAAATGACTAGGCTGAACCAATTCAGCTACTAAGTTGGTGGATATGTGAAAAAGGAGACAAGGAACAGGAAGTAAAAGCAGAATTAGTCCTTTCATTAACATATAATTAACATATCTCTCACAAAGTTGAGAAGCCTACTCCTGCTAAATTATGTTGCACCATGCCTTTTGCTAGTTGTGAGAATCACTAACGTATCCAAGAACAGAATCGCTTCTGACTCCAGTATTTTTGGTGGTCTGCATATGACCATGTAATCTAAATTTCTAAGTCATTATAGAAGAACAGGCTCAGAAAAGGGACAAAACCAATGGTTTTATTAAAACCAAAAGTATTCAGTGCTTTTGGCTCTTACATTCTGCCAATAAGCAATTTGCATCTACAGAAAGCTAATGAACAGTTTCAAGTGTTTACTCTTAAATATTTTTTACAACTGATGACAGACAAACAGTTTTCATTTCAAAAGACGTAAACATTTGCTTGTGCAAATCAACCTTTAACACACTATGGCTTCTTACATTTGTCTCTTGCAACATCATCAGCATCTAAAGCCTGCTTCTGCACCAAGTAGTTAACAGTATCCTATTGCTCTAAAAATAAGTTAAAACCATCCTTTCATATTAAGGTAAAACATTTTATTGCTCACAACCGAAAATACTTGGTACCTATTGCAGGATGAAGTTTTAAGACTTTTCATTTTCTTGAATAAACTGCACATTTGTTTTCAATTCAATAATTCTCCAGTGTGTGTACACATGTCAAAATAATAATTTACCTACTCAACAAGGAAAATATGCTCCCAATTTTCTCCAATAAAAATAGAAAACATTGTCTCAAAACTAGAGATGGTGTAAGGCCCAACTTAAACATCAAAGCAGTGCTACAATACACATAAAACTAAGTAGTAAATAAATTTAACTACCAGTACCCATTATCAAGACACTTTCTTTCACATGTCTAAGTTTTGTTTTAAATGGCTAAGAAATTTTTTTAAACTTGGTACTTGGTTTAATACTGCAAAAGTTGTTTTGGGAGATGCAGCACATTCTTAGAAGCTGAGGTAAGAAACATTTGTAAAAACAGGTTTTGTTTTAGAAGTCAAACTAGTTTGGATGAACTGGCTGGCATTTACAAACATTTCAGTAGATGAAAGAAACCTCAACATAAACCAAATTATTTGTAAAAGTCTATGACTCATACAGTTAAAAAATAAATCCAAAAAATACGAATAAATCAGAGCTAAAAAAATAATGATGCAAATTTAGATTTTTCCAAAAGTTGACCAAGTTACCTTTAGCCATCATGTTTGACCTTACAAGTCTACTGGTTTTGCAGTTGGTAGCAGTTTCACTTTAGATATTGGATTCTTCGGAGAACCTCTATAACAAATTCCTCCTTTTCCTGAAGCACTTGTGATTGTGGATTTTCCTGGGGTAGCACCTGGAATACTTACATTTGCATTAACTTTTAAACTGGATTTCACTGTTTCATGATTGGTTAGATCTTCTAGAACAGACTTTGATGGATGAACAGTCAGTTTCTGTTTGTGGATTCCAGCAGTTCTGCCAGAAATGTCAGGCTTGTCTGATGGATTTAATGGCCTGCAGCATGATTTGGATATGAAGTCTAGCTGATTATGAGATACAGAAACTTGGTTGTATGTACTTTCACTTCTGAGTGGCAAAGCCACAGAATTTTTTGAGGGCTTTTCTGTGCAGGAGAACAGGGCAGAATCATAGCTCAAAGATTTAACAAGCGGTGAACCAACATAATTTGTTTTGAACAGCTGAGATTGTCTGTTAGCCTCCAATAAGGAATTCATTCTTCTTACAGACTGTCTAACAGTAATACGCTGAAACTTAAGAGGTGATTTAGTTTTGCTTGCAGAACTTGGATCATTTAATGAAAGTTTGTTGAACCATTGTATGTGGTCAGAAACCTTTCCATGGTCAGGAACAGTTGATGTTTTAGTTAAAGTTCTATCAGAATTTTCGGCTTGCAAGCGTTGATTGCCTGCTTCATTTTGCGATTTAGGCAACTGTGATGCAGGAAGTTGTCCTGCTGCAGGAAGCTTTACAGTATGTTCTTCCAAATTACAACTTTTTACCAGACAGTTTTCAGCTGGTTTTGAGTGTGTTAATTCTTTTTCCTCTTTTCTTGCAAAGGAATCTAATTTGTTTAAGTTATCTTTTGATGAACTGTTCTGAACAGTCAGCTTGTCTTTGCTGGCTAGTACTTGAGGCACAGGAAGTTCTATTGCATTTTTTGTATCTGTTTTTGGGACCTGAAGTTCAATCTCAATAGAAGTTTTGAAGTTTCTTTTCTGCAAAACTTTAACTTCATCTTTTTTTGGCTGCTGTTTATCAACAACATAAGATTGATTAAGTTGTTGCAACAGCTCTCTGGATTTTTGGATATTTGCTAGATTTTCAGAAACTTCTTCAGCTAACAATTCTTTCTCCTGACTAAGCCCTGTGAAACACAGAGTCTCATTTATTGTTTCATTTGCTGCATTTGAGAAGGAACATTTTGTGTCACCTCTCAAATTGTGAGGATTACTTCCAGGTGCAGAGAAGGCTTGCTTAGCTTTCCATAATGTTCCTCCAGTTGAATTGCTTTCCTCTTCACAAAGCGAATGTTCTAAGCTGTTGTCTTGTTTGTTTACAGTTGTGGATTTGAATACAACTGGAACAACTGGTGGCTTTCCAAATACCAAAACAGGTTCTGAAGAACCGATTCCCATTTCACGGTGTCCTGGCAGAATTCCCTCATTCCTGCCACTTGCTTGGGAATCTGTAACAGTAGGACTATTCCATGACATTCGGTAAACTACTTTATCATGACATTTTGGAGTTAGCAATTTTTCTTTTGACTTGCTCACATTCTTCAAACCTTAAAATAAATATCACAGTGTTTAAGAATAATATATTGCAATTTTAATGATCATTATAGGCAAACTTCTTGCTAAAAAACCCCTCATTATCAGAGCCACACTGAATTTAAAAGATGCCATTAAACCCTTAAGATGTGGAAAAAAGGTCGTAACAAAGAACAGAAATCATGTATCTTATCCTGCTTAACTAACAGAAGAGAACTACTGAAATGTTTGTCCTGAACAAATATGGTTTCCCCAGGAGCCACTTACATTCAAGTAACTTTTGTCCTACTAGCTAGGAACACTTTTAACCCAATTGCTGTTATACCTTTATCCATAAAGTTACTTTTGCTTTACAAAAAAAAATCTTCCCCCCTATCTATTATATTCTGTAAGATACTTACCTTTCTTAGGGATTTTTTCACTGATGCATGGGCTGAAGAGTACATCTCTTTCTGCACATTCAGTTTTGCTTTCCAAACCTTGTTGACTCGCAAGACGCCTTCCAATATTTTCAAATCTATTAGCAACCACACATCCTGACACTATGTTCTTGAACAAACAAAAAGGTCTTTAAATTACTTTCACATAAGCATGGAATTTGGAATCTCATTTAGAGAGGAACCTCTAGGAAAAAATTATGCAAAGGGCTATGCAAATCAGCCACAGCAGCCTTTTCTTGGCCATACTTCATCTTCCCTTGATTCTCTGTAGACTTAGTGAGGGAATAACCCATCTGCAGTAAGGTAGGCTTAACCACACTCTGAACATAGTTATTCTGTGTATAGGCTCTGTAATATCAGAATTTCAAGAACTGTGATACCTACTTATCACAATTGTGGTGGGTTGACTCCAGCTGGCAGGTAAGCTCCCATCCAGCCACTTGCTCACTTCCCTTACTCCCCAGAAGGGTGAGGTAGACAGTTGGAAAGGCAAAAGAAGAGAGAGGGTGGAGAACATAAACCTCAAACTCACAAGTGATCCAAGAGCACTCACTCATAAGTAGACCGATGCCCATTCAGCCACTGAGTACTGGCTACTTCACAAAAACTCCCCCCATCCCAGTTTTATCAGTGAACATGACATTATATGGCATGGAATAGTTCCTTGCTCAATTCAGGTCAGCTGTCCCAGCTGTCCCTTCCCATAGCCAAACCCAGTACAAGCTTATTAGTTACTGCTATGAAGATAAACTTAGGACTTATTGTACTTAACAGCAGGTCCAGTTATGCTGTGATCCTCCATTACCAAATAAGTCCTTCCTGCTATATGAAGTGCTGGGGCCTGGGCTGTGTGCCCTGAGTTGGAGTTGACCTATGGATGAGTCACAACCCAGAAGTATGTTTTGTTCCTCCAGTGGTTTCAGGCCCTAGAAGCAGAACCTGGCCCACCTGTGCAATGCCCCACCTTCCCCCAGGTGATCATGGTTGTGGGGGGTGGGCAAGGCTAAGCTATATCAACCAGGAACCAACCCGTTTGTGATAAGCACTAAGGAGCTGATCAGTTGTTTGAAGAAAGTTCCTGTGGAAAAGAGTTCCTGATGGGGCCAGTCAGAGGAGCTTCTTGTTGGGGGCAGCTCGCTGAGATCTCTTAGTGGTGTGTTCCCTCTTAGCTGGTTCAAAATGGTGAAGAGCAAACAGATGAAGAATAAGAGATGAAGATATGTTTCTTATTTGAGATGGAGAAGAGCAAATAGATGATGAAGGTATGCTGAGGGGATGTTGCTGAGTTTGGTATTGGCCTGAGGAAGAAGAGAACTAGCAGCACAAAATTGGCGTAGTTGGCAGCTCGGTCTGAAGGAAGATCCTGTGAAACTGGGTTAAATGAGACTGAGAACCCCCTTAAGGAGATCTTGTGTGCTGTCGCCAAGGTTGTGAGAAAATTAAGCTGAACAGAAAGAGACAAGGTGGAACCAGCTTGAGCAGAAAGCATTTGTGAGTAAGAAAGCATCAGTGAGCAGAGATAAAGAGACAAAAGAGATGAAAGTAATTAAAGTAGTAAAGAGCGTTTGTGAGCAGAAATCTTGGTCTTTGAGAAAGTAACTTTGTGAGTAGAAAGTGAGCAGAAAGAAACGAGCAGAGAAGTTTAGAAAGTGTTTGTGTGTAAAAGATGAATGTGAAGAACCCCAATTTCCATGTAATAAAAGACTGAATTGAACATGCTTGCGTGAAGATAGTTATAGAAATATGATGGCTGAAAGTGCCTGTGTGAAGAATTTCCTGAAAGGCTCCCTGGACCCTGGTCTGAATGGTGGGACAATGCCTGTAACTTGAGTCTGAATGTTCCAGGTCTCTGATACGTATAATTGTGGTTCTCTGGACTCTGAGACCATAAGTTGGCAGGGTAATACTGTCCGTAAAGTTTTCCAAATTCTTGGCCTGGATAATGGTAGGGTTATTATCACCTGAAAGGTAGGTCAATAAATGATGTGTGTGAGGAATTGCCCAAAAAGGGATCTGCATGATGGTAATTCTCTGGACCCTGGCCTGGATTTTGATGGGGCGATTTATGTCTGAAAAATTCTCCAAATGCCTGTTTTGGCTGAAGATGATGCAGTAGGGCAATTAGTGAGAAATTGCCCAAAACAATCTCTGGATCCTGGGCCTGAATGCCTGGTCTGGTCCAAATCTTTGGCTTGGCTGATGGTAGGGCAATTGATCATGGATGAAAATGTTTCTGTGAGAAGATTTTATAGGTGATGAGAAGCACTTTTTGTGGAAAAGACTGATAATGAAAGATAACCACAAAGGAGCTGGGGACAGTGATGAACAGAACTAATTTTGGCAAAGACATGAAGTGGACTTTCATAATGATGTGGATGCTCTGCTGGACGGTAAAGAAAGTACTGCAGAACTTCGCCACATAATGACAAACCTTGGGGAGAAGCTAGCAGATGAGTGGATAGAATGCATTAAACTGTGAAGAGTGTACGTAAGTGGTAATAGCAAAATGAAGATTGTATAAAATGTGAAATTTCTTGTTGCTGTTTTATCTATGGTAACTCTGCCATGTAAAAGGTTTTTCCTTTGCCATTAAAAGAATTTGTATGTATAGTAATTGGAAAACTATCTTTGTGCTTGGGGGTAATAGGGAGGTTGTGAATCATCCATGGTCAGGGGGCTGAATGAAGTGCTGGAGCCTGGGCTGTGGGCCCTGGGTTGGAGTTAGCCTACGGATGAGTCACAACCCAGAAGTATGTTTTGTTCCTCCAGTGGTTTCAGGCCCCAGAGGCAGAACCTGGCCCACTTGTGTGAGGCCCCACATTCCCCCAGGTGATTGTGGTTGGGGTGGTGGGCAAGGCTAGAGCTATATCAACCAGAAACCGACGAGTTTATGAGAAGAAACAAGAAGCTGATCAGTTCTTTGAAGAAAGCTCCTGTGGAAAAGAGTTCCTGTCGGGGACAGTTGGAGGAGCTTCTTGTTGGGGACAGCTTGGTGAGCTCTCTTAGTGGTGTGTTCCCCCTTGGCTGATTCAAGATGGCAAATAGCAAACAGATGATGAAGGTATGCTGAGGGGATGATGCTGAGTTTGGTGTCGGCCTGAGGAAGAAGAGAGCTAGCAGAACATACAGAAAAGCAGTGCCCAAAGCTTAGTGTAGTGGGTCTGTCTG
>VYZX01013754.1:0-23776 GCA_013401335.1 Brachypteracias leptosomus
TACAAAGACAGTCTGAGAGAGTTTGCGTTGTTCAGCCTGCAGAAGAGAAGACTCAGGGGACACCTCATTGCAGCCTTCCAGTATCTGAAGGGAACCTACAGGAAGACTGGGAAGGGACTTTTTACAAAGGCCTGTAGTGATAGAACAAGGAGTAATGGATTCAAACTGGAAGAGGATAGATTTAGGCTGGAAATTAGGAAAAAATTCTTTACTCAGAATGTGGTGAGACACTGGAACAGGTTGCCCAGGGGGGTTGTGGGTGCTCCATCCCTGGAGGTATTCAAGATTAGGTTGGATGGGGCCTTAAGGAACCTGGTCTAGTGGGAGGTGTCCTTGCCATGGCAGGGGGATTGAAACTAGATGATCTTTAAGGTGCCTTCCAACCCAAACCATTCTATGATTCTTACACAGAGCAGTTACAGTGCAATTGAGAAGGGGAGTAAATATAGAAATCTTGGTAATCTTTCTGCCTTCCTTTGCCTGCTGCTTTAGGACACAGCAGGAACCAGATCAGGCCATGAGGTGGCTATGCAACATGCTGGTTATCTCACTCCTTGAAGGACCACTCTTGGATGTATGACGTGCCAGAGCTCATCATTGCTACTCGTCCACTGCAGTCACAGCAAAACCAGTCCAGAAGATAAGCACTTCCCACCAATAGCACCATCCTTAAGAGAGCTTCACATGTCTATATTACACTTTTTAAACAACCTGTTCCTTACTCTCTTGGAGAAGTTCAGTTCCAGATTTTGATCCTAATTAAAAAAGGGTAGAGAGGTACTAAAAGTATTGACAGCCCTAACCCTAAATCTGTAGCTTTGACTTCTCCCCTAACCCCTCCTTTGCATCATTTTTTAGCCCTTTAACTCCTTCAAGAACCACATGATTCTTAATGTAATGTGTGCATGAACTGACAAGGATGAACAAGGTGTTTCAGGGACTCACAGGACAAAGCAGCTGAAAGGAATCTCCTGAGGTCTTCTGGTCCAGCCTCCCTCTCAAAAGGGGTCCAGCAAAGGAAGGTTGCTCAAGGCCTTCTCAGCTTCAGTTTTGAATCTCTGGCATGGAGATACCACTGTCTCTGCAGGCCTTCAAGTGTAAAAGAGTCCCTCTATATTTTTATATAGGAGTATCTCCAGATATAAAGGCACAGAAAGACTTACTACTTTTCCAACAATTATTTCCTCCTGTCTTGAAACCCAGAAGATGTGCAAATAGGCAGAATGCTACTATCAACTGTGCTCAATGAGGTTTAGTGGTTTTAAAATGCAAATTGCTGTTCAAATTCAAATCTTAATTTCTTTTGCATGGGAGAATCACAACTTGCACTTAGTATGTGGACAGAAACTTCTATTGGCATTTATCTGAGAGCCCTTGATGTTACAAAAATCACTAATTCAAGACATAATTTCAAAATATTCATCAACATATCAGAATTGATACATCCTCTACATCATTCTAATACATCTTTAAATCTTTATTAATTAAATAGGATTTCTACCCTTTGTTGGTAGGAGAGTTTCATGGTTTTGCCATATAGTAAGTGCCAGGACACAGATCCTGCTCTTTCCTTTTTGTTTGTTTTAAGACAAGATATAAATGGGCATTAATTTCTTAAGTATTGGCATGTGTGCAGTTTCCACCACTCCTGTAAAGGTCAGTGAGTATGTTGTCAGTGGAGGAGAAGCAAATAAGTGCTCCTTTGCCCAGGAAGGCAGGTGTTATTTGAATCACTCTTGCTAGGCAATTTTCACCTTCCTTTGAATTTATTACTTGTGTCAACATCAGCAACAATAAATCAAGCACAAGTTGCCTGTCTGCATGGACACTTCTATTGTCTCATAATGTGGGGAGCTATTGAAGAGGAGGAAAGACACTGCGTAGGTGATTCAGGTAAGCGCACTCCCTTGGGGAGGGTTTGAGGACAGTGTTTGTTCCAGCCGTCACATGTTGCAGTGACAGAGGCGCAGTTTATGGGTTGCTTGGGGCCATCAACTTCTCTGTCCAGCAGCTTCTTAGCTGTGGAGTCCAGCTGAAGTCAGTAAAAATAAAGATTTTAAGAGGATCTAACAAACAGCGCCTTGGGATTGCACAGGAATACAAATTTTTTATTAGTATATATAAAGTGCATGTCCTATACTACCACACAAGGATCACATTACTTTTCAGTTCTCAAAAGTATTCGGGCATTTAGGAAAGCCACAGCTTTGCTTATCTGGATCTAAGCCTAACTCTGTATGGGGCCATTGGCAGTGTTTACCTAACCAGCAGCAAGTGTTTCTTTAGCCTTATGCCACTTCAAGTCTCTATTCTTTTCCTTAGAGCCCTAAGTGAGCACAAACCAAGTTATGAGCTTGATGACCTCCAAGCCCTTGGTAACTATCTCTTGTATGGTGCAATGGCTGGCACAAGCCAACCTTGAATCCAGTGGGGCTCAGTAGTGTTCAGAAAAAAGCAGATGAGTATAACATATACAGATGCAACACAACCAACTGAGAAAAATGTAGAAGTGTTTAGAGTTTTTTTATGCCTACAATGGGTGTACATTCTTTTACAAAAAAAAAAAAAAAGAATAAAAATAAAGCTAGCAATGTCTCTGTTGACACCTTGTAATAATTTGCAAGTAAGAATCTTTGTGTTTTGTGCTCATATGTCCTGATTAAACTGAGTTGAAAGATAGACAATTTCAGGCTGTTTTGCTCATGGAGTTTCCAGATTATGATTCCAAAATACACATTTCAGAATTAACAGGGGCTGAGTGGCTAATAAATGCAAAATGCACCTCAGCTTTAACCATGGGCTGCAGCAGATACCTCTATAGCTTCCTCAGAGAAAAGTTGTACATTTTTATAATACTTCAAATATTTCTTTAAAGAGCTATAAAATGGGATGCTAATATATACATACACATAGAGAAAGGCAAATGCAATCAGTATTACTGGGCTAACTTTATAATACAAAAATCCACCAACATCAGCTTCATAAATAACCTTTACTAGGGAAACAACTGTTTCTTAACCCATCCAAATACTTTAGAAAGGGAGCTGCTTCTCCCATCAGTGCTCAAAAAGTGCTTTCAATGAATGCAGCAAGAGGTCTGAGAATGCATCCAGGAGGAGACTTCAGCTCTGCTCTTGGTCTGGAGCATGTTTCATTAACTTGGGGCATGTATTCTCTGTTCAATGCTGGTTCCAGGGGATGACTTTGAGGAGTGTGGCTTTAAGGGGTTAAACATATAATGATGACATACTGAAGTTTCTAATGCTAATGTTTAAATGGAATCTAGTTGATTAATGAGGTCTTTCATTTGCAGTAACTACAAAAATAATTTTTTTTTTATCTTACTTGCACAGTCTACAGTACTTTCAAAGACACCGGCTGCTCATTATGAATAATCACACAGTGTTCATAAAAGAAAAGTACACTGAAAATGACAAAATCCCCAAGTTATTAATGTGCAAATATTCGATGCAAAGTGAAAATTATTTATAAAAAACACCGAAATGTTGTAATGCCATTTGTATGATTTCAGAGTGAAAAAAAAGGAATCGATCTTACTTTTTATCATTTTCATATTTGTTATGCTCGGGATTAATTTTCACGCAAAATGTAAGTCTTCTTTTTAGACAGCTTCTGCTTTGAGACTTGAAAAATATTTAAAGAAAACAATTTGCTTTAAGAGAGTAAGAATATAAACATTGTACAATTATCTGTTAATGACATTGTAAATCTGTTTCTTAAGAACCATATTTAATTCCTGATTTCAGAACTAAATCATTAAAGTTACATTAAAATCTACTTTCTCCATTTCTGTTCTGACATTCAAAGGTGTCCTTTTTCTCTGGAAACATATTGATACAGAATCATTGCAATAACCTGTTTTGGGAGCTTCTGTGTTTCAGGTATTAAAATAATAACAAAGAGGAAGAAAGTATGGGAATGTGATAACATCAACTTTAACAAATTCAAGAAGAGATCCTTTCCACACAATGAACATTTAGTCTATAGAAAACTTGAAATATAAAAAGCATCTTTGAGGAAAGGAACAGGCTTCAAGGTGGGAGTCAGCCTGCAGCTATCAGTAGCAGGCAGGTAACTTCTTAGGGCAGAATATACCAAGCCTGCTTCAGGAAGGAATCCCTACCTTCCTATTGAAGTAGCTGGTAACAATTACCCATATGAAATTAGGTGTTTAAATGTAGGCACCTGAATTTATACTGGTTACATTCCATTTATAGTATATCTAAAGTATCCACTACTTCAGAACACGATCCTCTATAAATTATCTCCCATTTGTGATGCCCTTATCTTAGAGACAAAGCAGAGAGACTAAGATACTGAGTGTGACATGCTGAAGCGTGTCACATGGAATAAAACAAGGATCTGGCCTGGGTATGTCATGGTTGAAGTAATGCAAGTTGCAGCCTTGAGGAAAAAAAAAGATTTGGAGCTCACAAAATTAATGAATTTGCTTAAGTTTCCTGTCATGGAGCTATTTGTTGGCATTTGTTTGCTTATCTGGCAGTCAGATTTAATATTTGACAGTATTACTTGACATGCCTAGGCTCAGAGGTTTCTAGGAGATTTTTTTTACTTCCCAGACAAAGTAAGTATGGGCAACTTATCCTGATGTAGAGCTCCACCTTTCCGCCACGCTCCTTAGTGATACTAAAAAAAAAGAGAGATAGGAAAGGTTGTGATTTGAAAATCATTTTAGCCTCTATAGGATTTTGAAGACCTTTGAAATGTGTTCTGAGTTTCATGTAACACAATTTCTTCAAAGCAATGAAAAGCTTAAATTAGTGTTGCTTGAGAACATTTCGAGACCATTTTTTTTCCCTGTAAATTAATTTCTGGTGTTATTTTCACTGCTTTTGGCTTGCAATAATTTAATCAGAATCTGCAATCTTCTATCAGTTATTGTGCCACTCTATAATGTTCCTTTACACTTGAATGGAGCCACTGAGTACATTTCCAACCTATTGAGGAGACACATTCTGGGTGCTGCTGGTTCCAAACTTTACATTTCAGTGTCTGAGAAGCACAGAAACAATTAAAATAGGTCAATGTCAACATTATTGTATTTTTCTCATTATGTGCACTGAGGATAACTTACCCTCATGTACTCATTTCAAGTCCTATATTCTACTGATAATTGTTTCACATCTCAACAGAGATTGTTTTGAAAATATGGAGATTCCTTAGATAGGAGTATATGATATATCCTAAAAAGAAAAAAATAAATCTCTATTGTGCAGACTAGTTGCACACAAAAAATGTGTCTGATTGCAATTTTTACTTGTTGTTTATGACAATTTACAATAGGCTTTTGCCACAAATCCTAAGCAGGATCTATCAATCTTTCTGTTGTAAAGTAAAACAATGCTTTGTATGACCCCGGTGCTGTAATATTTTTCTAATTAAAATCACTATAAAATTCGTTTTTCCTCTACTTCCTCCTCCACATCCCACTCCCAATTTTCTCTCAGAATGAGAAGGCTACCGTTTCTGTCTACTACCAACATAAATCAATTCATAACAAATAGCCTAGTGTGATATCTATTAACTTGTCACCAGGGATAAAATTTATTTAAAAGTTAAGAAGTGTTTTGTAATACGAAATGCTGCCCAGTGCTGCAGTAAATAGTATATGCTTCCTTAATAGAGCACTTTTTCAGCCACCATTTTAGAAATGCAATCTGCCAGTACTTGGAAGACTGAATGAAATTCACATACCATGAACATCTTTAGTGATTAGTGTCTCAAGAGTAACACTTACTTTTCTGAACAGCTTGCCTTGTATTATGTCAACAAGATTTTCCATTGGTTTATTGTCCCTTCCTTTTTCCTTGTTTTCTCAAACAAGCAAGTAGATCACCTCTTTTGGATAGGGACCTAAAAAAAACACGAAGCAGATAGATAGTCCAAACAATTTTCTGATATAAATCATGGCATGGAACTCAACTAATTATTTTCTTTTTCTGTAGGTTTTATGGTAATTTGATTTTAGTTGTCCAAATATGAATGCATTTGTTAATCAACTCTGGCATGTCCAAAACTGTGTAAGAAATCTTCTCATATTTTCTAAGCAGATTTTGAAAAACTCTTTTTGGAGTAAATCATCTCGCTTGATAGGTGAGTAGGGTAAAATATGTACTACAGCATTTGTTTCCCTAGTCACATCACTTGTATTATTCTGTTTTCCTCTCTTTATTAACATCTAATGAGAAAGAAGAAAGAGAAAAAGACACAGAAATCACAGGAAAAAGAGAACAAATGACAATAACACAGTATTTCAGCAGATTACATGGGAAAGGGAAGAAAATTCATATCCAAACACTTACATGAATCTTTTTAAAGATAAGCATAAAGAAAATCGTTTGTATTGCATGTTAAGGTTCTCTTTAAAATCTCATTCATTTGTAAAGGAGAAAACATTGCTCTATTTTTCCAGTTCCGTGTACCACCCTGTGTTAACTTCTCCTCAGAGATACGTTGGATAGGTCATTTAGCAATTTTGCATAAATTGGAATGTTTCAGATTTCCCTTATCTAAGTATGATTCATTTAGCTACTAAAATTGCTATTGAAACCCATTTTGCATCATTAGCTGGTATTACTAAATCGTTCAGCATGCTCAGAAAACACAACCATGGGAAAACATATGTTCATGTGAAGCATTTTTGATAAGCTGTTATAAAGAGAGTTCCAGTACATAAACCCATAACTTCTGCCTATAAAATGAAATGTGCAACAAGTAGGCCAAATCTTGATTATATCTCTGATATTAAAGCTGCAGTTTTGGTTTATTTTGCTGCATGGTGATTATGCCATCTGTGAATGACCCCTTAAACCCCTCTGCAGTCTTCTGTACAAAGTGGGAAAGAGCCGTTTTTATGTTTATGCTTTCATTTAATATTTAGGTTTTATTTAGACAATCCCAGTTCATGATTTCTGGTCTGGCCTAGAAATAAGGAGATCTCAGTCTTTCCTCACAGCTCTCTGGCCTGACCCCTGCCCAGCAGCCATAATGCAGCTCTGGAACAAGGGCATGCTCCCTGTGCCACTGGGGGGGCCAGCTCAGTAGCCTCCTTGAAACTCTGGACAATTTCCCAATTAACAGAATGTGGTAGATACATCTCTTCCTTGCTCATAATAATAAAGCAAGGCAAGAACCATCTCTTTCTTATTCATCATAGTCAAGCAAGGCAAACACCACCATAAAACATTTTTACAAGCAACCAGTTGCCACAGGGTTATATTTTTTCTTTGAAAATCCACAGCAACCATGTTGATTCTTTGCTGGAAAAAGATACAGGAGAGCCAAAGCTATGTGTATGTTTTCCTTCATCTGTATGAGCAAAGCTCTTTAAAATAAAATAGGGGCTCCTTTCCAGAAATCCAGTTAGTGAATTGGCATAATTTCTACCTTGCAGGTTTTTGCATGTTAAATCAAAAGACAGAGCATTTCCATGATACTGCCTGGACCGAAGCTGTGGTCTGGCATTTGGTGGCAGATCTGCTCTGGCTAGTCAGTGCCCCATCCAGTCACCCTTTCTGATGGCTTGCTTCTGGCCATGAATCATTTTGTCCCTGTTGCTGCACTTGTGTCCATGTGGTCAGGTAGGCTGGAGAAATTCTATCCAGCAGAAAAATAACCTCTGGAAGAAAATAAGCAAGAGTGTTTACTCTCCAACCTGCTTCACTGCCCACCAGAAAAAAAATCCTGAACCAGCATGGGACTGCGGGATGACAAGTGAGACATGAAGCACAGGACAAAAGCCAGCAGCAGGACAGCTACTGCTTGCACTGGCATGACCACCAAAAGCTGTTTAGCACACCGTGCCCACGGCACCCTACCTGTCACCTAGTTGATTTTCACCATCCTCTCTTCTCAAGTTCTGTCTCCTTCCTTGCATTTCTCAGTAAGCAATTCTCCAGGGTGTAAAGCTTCACTTACCACTAATGCCTCTACGGTTCTGTGCAGAGCAAGAAGCACCAGCATCTGCTCAGGCAAGTCAGCAGAAACAGCTGTCCTTCCGTTTGTTCAACAGCATCAATGAGGTCATAACTGCCAGCAAACATTTCTTCACTGACTCGACCTACCAGCAAAGCAAACTTCTCACAAAACCCAGTTAAATATAGCAAATCCACTGTTTGTCTTCTTCCCTGATATTACAAGGACATTTGGAAATTAATCTGAATGATCATTGTCTTTCTGACAATCAATCTCCCCAGCAGATATCACATGTGAGTTTTCAATGATGTGCCCTTACAGAGATAATAGAGAGGAAGTATTGAAGTCTTCAGGGATGCAGTACTTCCCAAAGCCCATTTCTTTGTGTTACATGGGTTCTCCATGGCAGAGGGGAGCTCACATGTCTTGATTCCTTCAGTGTGGACAGATAGGATCCTTTGAGCAATGTTTTGTGAGGCAAATTGCATACACTAAGCAGTGCTCTAGCAGGCAGACAGCCAACCATCAGTTTAGATGCACAAAAAGCTAATTTGAAAGAGCAGTAAGCAGTGAGAAAATGCTAAGAAACACTATTGTCTGCACTTCTCAACTTGCAGGCACACTGGTGAGGGAAAGGGGGCTGGAAGTGGGATAGTTTGGGCCAGGAGCAAGGTGTCACCAAACGCTTTTGAGGGCTATGATGACCCTTCCTGTGTCTCTCCCGTCCCCACAGCACAAAGGCAAGACAGAGGCAACTCACAGCTGCTGAAAAGTACAGCACTGTTTTACCTAATCTGTGAGTCATTAAAACATTCTTATTCCCTGACTTAAGGTGAGGATAACACCTAGACAAAGCTGATGATGGCATGCACACCATGTTTGCTGGAGGCTCTCACCTCTCAGTACAGGCACGCAAAAAGATGAGACATTTTGTAAAAATATTGAAATGCCACCACTGTAGGAAACTCCACAAAGTAAATGGAAAGATTTTCTCCTTTTTAATGGCACAGCAGACTCACATAGTACAGCTGCTTAGGTGCTATTTTTGTATCACATTGCTCAAAATCATTGCATCTCACTGCAGAGAGGGGTGCTGGGCGGTAGTATGAGAAAGAAGCAGAGATGCTGTGTCTGAGGAGTCATTTTAAAAGCTCCATGAATTTAGTGTAGCTCCACAGAGGAAGGGAGTGTTGATAGCTGACAGGATACTCTCTGCCATTAATTAAAGCCTGTTTACTTAGGGATCATATCTTGATGCAATGGAAGAGAATTATTTTTAGATTGATTTCACCTTTATTGCCACTGAATGAAATTAACGTTAGCTGAACGGCTCACTTGGAAACATAAAAAACAAAAGCATGTTAGAGTGCCAATTACAAGCATAAGGTCTGGAATGGCTCTCAGAAGTAAGCAGCAGCTACCGGTCCTTGTGAAACGACTCTGCAATGCCCTCTCTCCTTCCTGCTGTTGGGTTTCCTGGCTTGTGATTCTTCAGAACAGCTCATTTTACTGCAGACAGAAGCAAACTGGAAGATTTTCTCCCATGATTAACCCACTGTCCAAGCTGACTACAGTTATTCATGTTCATGGCAGCATGTCTACAACTGCAAACCTGCCCCTTCATGTGAAATCATTATACAATATTTATTCTGAGCTGTTTGCCCGGTTTTAGAGTATATGTTTTCATGAGCTGGAGAGGCACCTTTCCCTGATGAAATCAGTCAGCTCAGGGACAGCTTTGATCTTCGCATGTCTTCCATGAAGCAAAAAAGATTTTGCAAACAGCAACTTTGAAGGAAGTTGGCTTTCAGCCATGAGCAAGAAAAAGTAAATATTACATGTCAGTTCAGAATTTTATGGAGAATTTGGGGGTAAGACTTTGTTTTAATAGAAAACAAATTTAGGAGAATTGAAATTTTTCTGTCATGTTTCAATTTCTGATGTGCAAAATGAAAATGAAACAGATTAGCTTAGGTTGGATTGATCCATGCAGAACTAATTTACTTTGCTAAATACAATTAAAATATCTTGTCTCAGGACAGTTCAACATTAATCTTTCCTTGAACTGCCATAGTGCTTCATGGGAACTACAGTTTATTCTCTTGAGAGACAGTTACTTGACAGACTGCATACCTTATGGTCCACACAGTTTTTAAATGAGACTGGGCAAAATGAAGCCTTTGCATCACTGAATTTCATCCTGATATATTACTTTGGTCAAACCTGAAAATGTAGGGAGAGTTTGGAAGAAAATTTAGGATTCTACCTGCCTGGAAAGCTAAAAATTTGTTTGTACCAGGGTTTGCAAAGTGTAAAAGTAGGTCATACCTGGCCCTCCAAGCAAGTAGTGAACCTTCCAGGTCTTTGGAAATGGAGACTTCTGTGGCTACCTTTGGAGAACCAGAACAGCAATGCATAAACAACAGCTCAGATCCCTCAAGGTGGACTGGCAAAACAAGCTCAATGTCCATCACCCAGACTTTTACTTTGCAACACTTCTGTGAAGAAATCATCCCTCATGATTGCCAAAGGTGTGATTGTATTGCTCTAAAAGCTCTCTGAATTGTGCCATTCAAGAATAAAAGCAGCAGATCTCCTCTCCAAACATCTTTGAACAGATGTATACCTTGTCATTGAATGCTTTCCTCTCAGTTGGTTTTTTTTTTTTAGTTTTCTTTTTCTTTCCAGAACAGTTTAAAAATTGATCCCTTTTCTTTCAATAAGCTCAGGATTTTGAAGGGTTCAGCTGTAGATATAACAACCGGTTTTCACTACTGAAAATGCAAGGGTGGTACAGTACACACTTAGAAGTAGAGCTTCAACATTTTATTTTCACAAAAAGGCTATTTCTTTATAGGCCACTAATGAGGAGAAGTCTGTATAGTAAAAAAAAAAAAAAAAGAAAATGGCATACACAGGTGGCAAAGAAATTGTAGAAGAATATGCCTTTAGTGAAGACATATTAACACCAGCCCGCTGTTACTCCAAGCAGCTGGCTGAGCTGAACCTGGTTCCTCCGATCATTCCCACTGGAGCTCTCTCTCCTGGGGAGACTGAGAGGGAAATTCACACAGGGGAGTCAGCTGCTGCTGGGCACTGGGAGCTGAAAACTTTCAATTGATCTTTCAATTGATCTTCTATCATGGGGCTTTAAAAACACTTAGTGGTTTGGTTTGGGTTTTTTTGGAGGGGGAGGGAGAGGGCATTACAATTTTATAAAAATCTTCTCTGGTTAAACGGTGATTTCATGATTCCAGTGATAACTTTGAATCTATGCATGCACACGGCCATGCTCCAGCACATACTATTCACAAGATAAGAAGCTTAGAGATAAACAATTGCCTTCTTTTCACTTTAGGTGTTCCATAAGCAAAGACAAATACATAATGTGACAAATCCCCAAGCAGTGAAGTCAGTGGAGGACACTGATTTACAGCACCTGAGGACTGAGAGCAGAGCAGTCACTTTGTCTTCTTGAAGGAGAAGATTCTTTCTTTCTTCCCTAGGATTTCTCCTGTAGGCTACACAGATCGTTAGAAATGAACTAATTATATGGAATGTTTTAAAAATATTTTATTTAACTAGGGACACACTTTTAATTGAATCAATACAACATGACAGGCCATACATTCCCCTAGATGGAATTAGGTGTTTGGCATGAATCAAGAAATGGCATGTCCCTTGCCTAACATGTCTGCTTACTATTATCTCACTGCAGGTGTATTTCCTAACGTCCACAACGAAATAACTTCCTAAATTTTGTTGAGGGACTCTATATCAGAATCCAGGTAAAGATTAAAGTTAGCATTTTACTTAGGAGTTTGTGTCCCAGTTTAAAAATTAAAATATCTTCTATGCCCTTAAGTCTCACCAAAAGTCAGTCATAAGCTTTTAAGTATTCATTGTATTGAAAAGAAGATTTATAAGCATCTGAATACCTTATCTACTACCCAATGCAAAATGAATGTTAGCATTGAATGAATTATTATGTTAAGATTATTGTCATATTATTTTTAAAGCTTTATCTGGTCATAGCTTAATGTTTTGTGTAGGTTCAGCTTCATCTGTACTTATTAATTCAAAGTTACTTAAAAAGAACTCATTAATAAATGTATTTTCCTGTCATTCTCATTTATTCACTGCAATCACAAGAATTAATTTCATCAACAACAAAATTCAAAAATATAGCAAATATAACCAATCTCAAAAAGGTCATTTGTAGGGGTATAAACTTCAAATTATTATTATCCACTGATGACTGCAAAGGTATTATATATTTTAAGTACTAATGCTTGTGGGCTTCTCTTGGTGGTAAAAGTACCATGCTATAAATAGCATCTTTCCAGATCAGCATATTGGCAGACAGCACAGTAAGCATGATTCTGGTGTCTCTTGTGCAAATACTGAAGTTTATCCTGCTGTGATTGATATCTCTGTGTTGATATACTCTACTTCTAAATTCGCTTCACCATTTTCACTGTATTATCCCTTACTTCAAGTCTGCTTTAATTTGCTTTCTAGTTATTTTACATAATATGTAACCTGGGGAAATTGAAGCTCTTGCTTTCCCTGTACCTCGAGTTTTCAGAAATGCCTCCTTCTCAGGCCTGAAAAAACAGAGATGCCAGCAGGCAGGAGATGTTATGCCGAGGGGGAGAGGACAGGATCTGTCTTGTTTTAATCCATCACCTCAGATCCCATCCGATATGGAAGAAGTCAGCCTAGCAGGATTAACTGTTGTTGGAAGTATTACCTCCTGTGCAAGACATGTGTGCACGTACAGGTGCAGGCAAAGTTTTCCACTTGTGCTGAAGAAGTAGAGAGGATGAGCACCCAATAATCATGGGATTTTTCTCTTACTCCAAATGGTTTAAAAGCTGCGGATGTTCAAACCACGAGTGCCCTGTCCCTGTCAAGGTCCCCATCCTTTATGACCCCCTTCACATTCTCAAATGTGGCCCTTGAAATCATACAGGTTAAGGAAAATATGTTACATTTGATAGTAAATTTGAAACATCTTCCCCCAGCTGTCAACACAAGCTTGAATGAGCTGGAGAGGAGATACGGTGTTATGTTGTGCTGGCTGGTCCTTCTCTTTCAGGGGAAAGAGAAGAGAGTAAACCTGACTGTTCCACAACTGATGGGGTTAAGATGAAATATTAGGATTTTTTTTTTCAATTTTTGCTGAGATTATAGCTAAGAGAACAAAGAATATCAGAAGAAAGGGACTCAGAGGAATGGGGAAAAAATGTGAGAGAAAGTGTCTGAAACCTGCATTTATGCCTCTATTTTAAATCAACTTGTGCATGAGAAATATTCTGTCTTTTTTCCATTAGCCAATATTCCCTGAACCAAAGTGAAAGTCTGAATACTAATATTATTGACTAGGATGTGGGAGACCTCACCCTAATCTCTGACTGAACCAAGCAGGCTATCTATCTTTTTAAACACAAAGAGCTCACGTCTGCAGAAAGAAACTCTCAGCCTACTGGAAGCTCAGGGAATGTGAGTTACCTGTTTAGCATTTCCTTGCTCCTCTACTGGCCATTGCTGGAGACAAACTATTGAATTTGGGGTACCTTTGCTCTCACTCACTGTGCCCTTTTCTGTGCTTTTAGATGGTCAGGATTGGACTGCAAGCTCCGTCTTGGATCTAAGAAGCATCTCTTCAAAAAAATTACTAAATTTAATTGGTAAATCTTCCCTAGTCATGCAGAAAAAATCCTATTTCATCAAATCTGTATTTTACAATTTAGAAAGTGCTTCATGAAAAGAATCATCAGATCTAATGCCCACATTCTTGTCAGCTGGGGGAACTCAGAGGTACCCTCAAGAGGGGCTGGACCGAATTTTTCTCAAACTTCCTAAATGCTTACTTATAAAGAGTACCCTCTTTTCACAGTCAGGACAGTCTAGGGGAAGGGATGGTAAGGAAAAGCTGAGACCACTGTGTTTGGTTTTGAGCTCCTCACTACAAAAAAGACATTGAGGTGCTGAAGCATGTCCAGAGAGCAATGAAGCTGGTGAAGGTTCTGGAGAACAAGTCTTATGAGGAGCAGGTGAGGGGACTAGGGTTGTTCAGTCTGGAGAAAAGGGGGCTGAAGGAAGACCCTATCATCCTCTACAACTACGTGAAAGGAGGTTGTAGCAAGGTGGCCGTTGGTCTCTTTTCCTAAATAGTAAGAGATAGAACGAGAGGAAATGACCTCAAGTTGCACTAGGGAAGGTTCAGATTAGATACTAGGAAAAATTTCTTCCCCAAAAGGATTGTCAAGCACTGGAACAGGCTGCCCAGGGAAGTGGTTGAGTCACTGTCCTTGGAAGCATTTAAAAGACATGTAGACACAGTGTTTAATGACACGGTTTAGTGTTGGACCTGGCAGGGCTTGATTAGCAGTGGGACTTGATGATCTCAAAAGTCTTTTCCAACTTAAACAATTCTATGATTCTGTAAGATCACTGAATGCAGCTGCACTAGCAGCAAGTGACCCCCGAAACACTGGGAATGGCATCTGGGAAGTGGTGGCCATGCAGGGTGCCTGCCATGTAACCCTGGCCTGTTGAAGAGCTCCTCAGGCTCTGGCACTCTATGAAGCAGTCTCCAAAGGGCTTTATTGTCCCTATACTGCCCCAGCTCTACAAGCTGAATGTAGGGAGCAGAGATATGACTAACTGCTGCCTGAGACACTTAGGAAATATTTCATTGGGATCTTCTGATAAGCATAAAAAATGGTCTAACTGATACCCAGCAACATTTTCTTCCCAACGTTTTCATTGTTGTGGAAGGTAGGCATGGTCAGACTGAACATCTGTTTGGCCCCTCCAACCAGTGTATCCAGCTTTGAATAGCCAGCAGCTCTGAGGGTGCTGAGCCAGGAGCAGGAACCTTGCACCACAGAAACCCTTCTAAGTGCCAAAGTACACTACATTTCTGATATATAAAATTACAACTGCTTTTATACATTCATTTTGTACACTGCCAGAGTAAACCATCTGGAAACCCAATGTGTTAAGTAACATTACCAGGTAAAACACTTGTATTTCACCTCTATAGCTATAGAAACAATGAGAAGTAAATGAGCTACAGTGTGAAGTTGCATGCAAGAAATCAAAAGGTTGGGTGCTCTGAAGGATTGTTATGGGCTCAGGAGCAGAGAACAGCCCTCCACTATGGTCCTCCGTAACCAGAGAAAGACAATCAGCTGTACAGCTAGTGCATTTTATCATTAAGCAGCATCTTCAAATGCCAAACTTATTTACTGAATTTACAGTTCTATGTTATCTCTTACAAGCAATGCAAAAAAGTAATATGCTTCGTGTAGATTAATCCTTGTAATTCTACACTGCTTACTCGCAGAGATAACTCTCACTCACTTTGTCTTCTCATTATCTAAACAGACATGCCTTTCCTTAAGTCATCAACAGAGGTCATCACACAAATGCCCTTGTGGAATATTCATTAATCAAACAACTAATTTGAAATGGATCTTCAAAGCATTATTCATTCCCCATCATTCTTCATACATCAATTTAAATGCTTTATGTGTATAATGATTAGGTTGATGTTTAATTAATTGTGAAAATGTGAATTAAAGCTAAATTACAAGACAAATTATTCCACAGCACACAAAAAGCTTAATTCTCTACTGTTAAGTTTCAGAATCTCGGCAAGTTTCCATAAACACCTTTGTCAGCTTCACATTGTGAGATTATAGCAGATGAGTTGGCTACACTTTTTAATAAAAGTTATAGTCTCAGTGCCACTAATTTACTGCTTCCAATGGCAGAATAAACAAAGGTTAATGCAAATACACATCATCTATTTGCAATTAAGAATAAATAGGATTATTATTTGAGAGGCAACTCAGAGGGCCCAAGACAGAGAAAGATACACTGGAGATGTTCTTCTTCATCTTGAGAATTTGTCTAATCTCATTAAGCCCTTAGCTCTAATAATTAATTTCTCAGAGGTTGCCAAAGATAAACAACCATCTACAGAGTATGAAACAGGTGACACACTATGTGACATACATGCCTCAGACATGGCAAAAGTCAGTTGGTTTTATGACAGAGTAGCGTCCAAATTACAGCACATTAGTTACATCTGTTCTATTTACAAACCAGCAGCTCTACGTTTCAACTGGATAATCCATTATTATGTTCCTTCGTACAGGTTTTCATACATTGTTGCTCTTGCAGAATGGATACTGCTTGTAAGTGCCAGGAGGGCATTTCATAAATGGATGGCTGATCTCAGTATACTCCAGACCAAAGTACTTTGGTATGCCTTCTGCTGAAATACATAAAGTAGCAATCTAATAAGCTAATGTACAGAAATAACTTCACTCATTTACACATGAAAACTAGCCAAATATTTTTATGCAAAGAAAATTGGAACAAATTCAGAATTTCTATTTCAGTATAGCTGAAACACATATTTATATATGTGCATATATATTGTCAAAGAGTCTATATACAGCCAAAGAGGTGCATAGCATGATGCATGATTTAAAAATAATTATGGTAAGTAATGGTCGCATCTAATTTTTATTACAAAAGTAAATATATATTCTAAATAGATTTATTTTCAGCTGGTTATTTAATAAAGGTAGGACAAAAAAAGGCCACTCATTACATTTTTTTCACCTGCTCACAAAATGAATAGGACAAAAGTTGTGCAAAAGACATCATATTGAATTCAAACAAAATCAGAACAGGATATGCATTTTACAGGACAAGTTGACAGCAATTGGTCCCAATGTGGCAAGGCAGTAAGCACAGGCATTTGTTAGCACTGTTCAGAGCCTTGGTTATGTAGAGTACACATATGCTCCAGCAACAAAATCTAAAATCACATCCTTTAGGCCTATACATTTGCAGTAATGCATCAAAGTAAGAACCGAGGTTCCTTTAGATACATGCTTAAATGTATTGCATGATAAGCCTACATTGTTGAATGGACAATGCCTGAAGGAAAAGGCAGTAAGATTTGAATAGAGCTGTTCAGAATGAAGGAATTTTTCTTTTTTCTTTTCAAAAGCCTGCATGAGCTAGTCTGAGGTGCCTTCTTGTTTGTATGGCTCAATGAGAAACGCTGAACATCTACAGCTCTCACTGTATCAGAACCAGATGCACATCCAGTAATAAACCAATTCTCTTAGATTTACTTTCTGGAAGTAACCAAGGAAAACCACCAACTTTTACCAAACACTGCTATTTCAGCACCAAATCCTTGAGTGCAGAGACCTGGGCCACCAGAAAAATATGAATATTAAGGATGCTGACCATTAGTCAAGATGAAATTTCAGATCAAATTAATGTCAAAATACAATGCAGAAAAAGCGAAATAGTCAAGCAGCATTTCATTAGCTTTCCTGTTTAAGGAAAGTTCAGTAGAGCTTTTCAGATGAACCAAGAGTTTTCAATGTGCTCAGATGTCTCACCTGTAATAAGTACCTTTTTTTCCCTTCCTTTTTTTTTTCCCTTTTATTTTTTTCTTTTTTCCCCCCCTCCAGCTGGGTTAATAGCTTTATGGCCTACAAGCTGCATATGCTAAGAAGAAGCAATGGCCAAATTCCACTTCAGGACAGCACAGTCTTTAGCAACTGATAAAGCAACATTAATAAAAGTGGTCTCATCCAAGTTAAAGCAGGTATCATTCAGAAGACATAAAATACAGCAAAAAGGATTGAAGTATATGTCTAGTTTTCAGTGATTTATTTATGAAATTCCTAGGGGACATAGCCACACAAAGGTCTCAAAGCTCTGGTCTGTGGTAAATAGTATGTCATAATATATTTAACAAATGATAATTCAAACCACAGAAAACTGTACAGGAAAAGGTTCAGAAAATGTTTCCTTGCTTGGAAGCTACTGAACACTTGATTTTAGCAGTTTTATTATAGCTTAGGGGTAAAGTCACTGCTTACTCTACAAATAAATAATTTCCCCTCTCTGTAGTAGCAGAGATTTTTGTTCACATTAAGATTGTTCAAATCCTAGAAAAATTACAGGTCAAGATGTAGAAGCTTCCATGAAAATGTCCCTGTGGTTTGTCAGACACTAATGAAGGAACAGTTTCATATATGGCAGTAAGAAGCCTTCAGAGGTTTTTCAGAACCAATAACTGTAACAATAAAATATGAGCAAGAGAAAATTGATTTAGCATCAGAGAAAACCTCAGGTGGTATATCATCCTGGCTCTCAGAGTTAATCACTGAAAAATAAAGGGAAATACTATACAGAATCCTGTATTGGATTCTATAGTGCCAAGTGTCTGTAGCTATAAATGGCCCACACAACAATGATCCTATGCTGCTGCTTGAAAGGTCATTCCCTCGTCTGGCATTGCTGCCAGAATCAGCATTTTAATGCCATAAGCAATTGTTTCCTTCCCTTGATGTTCAGATATGCCAAGTACTATGTGGGAAGTACCATTCCATTAGCAAACCTCATAGACACCTCTCATAGTACATCTCTCTCTTGTCCTGCTGCCTGCTGCATATTACAACCCATTTACTCCTTACCATGCTGCTGCCAGCCTGCAGCCCATTCCCCCAGGAGTTTAGATACATTGCTTTTCAGTGTCCCATGCTACATTTTATAGGATATGTACTTTCAGGATATAAGTTTTCACTGCTGGCTGCTTTTACAAAGGGAACTCCACCCACAGAGGATCCACTAGGTTTCCATTTTTACAAACACTGAATAATGTTAAACATTGGAAAAATTGTACAGGAATTTAGTTGGGTTTTGGCTGGCATATCCTCATATGTCATGCTGTGCCTGTTTTCAATCCAAACGCTCGGAGGGGAATGACATGTGTGAAGAAACCCTAAGCTGTGGATTTGTATCAGAGGAAACCTCTGTGGGTCTGCCTTTGGTTATTGCAATAGCCCTATGCCAAAATCCAACAGACCTCTATTCAGGCTCTCTCTCTAAATAGTTGAGTTCTGACTTTCCTTTCTTTCTTGCTCCTTTCTTTCCTCTACTATTTCTACTAACTGTTTCTGTAAAAAAACCCAACAAACCAAACAACAAACACAAAAGCTATACAGTCTCATTAAGCTTGGATACGAAGGTCATAATATGTACTGATGAGGACTGTGCAGAAATGTTGTTCTTTATTTGCAAGTGAGATGCTCAAATGCCCAACCATATCTCTGCCTGGCTCCCAGGAGATCATCCTATAACTTGTCATATTCACCTTAATTAATTCAGAGCTTGTTTGTTTTGTCCTAGACATTTTTTTTCTTCTTTTAAGGAAAGGCTACTGGATGGTAACAATGAAAAGGGCAAAAGTCATGTAGATAGAGTCTTCTGAAAGGTCAAACCATTAAGAATTTGCTTATATCTTTGTGTCTGCACTTTTGCTACTGATATCCAAAAGATGACTCCCAAAACTGAGCAGGAGAGTCAACTCCCTCAGTCCCAGCATACTCCACATCAGCCTCCACTCATCTGCTCTGTGTAACTTGGCTCCACTCAAGATGTTTTCTGTTTACAGTGTTTACTGTCACAGCCCTTCCACTCTGTGTAAACAATCCAAAATATCAGAAGCCATTAATACCTGCTTTAAAACATTTCATCCTTAGAATCCTTGACTACTCTGACAGAATGAAGAAAAATGTAGATCTAACAACATATTATCAAAAACCTTGCAATGAGTACAGTGAGGTAGAGAGTGTATTTGCCACCAATCCTCTAGCATTTTGATTGTCTGCTTTAAGGTTTTTCCTTATTCTTTTTATTGATTTAAGAGTAAAATGTTTGAGAACGTCTATATTTCTGCTACACACAGATTATTATCAAGTAAAGATAACCATCATCAAAGAAAAATAAAACACCAGTTTATTGTCATTTGTCCCTTCAAAAATACCCGCTCAATCAAAAGAAAAATCAGGAACAAGAAATGATGAAATAAAACACTTCTAGAAGAAAACATTTTTACCAGCAAGGAAAATAGCCTGTTCTGTTAACTTCTACTGTTAGCTCTCTTAGAAGTGGTCTTGCCTGCAGACTTCTATTTTCTCCTGGATCTCCAGGAAGAAAGTTCCAGCTGATAACTTGCGGAGCTTCAAATTCTCACCTTTTATTTTTTAGCAGGCAGTAGAGAGAAACGTCTTTAGCAGCTTAAAGCTTCTATTCCTCTACTAGAACTATTACTTGTATTCAAAATATATTTCCCATCACCAAACCAACATGATTTCCCAGTGTCAGTGCAATACAATTTCACATTCTTTGCATTTAAAATATTTGCTACCAAAACCTACTCTCTCTCAACAATAAGCCCACGGAAAATGTGCAATTGGTCAACAATGTAATTACTTGCAAGGACCTTCATTCCATAAACCAGTGGAAAGTCTTTCTTTCTCTCTCTCTCTCTCTCTCCATTTTTAAGATACATATATTTCAGAAGCAAGAGATACCTGAGACAGAACTCTGTATTTTACTTAATTACACTCTGTAAATTTTTCTGAAGTTATTGGATTTAATTTGACCCACTCAGTATTTTAAGAAAGGTGAAGGGGAAATTTAGTAGCTTTTGATAGCATCATGATAGTGCTTTTGAGGTACTTACAATAACTTACCCAAGCTAGCAGGAAGGTTGCTTTGGTGCTTTCATATAACCCAACCTCTGCTGGTTTTCCTTCCAGAATCTCATTCACTGATTTTAGCTTTGATTTCTACTACACTGGAAGCAGTGTGAGGCATTAATCTTTTCCTGGTTAATCATGAATCCTCCAAAGTCTCTCATTTTCCTTTGATGAGATGAATTGTGAAGGTCTCTGGATCTCAAAGAAATCTCAGGACAGTCCTAAGTGTGATGACTTTCAGTTCAACAAACGCAGTACTAAGCCAGTGGTGTCTCCAGGCTACAGACTGCAAACTGGTGGTGATGCAGACACAAGCTATTGGTCTTTGGAGCCACCCCACAGAAATGTCTAATCCCTCCGTAGAAGGCTATAGAAACTTTGGAAAATAAGAGTTCCTGAGGTTCTGTGATGAATTATGAGGAATAACAATGGTCCCTGAGCCAATAGCATCCCCCAGGGCTTCTATCTCAGTTGTATTTACAACTGTTGCACTTCTAACACACCTGGACCGGTCATCTTGGAGCATGGCATCAACATTACAATTGAATCTTCTTTACCAGTCACAGCTGACCTGTGTCTTAGCCTTAGCACTAGTCTCATCCTGAAAACTGTGTCCCCAGCAGATATCACCCACCCCTTGTGCCACTGCCAGGGACTGGTCTTTCCATCATGAATGGTTAATGCAGTTTCCCAGCAGTGTGAGGCAAGCTGATGGTCATTTGGGGATAAAAGGGTAACACCCTGACATGTCTGTGGCCTTAAATACTCCAGAGTTAAAACTGGGCATCAGCACAGATGCACCCACAGAAAACGTTTTTAGCAGCACAAGTTACTGGCAGAAGGTACTGTGGTGTCGGTCTAGTGGTATTTGTGCTCAGAGTTACAACTTTGGGATAGAAAAAGCTCATATGCCTATCAGACAGAGTTACAGCAATTAAAAAACTGCAGTCGAGTGGAAGTCTAGAACAACATAAGCAATACATATACACAAAAGCTGCTGATGATTTGCTTTTGTGGACCTCAGGCCAGATGGGAGTGCACAAAAGAGGATGACTGGTGCCAACACCCTGAAACAGAGTTGCAGCTCTCCTGGCCACCTACCAACCTAATCATACATGCACATTTCAGCACCATCAGCACAGCTGCTTCTGCACCACACAGCAAATCGGCCTTGGGGTTAATTTGTTTAAAAATTAACCCAGAAAATGAAGAGGAAGAAAAAGTTGTGAAGCCTTTTTCCTCAACTCACAGAGCTGTTACATGCAAGCAGTTGAGCTGGCACAGCTGGACAGGAGGACACTCCCTTTGGGGAGCATTATCCTGTTTAGTTAGCAAAAGTTTTCACTGTGGAGTTGCAAGCTGTGGCACTGCCTTGTCCACATCATCATCTTGATGCATAACATAGATGCATTGCTAGTCTCTCTTTGTAGTCAGATGCAAACCTACTTCGATTTACACACTCAGTGTCATCATCCCCTGCCCTAAACAGCACATATTTCAAGTTCTTTAGCACTGTAGCAACAGGTTTTCATCACCACATCCTATTTCACCACTTTCTACTTGTTTTGGAAGGGGAAAGAACTTTTATAACTGTATTTACACTTTCTCCCTTTAGTTGTCAAGGTGCAGCCTCAAGTACGCGGATGTGTATCACAAAGTTCTTAGAGTATGAGTCAAGGAAACCTATAGGCAGTTTCAGGCAGTATCCACCCTTCTTCTTCATCTCTGTCACAGTCTTACCACAGTTTCACTTATCAAAATCACTCCTACTACAGGAACATAAGACATTGGTAGTATCCTTGATTCCTCCTACTCTCTTCCTAAGTCCTACATAGGTAAATGAAAAATGGACTCTCTTATCTTGCTGGGATGCCTTCCAACATTTTCAGTGTAGTTCTCCTTCAGAGTGGAGTTTGACTGAAAACTCCCTTTGCAGAATACAGACACCATCTTCAAATTGCTAACTATGGCAACATGGAATCTAGCATTGGAATTGACCTGGATAGGATTTAGAAACCATTCAAACAATAACAAAATGCAACAACACAACCATAAGGTTTCCAAAGGAAGTGATGTGGAAATGCAGAAAGACAGGCTGCTCTTGATTGCCTTGGGAATTGGTGATTCTTACTTCTTTGAGAGGTTCTGTTAAGAACTTTAAAAACCACTGAGTCAGAATCTCGATCTCAGCCACCACATCTACCAAGCTAGTGTGGCACCCTCCTTCTCTGGACTACAGCGGTGATTTCAAATATTTGCTAACAAACAATTCAAACAGAATCACCTTGAAATTCCTCTATTCATGCTACTATTTTTCTAGTTTTGATCTAATTTACCTGATCGGTTATCAAAGCAATACATTGCTGAAATCCAATGATGTATGAGAAAATACTTAATAAACAGGGGCAAAACCCAACTTGAACAGTGCTTGCTCTACCTGATGGTAGGAAGTCTCTACCTTCTGCAGTTAAATCCTGGAGAAAAAAATTAAAAAGATGCTAGGATTATTTGTGCTCTCTCCCTTCAGCAGATGGCTAACTATCATCTATATAAGTCAAGTGGTGTTAGGTATGTTGCCAGCTCTCTTGTTTAGGACTAATGCATATTTTTTCTGTAAGTTAAAAGATTAAAGAGTTAAATAAACCAAAAGACAGCAGGTCATTCAGGTGTAATAACTAGCATTAATGGAACGATAATATAAGTCTCACTATCCCTTGAGGACCAGGATTTTTATAGTTTAAAGTACAGGACTCTCATAGCTTCCATTAGCTTCAGTTCGAATTGCAGGGTCTTAAAACTTCCCATTTTAGAGCCTGGAGTCAGAAGCTTTCCACAAAACTGAAAATTTCTCCTCATATGAAGAGCACAGACAAAATGTTGTATTGATCAGTAGGCAACAGGCTCAGATGTTACTTAACAAATAGAGATCATGTCTCCTTGCAATACAGTCTACCAGTTTTCACTCCTAGTTACCAACAGTGCCAGAAAGGAAGCTCTCTGTAGATAGAAGAATCTGATTCAAGAGAGCAAATTCTTGAGGGGTTCAGAAAAGAATTTTTATTGAGAGTATTTCAGGATTTTAACAACACCAGACCCTGCAGATACTCAATGATAAGGAGGTTTGTGGTAATCACAAAGTTGGGAGCTGCAGGGAGCACTTAGGAGCTTCCATCTTTTTTTTCCCTGGAGTTATGACATAAGGATGAGGTGGATTGTGAACTGGC
>VYZX01013789.1:20286-54678 GCA_013401335.1 Brachypteracias leptosomus
GGGTCTGCATCTGTGCCGCGACAGCACTGCCCTTCAGGGCCTCAGCCCTCTGCAGAGGGTGCAACAGCCAGTCCTTCAGATCAGCCTCCAGGGGAGAGAGAAGCTGGGACACATCTGCAAGGGTAAGCCAGGTTTGTGCAGACCCCAAGCAGCTGAGGACTGCATTGTGCTTCCTACCTTGGGCAGAGGATGGTTAAGCAGAGTGGTTTTGCTATCTATATGTTGGACTAAGTAGTTAGTGTTCCGACAGCTTACATGGTCCTTTGGACTCTTAAGAAAGGGCTGAGGTCTGTTCCTGTGCCAGGATGTCTCTAACCAAGTGATAAACATGCTGAGATTCTTCTAAACTGCAGTTCTTTTAATCAAACGCCACACGTGGGTGCACAGCTGTGTTTCACAGCTGGTGAGGCTGACCCTGCCCTGGCACCTGTGTCCCTGAGATGTCCCAGGCACCATCCAAGACCACCTCTCCAGATTGTGAGCAGCAGGGCACCTGCAAGGACAGGAGGTGGAAATTACCCCACAGTGGCATGGGGAGGAGGTTAGGTGACACTGGGCATGCTGGACCCAAGCAGTGGGATTTCATCCACGGAGCATCATTCAATGCCAGGCTCAGCTGCTTGTAAGCAGTTAGTTCCCTCAACTGGCTTCATGTTCCCTCAGCAATTATTTGTGAGTAACCAGTAACATCACCCATCAGCTGAAGTTTTCGATGAGGTTTGTCTGACATTCAGGAAAACACATCTGGCAGAACATGGTTTAATTCTCATGAGGCTATTTCATTAAAAAAAAAAAAAAAGTATAAATGCAGTTTTTCCAAAAGGAAAGTTTTCACTATTGGCTCACGGGAGAGAATTAAGGCATCAGGCTTCT
This sequence comes from Brachypteracias leptosomus, assembly GCA_013401335.1. Classification (NCBI taxonomy): domain Eukaryota; kingdom Metazoa; phylum Chordata; class Aves; order Coraciiformes; family Brachypteraciidae; genus Brachypteracias; species Brachypteracias leptosomus. The sequence goes on from VYZX01013789.1 coordinate 21,160, forward strand.
AAGCTCTACACTGAGCCTGATCAGGCAGTGATTGTGGTGAGAAATGTAGCTTGATATTGCTTTAATTTGAAATGGAATGTTATTGATTAGTTTAATAAACTGAAATGAAACATTTCTCTTCCAACGTCATCAAGTGTTTCTTTTTAATTAACACTTCAAGAAGTTTTGATGTGCTGAATACATTTTCTCAGAAATAAATCTCCAAAAGAACCTGGTTTCTAACAAGCTATGGTATCTCCTGCCTGATTTAGAAGGCAGTGTAGGAAAGTCAGGGTTTGACCTGTCCTTTTGCAAGCCTTTAGTTGCCATTTGCTGAAGATTTGTACAGCATGTGGGAGTCCAGGGTCCATTCCTACTGGAAATATCTAGCTGCTACTGGAATAGAAATACTAAATAATAAGATGTATGGCCTAATGCTGTCCCTACACTAAAGTCACAGGTAACATTCCTCCTCCAGAGTTCTACTTTACTGTGCTAACGTTATTTAAGGCTTACAAGTCCTCCAAACGGGTCTCTCTCGCTGCTAGTGTTCTTAGCTACTGCACAAAAATCTACTTCTCACTCTTTCCATGCTAAAAACTTTGAAAGTATGAAGCTATCCCGTTATCATAAATAGAGTTGTGCCAATAAAACATATCAATATATTGTAAATATATTGTAAATAGCGATTACTGCATTGAAACATGTACCCGTTAGCCTAGGACTAGGCATGGTCTGGAAATGCAGATAATATTTGGTATAATAAGGCATCTTAGTTAAGAGAAGGGAAAGCTGCCCAAGCAGCTGGTGTGTAGAAGTCACAGCTGCCAGGCCAAATCCTGCCTAAAGCATGACACAGGCAGTGCCATTGATTTAATGGAACTTGTTTGTGTGACTTATGGTTACCAGGCTTGGTTCTAGGCACAAAACCTAAATTTGTTTTCAGAAAATAACACCCAAGATTTCTCCCTGCTGCCTTTTAAGCAGGAAAGTTTATTCCAAGTGCTTCAGAGAGGAAAAGCTCTTTTCTAAAGTTATTTGCAGTGTTTTGCAATGTACATGTTGTTCCAGTGTCCCTATTTAATAATTTCTTAAACCTATCTCTGAGATAACACTTCATATATTTTTCTAAATCGATGAAACATGATAGAAATAGCAGCTGTCCTGTTCACAGATTTGTACAAAACAACTGATCTGCAAAAGTATATTAATCAATATCAGAAGCAAACATTTAATGTTTTCCAACTCTATCACTATATTGATGAGCTTTTACCAGGGAGGGGTCCAAGTTTAAGCCATGACTAATTCTGGCTCCAGGGAATGTGTATTTGTGTGATTTCAGCCCAGTTTTATCTTTTGCTGAGCAAAAAGAGCCCAGGCTAACTGGCTGGAGTTAGGAGAGCCACTCAAACTGACTATCCAAACGGTTTTTAAAGCGACTTTCTCTGTTTCAGGTAGTCGGGAATCTGCTTTTGTACATGCCATCTCCTCTGCTGGAGTTGTTTTTGCCATCACCAGGGCATGTAGCCAAGGGGAGCTGAAATCCTGCTCCTGTGATCCCAAGAAGAAAGGCTCTGCCAAGGACAGCAAGGGCCATTTTGACTGGGGTGGCTGCAGTGACAACATCGACTATGGCATTAAATTTGCCAGAGCCTTCGTGGATGCCAAAGAGCGGAAAGGAAAAGATGCAAGAGCACTGATGAACCTTCACAATAACAGAGCTGGAAGGAAGGTGGGTGTCCATTCAGCAGCTGCCTGGAGATGCTCTTGGAGAGCTCTCATGCTGGACAGACAGGTAATGATTGGCCCTTGCTGACTGGTCACAGCAGTTAGGAAGAAGTATGGGATGAGCAGGAGCCTGAGATGCTATTTCTGTCTCCCTTGGAGGTTAAGTGTGGCAGAGATCTCCAAACAGGCTGAGTGCAACTGAAGAACAGTGTTCCCATTGGAGTCATTTCAGTGGCTCCTTGCGTGGGAAGTTAAGCACAAGCCCAAGTTGTTGCAGGATTAGTGTGGATGAGGGTTTTGTTTTGAGCCTAATCCTTATATATGCAGGAGTTTTACTTTTGATTGATATAGAATAGAAATAGAAATAGAAATAGAAATAGAATAGAATAGAATAGAATAGAATAGAATAGAATAGAAATTCCCAATGGAGGCTGGAGATCATGTTGAAGAACAGGCTTGGCTATTAAAGAGCAAATTCAAGATAACATTGGAGGAAAAAAAAATCCTGTCCATTCCTGTATGTGTATGGTAAACCTAAATACAAAATGATCAGAGATAAAATGCAATGACTTCACTTTTAAAGAAAATAAATCCAAAATATGTGTCCCTCCAAAAGGTGTTGACCTTGGGGCATGACATGCTCTAAACAACTCCCTATTCTAAACATTGTATGAAAATACCATTCCTGAATTTCAACAAAAAGAGACTTTACTTTTTTTATTGTGAGTAGTTGCTGGGCATATTGCTCACTGCTGGTGCAAAGGCTGAAGAATGCATGAACTAACATTTTGTGGAGGTAGCTATAAATAATAAGAATAGTACATAAAACTGGAAATTGCTGTTTCTTTATTCAAAATTTGCTGTATCCACAACATCTGAAACAATACAGAAAAATATTTCACCATTCTAGACCAAGTACTTCTAAAATGATTCATAGAGATTTCTTGTTTCCTGTCTTTGGTTTTCATTAATATATATTCAGTTTAAATTAAATTGTTAATTTTCTCATCTTTTTGTATTAAAAAATTCCCTTTATAAACTTTAAAATCGCTCTATATTAACTAGCTCTTATTAGGGTAAAAGATCCCATTTTAATGAATTGTACTGCAAGTGGATGATTTTTCTGATAAACATTTCTCCTTCAACATCTTTCCTTCACCCGTTTATCACCAGCAGACGTAACTAATATGTAATGTAGACAAACAAGGCTATTCAGATCAGTGATATGCATATGCAATACTATTTATTTTACTGTATTTATGTTACTGTCCAAAAGAGACTGCATCTACAACACAAGCAAAAGCTTTATAGGGGTGAAGTAGTTCCATGCTGGGAAGTACTTTCTGAAATAGTTGTATATCTTAGTAAGTTTAAAACAATACATATGTCAAATAGTAAGACAGTATTGGTAAGCAGGTAGGTTTTTTAGGAAAAGATCAAGAGTCTTTAATAAATGTATTAAATTAAAAATAATCAACACATTCTCATTGTGTCGGACCTGCTTTCTAGAAAGGGATGCTGGTTTGTGTCCACAGTGCAATAGTGTAGGTTTAGCTTTGCAGGCATCTCACTGCCTCAGCCCACCCACAAGCCTGGCATTTGGATTTGGGTAAGACTATCTGTGCCCTCAGCTTGTTCTCTCCCCCAGAAAGGGTGTTGATAGGTTTCATTTAAAACTAGACTATTCAGATTTTACCAATTCAAAAATACATAGGATAAATATTTATATTATTGCCATATGAATCATACAAGATAATATGCTATCAGTATAGAAACATCACTGACAAAAAAAAAAATCCTGCATTCCTATGTGCTTCTTCCACTATTCCAGCAAGTTTTAAATGTGTAGTTAAACTGATTTCTACTCAGATAACTAAAAGGAAGCATGTGCTCAAGTCCCAGTTTTGTGATAGTACCATTGGCAGTAAAGTGGAGCTGTGGGAATGTCAGTGACTTCTTTGAAGTAGGCGTATTGTTTACAAGTTGGAAAGACAATTAAAAGTACTTTGGCTTCAGAATACATTCTCACTTTATTACTAAGTGCTTGGCTGAAAAATGCTGCCCTGCTGTGCATCAGTCTCACTTCTCATCATGAAGCTTCTCTCTCTTACCTTCCTCCCATGATACTGTTCCTCTTGTACTCAGATGAGTATGTACTGAGATGCTCATATTTCATGAATCCTAAAGGCATAATATTTTTAGATCAAATGTTCATATCTTCAAAATTAGGAATGAAATATTTATTGTACATGAACCTATCTGTTGTTCTCCAACACCACTGAGTTATCTTTAAATGTCTGAGATGAAGTTGAAGTGGCTGTAATGCTAGCCAGACATTAAATTAGTGATGAAGGTGATCACTCCAGTGCAATCTAATGCATTCTAAAATGTTTGTTAAAAGGTTTATAAGCATTTTTAAAATATCATCTTTTAAAATTTTGCATAGATCTGATGCCTAGCCCAGGTATGATACTTTGCACAGTCTCTGTAAAATTATTTAAATATGAAGTGCCTGTGAATTTCTGGGTAATATTTGAAACACTATTGAGGACAAAGGGCAACTCCATGAAGGTGAGCTAGAGAGGGTCAGCATGATCATGCCTCAGGTGGCACGATGGGGTAAGGGGATGCCTTTGCCTACCGAGGGGCTGAGTGATGCTGCCCATTTCCCAGATCGTTTCCTCCTGTCCGGTCTGTGTCCTAGCGCTATGGACCATTTTGAACCTCGAGATGACTGGCAGGAGTGGGGAAGATAAGCCCACCAGCCCGAGGATTGTGTGTATGGTTGAGTCAAGCAACCAGAGCAGACCAACCATGTGGGGATGACTTGATGCTACCAGTGGGTGTCACTACAGACCGTGATTTGGAAACCCATCGCAAACCTGGCATTGCGGGATGAATGAATGGAAAAGGGTTGAGAAGCATAAATTACAGTTTGTTTTACCTGTGCATATTTTACTGCGTTTCTAAACAGGCTGTGAAGCGGTTTTTGAAACAGGAGTGCAAATGTCACGGTGTGAGTGGATCATGCACTCTAAGGACCTGTTGGCTGGCCATGGCAGACTTTAGGAAAACAGGAGATTATCTGTGGAAGAAATACAATGGAGCCATTCAGGTGGTCATGAATCAAGATGGCACGGGTTTCACTGTGGCTAATAAGAGATTTAAGAAGCCAACTAAGAATGATCTGGTATACTTTGAAAGCTCTCCAGACTACTGTATCAGGGACAGGGATGTAGGTAAGCCTCTATTGTTACACATGAATGGTTTTATTTCAGACATTTGTCCTTTGAAGGTTAAAATTATCATTACTATTGAGTGTGTGTGTGTATATATATATATAAATATATATATTAAATTTCATGCATGCAACCCACAGAAAACAGGCAGGAAGATGTTTTGGAAGAACAGCTCTGTACAAGAACAAAAGCTCCTCAGTGTCCCTAGATGTACGACAGCCAGTTGTTCTAATATAATTTAGTAGTTTCTTCCAGATGCTGTGGAGCCCTGGAGATACTGCAAGGCAAAAGCTGATTTTAGGACAAGTTTGAGTTATAGTCTGGAGGCAGGTCCATACCATACACAGCCACATAAATGCTTATATCACGCAGCTTGCTCCAGAGCTCACGCCAGATATAACTACAGCAGCCCCAAGTCCTGCAATGTCCCCATGATACCACCTCCTGTTGCATTGCATCTCTTTCATGTTATTATGCTATTGCTGCAGACTCCCAAGAGACCAGTGTCCTCCTTTACCTGCACGTTGCCTGCAGCTCACTGTGGATTGTGGACCCTATAGCTGTAGAGTAAACACACTGCCCATCAGTAATGTAAGACGTACAGCAGCTTAGTGCAAACCATATATGTTCCAGTCAATGCAGCTGTTGGTAACATGGTGCAAGGCAGCTGTAGGACATGCAGGTGGATGAAAGAACAGAAGTTGGTGGGGCACAGCACACTGCATCGAGTGACACAGGTCTTTATTCCTCTTTGCAAGACAGTGTTGGCTCTGTCCATGATTTAGCATCACTCTTCCTGAAGAGTTGTACCAGCCCCAGTGGGAAGAGGTGAAGTTTCAGTGCATATATTAACATTGAATTTTTCTGCTTTCAGAGATTTCAGTAGAGACACACTTAAAAGTGTTACAGGGCTCAAGGCTTTGCCAAGGGCCAGGAATCCTGCTAATGGTTCTTGACCCATGTATAGTATTTGCTGATGTGGCAATTAAAAACTAACAACTAGAAAGCCTGAAATTTGGAAAAGAGAGCCAGACTGAGTAATGTATGAAAGATGTTGTGGAACTAATCAATAGGTTGTATAACATACCAGATTGCACCCAGTATGATGTATCCATAAGTATATGGATAGCAATGCAGCTCAACTCTTTTTGGCACCGCTGCCTATTTACAATCCAAGTTTATTTGGAATAAGAATTGCAAAACAACTGTACTTAAATAAGAACAATATGTGAAATCCTGGTCATGTACTATTGACTTCAGTGAACCCAGAATTTCAGCCAGTATGCTTGTGTTGTATGGTATTTCTGGTTCATTGAGCAGTCAAGGTAATTGAAGATGTTATTTATGGCTTTTGCAGGTGATGCTTATGACCTGCATGAGCACATATTGCTCCTTGAATAGTGACCGATACTGTGAAGTCTAACACTCTAATCCTAGTGAATACAATAAATGGTCATGTTGTTGCATTGTGCAGAGACCAACTTTGCAGGCTAGGATTTATTCAAAACTTTATTTCTTGAAGTTGCCTCATTCGTTGTAAACCTTGTGATTTCTTTCCCTCAAAAAGGAGAGTCTGTACGTGACCCACTTCTAGGTCAAAACCCCGTTTAATAATCTCTTTGTACTAAGCCTAATCTCATCTGTCAGCCTTGTTATCGTGGAGGAGAGTGGGTGTCCTTCTCTGCAGTGTATGACACGGGCTTGCCTGGCACTGTCAGGCCAGCCTAGAGATGGCAGAGTCTGACACGTGCTCAAAATAAGGCTGTGGATGAGGAAGTGTTTCTTTGCTGCCCAGAATTCCGAGAATGTGGCTGTTTGGAAGAGAACATTTTTGGCAAGCTGCAGTAAATCTTTAATGGGATGTCCTGCAAGGAGCAAACAAAAATTGATCTGGCTTTGAAAGAGGTAATTTTGGCAGCTGGGCAGTATTTTTTCTGTATTACCTTTGGTTTGCGCTGTTGAGCGCTCCAGAGTGTCAGCCCTGTTAGGTGACTGGAAATGAAATGAGGTTATGGAAGTCAGGGTTTGGAAATAGGTGAGGAGCATCTCAGTGTCAGCTAAGTCTAATAGCACAGCACTTTAGTATGTCCTTGAATACAGTCCTGCCTTTCATTCTCCAGGAAATTTAAGCAATTTAGTACTTCAGGAAAAAAAAAAATAATCTGGAGATTGGTTAGTGTTGGAACCGAACAAAGGATTCAGAGTAAATCTTATGAAGTGTCGCCAGGAGGCAGCTTCACAAACTGTAAAATGACCAAGCTAGGGTCCTCTGTAGCTTGGCTGTGCTAACACATATGAACCAATAAATTAAAGATGCTCAGGGCTTCCATCATCAGCAGCCTATCCAAAAAACCAGATACTTTGTCTTCTGCCATCAGAGCTTTTGGCATGGGCTCTTCTCTCTTGGCGGCAGGCAGCTACCAGCAGGTGCTGGGACTAAATACACCCCACTGGGTCTGGTGGTCCGTCTGGGGGAGGGAGCTGGACATGGGTCACCCCTACAACGTCAAAAATGTGCTATTATTTTTTTTCCCAGAAGGAAAGTAATCATAGAATCAATCATTAGGGTTGGAAAAGACCTCTAAGATCATCAAGTCCAACTGTCAACCAGGAATCACTGCTTTCATGGGAGAGATACTGTGTGAAAGTCACTAAGAGCAACCCAACAGCAACAGGACACAATAATCAAACCACCTCTTGTCTAGCATTAAGATGTCACTTTTAGAAATATCACTTTTAGATGACTTTTAGAAAATGACCAAAGGAAGATTTAAAAAAATGTTCAGAATTCACTTAACTCTGCTCACATGGATGCTGAAATAATTTTTACTCGCAATTTTGTACTCATAATTTGATAGAAACAGAGGTAGGACATTGCAGAGGGCTTCTGAAAATCTTGCCGTGGACTGACAAATTTTGCCACTCTTTGCATAGCCTTCCCTTATATTATCATAAATTTCCAGATCCCCAAACCAATACAAGCATACCCAGAACTACACAGGACCTGTTAGACATGACAGGGCTGTGCAGGGGACTAAAGTGATGCCAGCACACGTGGCAGTCCTGATGTTGCATGTTGCTCTTACCCCGAACGTGTAACTTCACCTCCCCAAAACCCTCTTGCTTGTCTGCTTCTGTTAGAAGCATTTTAAATTTTAAAATATTTATATTTGACCCCCAGTGCAGGGTAGGTTGATTGAAAGCTGTTTTAAGTTTATCCTGTTTTGAGTGTACCAGGTAGACAAGCAGAGACTGCTTCAGGATTAAATGTTTGAGCAGCTGTGGTGTGGGCATCACCAGCTTGCTGGCTCAGCCTTCGTTACAGGCTGTTGTTCATAAAGACTATGTCGTGTCATGTCATGTCTCATGAAGAAAACCCAACATTTTACAACAGGTTTATTAAAAATTAATTGGCACAGAGCAACCAAAAAACTTAGGCAGTGTTGGAGTGAGTCTCTTCCTGCAGGGAGACCCCCACCAAAGTGTGTTGAGCCAGCTGAGCTCAGTTACATGTGTTGAGGTGGTGTGTATGGAGCAAAGAGGTTGTGTCCCCAGGCGTGGACACCAGGGTGGAAGTGATGAGTGAGTGACAGGATGGTGCTGGTGTACGCATGTTGACTGTTTGCAAATGCTCTGGTAGCCATGAGGCTGCATGAACATGGTGGAATAAAGAGGGAAATTGTATCTACATGGTCTCAGGCTGCTGCAGTCCCTCAGGACCTGCTGCAAACCGCTGTGCCATGTGCTTCAAGTCATCCGTAGGCTTCTCCTGGCTCACATATTCCCTGTTTGGGTGCTGTCAAAGCCAGTGCCACTGCCCTGCCTATGTGTAGAGTGTGGGTTGCATACCTGGGTTGTGGTGGCCACGTCCTGTGTCCCAAACAGGCAGAAGCAGTGCTGCTGCTGTGTCAGAGGACCCTCCACGCCTCGTGTCCTGGTAGAAAGCACTGTGAAGATGCATGTGCAGTGATACAGACAGCCCCACGCAGCTGTGCATTGGGTGACAAACCACATGTACAGGATGATCTGCTTTGAGTCCTTCACAGGATAATTTTCATGTTAATTTATTTCCCTTGTGGCCCCATGTAAGCCATTTGCTGCATTTTTGAGATGAATGAAGCCAAGTGTGGAGTGAAGGAAAAATGCAAAACTGAAGCGTAACTTGCAAAGTATTGGTGCCGGGCAAGATGTGTTAGTACTTGAGGTATGTAACCTATGGAGGGAAACCAATCCTGATCTATGTCAAAAACTTCTCACTGAGGTTAGCTGCATACAGGCAGTCCCTGTGCGACTTCTTGGCCCACATCTCCCAATTTTCACATTGCAAACATGTTGGGTGCAGTCCCAGCCCCATGCAAGCTGATGGTGGAGCTTGCAATGACTTCCATCAGGGCAGCTCTTCTCCAAGCACTGTCTAGCAAGGGAGAAGCACAATCACCCCAAGAGCCTTGGGGAGCTGAGAGGTTATGACAGCTACCAGTGGCCATGGGAATTGCAACGAGACACATGTTTACTCTAACCTGAATTTGGATGTTTTTATCAGCATGTTGCCATCTCTTCATTGCTGGCCTGGGAAATCCCAGCCCCTCCAGACAAGGCTGCCTGTTCTTTCCAGCCCTGCTGTTCTGGGGTGGTGTATGTAGGTTCCATATGAATCTTTGTTGATTCAAAAAGTAGCTTCAGAGCTACTTTTTTGTTAATGTTTCCTTGTTGGTTTTTTTTTTCTTCTTTTTCCCCTCAAATGCTTGTGTGGAAATAAGTTCATAGTTGTTGGGGATTTTACTGCTATTTTTTTTTTAGGTGAAAGGCAGATAATGGAGTTTATTGCTTGAAGCCAGCTTTTTAATCAATAGAAATAGAAAGAACAATCTTATGTTGTAAAGTAATACAAACATTTTCATGCTTTAGGAATGGGAAAAAATATTTTTCAACTTGCCATATGTTTGCTTAAGAAAACCACTATGCAAACCAAGAAGAAAGGGTTTGATGTATGGGCCATGAAGTTGACAGCATTGAAAGCGGTGGATGTTTTGGCACGTATAATGTTGTGTGTCGGCATGACAATCCCAACACTTGAAATAAAAACAAAGAGGTTGCATGAAGCCTTTTTACTAGTTAGAACATACTCCTACCTCTTAAGTGATGAGGAGGTGCATTACTGGTAGCAGGCAAAGATCAGAAAACTCTGGTTTATTTTCTTTAGTGTCTTCTGCTGTCCTCATCACCTGGGTGTCTGAGTGCCTGCCAAGGAGTGTAGTAACTTACCTGACTGCTCACTGTCAGTTACTGCTCATTTTCTTTCTCGCAAGAGAAGCCACAGAGATACTGATGCTCCTACCAGAACTTTTAAAAAACGTTGGTTTTGCTCAGAAACCAAGCCTTTATATGAGCCTGATTTCTCTTTTATCATATTCTGTGGACAATTTAGTCTCCTCTCCCAGTGACATAGTAAATGTTGATGATGTACTCAGGGCAGTATCAGATGATACCTGCTTCTGACTGTCTGTTAGTGGCTGAAATAATTTTGGTTTTGAAGTCAGCAGCAAAACTCCTGTTGAAACCAACAGGCATATCCTGCTCAGGTTCTATGCTGTGCGATTCCCCAAACATTTGGATATTAGAACTTTGGAGCTGGAAATTAACCTATGCCTCAGCTGAGGAACGTGGTGAGACCTTCCCATGGCAGCTCCTGCCAGATGTGTGAAGATGAGAGGTCTTTCTTCACTTCAGCAGCTGAGCAGCTTCAGTTCTGCTCTGCTCCCAGTTGGGAGGTGGCTGAGGTGGAGAGTGAGTGGCTTTGCTTTTCCTCCACTGCAGGTTTGACATCTGGCTGGCCACCATGCAATGGTGGCTCAATGAAGGTGATTGAGTGTCCAGCTTGTTTCATGTGAGCCACATGCAGACAGCAAAACACCAAGTGTTTTGAAATCTAACCCAAATCACAGTTGTTGGATACTGTTGTCCCAGGCATGCTGCGTTACTCAGCTCAGGCACACCTGGACCTTGGGGCTGGGCTTGTCAGTGGGGTAAAGCAGCATGCAGTGCAAGGGAGGTGAGAGGGAGACCATGCAGGGAGGTAAGCAGGAATTCATACCAAATTCCTGATGCAGAACATCATCATATAAGTCATAAGCTTGGCCTTTGTACCTTTGTTTTTGTGTCTGAACAGAGAGAGCAGGACAAGAACCTTCAGAAATGGTTACTCATTGTATTTTGCACAGTCTGGGACACGATGGATATTGCTGTGGACTGACACAAGCACCAGCACTGACATTCAGTTGTCCTAGATGTTTGCACAGTGTTGTGGATGGAGGAGAACATGTTGGCCTGGAAGCAGAGTTTGGTTTATTTTCTGCCACAAGCTTCTTGTGGTATCCCAGGATCCAGGTGCCAGCATTGGCTGCAGGGACAGGAGACTGGGAGTTACTGCTGGTTCCCTTGGTGCAGAGTGGGCCCAATGCAATACATCACTGGTTTTCACATCAACTTGAGGTGCTCCCCCAAATAGCAGAGACTTACTTTAAAGTGCTATTCAGCTGCCTTCCCGATAAAGCCATGCAGAGCACTGGTCCATGGGCAGCAGCATAAGCAGGCTTGGACACCAAGGAGATCTGGGATTTATCAGGATGCAAATGCTCTGGCTCTGTTTACTGTGTTTTCTCCTTCCTATGCCTTTTACCTCTTGGGTGGCTCAGCAGGTCTCCGCTTGGCCAGCGCAGCAGCACCTTTGAAGCTCAGGACCCCTGAGTTGGGTCTGATGTCTTCACCATTGGCAACAGTCAGCAAGTGGCTCCTGGGATGGGTGGCCAGGGCAGCTGTGGGCATCTTCTGAGCCTGGGGGACAGTTGGCCATGCAACACCCTTCTTCTGCTCTGCCCACAGCAGATCTGGACCAGTGATTTGATATGGAAGCTTTCCAGGTGTATATTTCTACCCAATGAATGTTTAAATATTTAAATACATACAGGAATATAGGCTATGGGAGAGAAGACTGAGATGTCTTCTACGGACTGAAACACTCCTCTGGGGTAGCAGTTGAAGCCTGTCCTGACTTAGAGACAAAAAGAACATAAGTTCCCCTACCATGGCTAAGAGGCTAAATCATGTGTCCATCACAAGAAAAAGCTCAGTCTGAGAAGGTGACTTCACTCAAGCACCTGAGACCAGGCCCCAAAAGACATGAGTTTTCCTAGTGCTGGGGACAGTAGGGGATGGGGGAACAATGACTACTTGTATGTTGTGAGCTGCTTCAGTACAGCAGCGGTGGTAGATGCAACCATAAGTACACCATAGGGAAAAAAAAAAAAAGAAAATGAGAGGTTATGCAGCTTAGATTTTTAATGATTACAGATTAATTAAAGATTAAGTTTTATTAAGATTGGATTGCTATCCTAGCTCAGGCAAATTTGAATTAATGTCTGCATGTACTCCTTTTTTTTAAGAAGGTAAATTGTTCATGTTTGATGTACACCTGTAAATACAATTTTTGCAATATTTCCAGCTAATTTAATGACCAGAGTCAGTGTTTAGAGAATCCCATTCTGGTGGAGAACAGAAGAATGAAACTTTAATAGGGTCTAGGGAAAATGTCAGAACAACCTTCATCTCATGGATATACCTGAAAATGATTTGTAATAGCAGGATATAAGAAATTAGATAAAGCAATGAGGATTCATGAAGTTTTCAGATTGGTGGTAGTCATCTGTCCACAGCTGTGTTGTAGATCCTGAAGTGTACCCTAGGATAAGTTTGTGTTAGATGAGCAGTGGCTCCTATGTGGTACAGTAGCTGTGGGGGTAAGACATGCCTTAAAGAGCCATTTTGTGCCATGTAGAGATGGGCAGAGGCATTTCAGCCCCTCCAGAGAGGTTTTAAGAACATGAGGAGGGGTTGGTATGCTTCCCTACCCCTCCTTCTGTCCACAGCAGGTTAGAATTTAGTTTCTTCTAATCTCTATCAAGAAAGAGTAGAAGAACTTTTGGTGTTTACCCTACAGAGATGAGAGGTGTGCAGAGCAGCTACTCCTCAGCTGGCACCTGAACTGGTGGGCACAAGGGTCACGGCTGGATGCAGCAGTGATGCCAAGCAGTAGGGGTGCTTCTGTGCTTGCTTCTGCAAAGACTTTAACCACCAGCAGCATGGTTACTCTGCCCATCATGTCCCTTGTAGCCAACAAGTTTAGTGATCTCCTTTTTCCCAGCTCTACCCTGCCCACCCAGAGCTCCCTTGCAAAGCCCATGAGCTCCCGAGCACCACAGGGGTGCTCCTCCTGGGCACCCCATTTCACACACTCCCAGGGACTGGACTCAGGGGGCAAGAGGGGGCTACACGGCTGCCTGGGAAAAGGGGTATCTGCTCACTGGAGAGGAAAAAGGTGCTACAGAAAGGTGAAGTAAAGTGTGATGATACAAACAGAATCAGGCAGAGCCTTGAAGTATTTGGTCCATTTTACTCCTCATCTCCAGACCTGATTTCTAGGAGAAATTTGAGATCAATTTTACCTTAATATAGGCATTTCTCTGGCTTACTAGTGAATCCTGTGAAGGATCAGGTACATTGCAAATTATGTCTCCTATATCTATTTTCATATGCTTTCTGTCCTTCCTTAAAATCCACCTCCTGACCTTTACTGCATTTCCTTTGTAGGGTCCCTGGGGACAGCTGGTCGGGTTTGTAACCAAACCTCCCGTGGCATGGACAGCTGTGAAGTGATGTGCTGCGGGAGAGGCTACGACACCTCCCGTGTCAGCAGAATGACAAAATGTGAGTGTAAATTCCACTGGTGTTGTGCTGTGCACTGCCAGGACTGCCTGGAAGTGGTAGACATTCACACCTGCAAAGCACCGAAGAGCGCTGGTTGGATCTCCCGGACATGATGAACAGGCTACTGATGCTCGAGGACCACAGCCTTTGCCCTTCTTGATCCATGCTGGGAATGCATCTGAGGTCTTCTCTACTTTCACACCAGTTTTGCCTTTGTCTTTCGTTGCACAGAAGCTGATGAATATTTAATACAAACTCTGCAGCATTTACTTCCCATTTCTGCACAACAGCGTTGCTGCAGAGCTGTCTGTGCGTAAACTGATGCAGCTCTGGAAGGATGTACTTCTGATGAGAATCTTCCAAACAACATCTAACTCTCCTCTGAACTTCTTGTGGCAGTTCATTCCTGCCATCAGGAACACAGGAAGATGCAAAGATGGGATATTTCATACAAGATCACCACCAACAACTGCATGGGCTGAGCTTGCTCAAGCTTCTTCCAAAGGATCTTGTGCTGGTCACAGTCATGCCCTGGATACTGAAGTGCTCTGGAGTTTGAACATCGGTTGGTGATTCCTCCATGAGAAAATTTGGGGTGAAAATTTTGGCTGGGTGAAAGGCTTTACCAGAGGAGTGTTTGTCCATGCCTGGTGTACTGGAGTTTGCAGTGAGATGGCCACCTTGGCCACTGTTAGCACACTGTGTCTTCCCATGGGGCAGAAATTGGCCCATGGCAAAAAGCAAAGGAAACTGCAGGAGATGTATTCAATCACAATATTTTCATAAGCTATTAAAGAGTCAAAGCAAATGTCTTAGTTATATATTTGTGAAAACTTGCCTTAAAAAGCTTTTAAAAGGTCATTAATTTTAACTGCTGAGGGTTTTTTTGACCTGGAGGATCGAAGAGAAGAGATTTGTTTCTCAGCCTAGTGAGAGCTGAGTATAGGACACTCAACCACCTAAGGATAATGTTTCCTAATTTTCATTTGCTGAGTAAGCAAAACAACATCCGCAGAAAGCTGATGGAGAAGAAAATACCTTGTCTCAGTAATGATTGGATTGCTAAAAAATCTATCAACTCCTATGTTCTTTTAATAAATCTATTAAATATGTTCAAAATTATACTTTCCATTTAGATGGGGACTTTCAAATGAGATTTTCTCTGAATACTTTCTGCAAAAACTTGCGCCTGTGCTTAAGGGTGTACTGGCCTTTGATGGAGGTAGTTACAGGTTGTCCCAGGTCTATTTGCTGGGCTGGGATCAGCACAAAACAAGAAAATGCTGGAAAGATGCACAGGTTAATGAGCCCCTGAAATCACTGCCTGGGATGGAGCTGGGGTGGGGAGGGACCAGCCATCTCTCCTCAGAGCAGAGACCAGCAAATGAGCTGAGATGAAAGATAGGTCCTGTGTTGCTAAGTCTAATAAGGCTCTGGGAAAGCACCCATGAAGTGCAGAGACAGGCAAGGCAGTGAAAAAATAATGTAGGAAAAGGAGGTTGAATAGGGGTGATGATAGAACATATTGTAGATGCAAGTAAAATTTCCATATGAAAATGAAAAAGACTGAAGGAACCCTAGCAGGTACAAACAGTGCATGAAAAAGTAATATACAAATAGCATACTCTGGCAATGAAGTGAGTACTCTGGTAAAGCATTTTTAAAAAAAAAAAAAAAAAAAAAAAGATTTTAAAAGAATGGGGTTTTACATTCAATGGTCTTGAGAGAGCAGTCACATTTACGTCTAAAAGGCTTTGGAAAAAGTTTGTATCATTAAAATGGGCAAGTCATCTCCAGAAGGCATAGCTGGCTTTAAAAGATTAGGAGGATCCAGAAAGGTATTTATTTGGGCAGGAAGATAACGTTTCAGTTACTATATATGGCATCGATGTAATGATCATGGCTAGAAGCAAGAATAATGACACTGCTGGGTATAAACCAACAGCTGGTGGGAGTAGCCCCGACAGTGTGTTGGTGAACAGCGTGTGCATCACATGCACACACATGCAGTGCCTATAGATGTGTACACAACCATTTCAGTGGTTACACCACTGGCCTCATTACTGATGGCAATTCTGGCTCTGGGCTGGATAAGGAAAATTTCATACCTAATTGTATTCATAGGTGAACTCCAAGAAGAAATTTTATTAGTGTTTCATTATGAAATTAAATCCATATGTAGTTCACAGCCAGAGCAACATCTCATTTTCAGACTAAAAGAACTTCAGAGCAGTATACTATTTTGGGGGGGTTTTTTATGCCAGATTTTTTTAAAGATTCAGGGACTCTTTGAGCAGTCTACAAATTCCCCATGTAATAAAGCTGAAAATATTTCAATGTTCTGGAGAAAAGGAAGCCTCATTCTTACAAGTGAACTCGTTCTAGGCAGTTGAATAAAAGGTAATGAAATCAGACTGCTTCTTAATGCTGTAATTTGGTTAATAGGCCAGAAAACAAATGCACCTGAATTCTGCAGGTCCTGGTGAGGTGGTTTGGGGTCATTGTATTAAAGGTGGAACTTCTATTCCTTAACCTGGTCCTCCTCCTCCTCCACTAAGGTACATCTTGCTCCAAACTTACCCCTGGTCTCAAGGGCATGTGGTTCTTGGAGGCTGGTCTTACCAGTAAGATCAGGAAGATGGTGGCGTTGATTACCTTGGTCTTTTCGGTGTTCTTTGTCTCCAGGTCCCCTGCCCTGTCCAGCAGCAAGCCTACCAAAGGTGAGCACAGTAGGCTGAATTTTGCATTTCACACGAGTGCTGTATTTATAAGCTGCAATGCATTGCCTCCACCAGACTTGCTTCATCAAAGGAAAACCAGAATATTTTGCAGCACAAAAAAAGTGTAATCACTGAGCTGGTCAATTATTTGATCATTTTTTTTTCCTGTAATTTTTTTTTTTTTTTTCCAAAGATCTTAAGGTGGGCTTTGTACAGCTATAAGTATTTCTGCTGCCTCTTCCATGAAGAAAGCAGTCCTGGGAGGTTTTGCTGATTCTTAGTGGGAGAAGACACTCAGAGATATAAATATTGCTAGGAAAGGCACCTCCTTGACCTTCAGTTAATAAAAAAAAGGGGTAAAAAATGAAGAAGAAACAGAAATCAGGCAAGGCAAACGAAATAGTTCTATATTTTGTTCTGTGGAATAAATTTACTCATGTATTTAGTCATGAAGAGGAAACAGCTGTCCCTCGGTAGACACTTTAGTGTCAGAATAACTTTAGCTGAGCAATAGGTTGTAGGACTTAATTTTTTTTTTTTTTAATATATAGTCCAATTTCCTCGAGGGAGTTTCCTTTAATTTGCTGCCTGAAATGAGAATCTAGCAGCGCTCTGCAATGCTGTTAGCCTGCCAAGCTTTTTGGAATTGCTTCCTCCCCACTATTTTCTTTTTTAACAAACTCTACCCTAAAAAGTGTGTCAAGCTGTTTTAGGAGAACTCTCACCAAAAAAGTGTCATTTTCTTTTAATGCATGGAAAATAGGGAATGACTTTTAGGAATGGTGGTGTACATTAGGGCATGTGGGTGCTGTAGCTTGAGAGATAGTTGTGTTGCTTCTTGTTTTTCTGCAAAACAATCTAAACCAAACTTGTGCATCTACCCTGACCTCCCATTCCTGTGCAACCTTCTCTGTAGACGTGACCTAGAAATGAAATGCTGCATTTCTGATTCAGTGCTGTGCAGTGGCTGAAGGGCATCCAGCCTGGATGCCTAAGTCACACCTGCATTTGGCAAGCAGCCAGTGGTCCCTGCCTGCAGGCTTCATGCCTGGCCTCTCGTGGGACTTGGCACATGGTGGTGGCAAAGGGCAAATGGACGTTTTACTGCAGATTAGTGAAGATCTTGGGCTGGTGAGGGTGCTTTTGCTAGGGAAAAACAGCTCTTAATCCAGCATGGCAGCATGAAGCCTACCAACACTTGCTTGTCTCCATGGGTTTTGTCTTGCACTCTTGGGAAGGGCTGCAGCCTTCCTGTGCAGGTGCTGGCCACCTCTGAGGGCAGGTGGTTCTGTGGTTACAGCCAAGAGTCTGCAGATTTCTCCTGCCACCTCAAATGAACTTGTATTATTATCTGAAAGACAGCAGCAGTTCATGGGCTGTAATCACAAACATGGTAGGTTGGGTTCTTATCATGTCAGAGGTCATTTGCCTGATTAAATGGATGTGACTTCATAATGTTGGATCTTGTGTGAAAGAAGCAGACATCAATATATTGACTTCTCTCCCTTCATTGTTCCAGGAGTGTCCCTCTGCTCCCTCAGTGGTGGGAACTGGGCAGGAGGAGGAAGCTGGGTGGCACGCAGGGCTGGGGGCTACCTTGCACACTGAGTCTTGACTAGAGCCATTGAGGTTTCCAAGCCCTTCATGTGGTTAGAGCCACACTGGGGGAGAAAAGGGGTGTACAGCTTCCTGTGGATGCTTACCTTCTGTAGACTTCTGCAACACAGGAAAACTCCCTATGTTCTTCCTCCTTTCTACTGGGGTGAGGACTTCTATGCTATCCCATGGAAAAATCAGAGTCTGTGTATTTGGCATTTGTACCAAATCACAATGAAAAATTAGCAAGCAGAGGAAAGAGCAGCCCCCCTGAGGTGCAACACTCACCTCTCTGACAGTGGCTCTTGACTTGGAGCAGCTGCACATCTACCTGGTGAGAGGGCCAGAAGGTCACCAGTTTGACTTACCTGACAGCCTAAAGATACCATGTGCATCCAAATTGTATTAGGTTGTCTTTAAAGAAAAAAAAAGGGACTGTTAACATTTGGAGTTAAAAAGCCTCCCCCCCAACTAAGTCTGCAAACTGAAGACTGGGATGAGTTGTGATCTGAGCCAGATTTCCAGAAGGCTCATCTCCGCACTAAACCAGAGGCTTTCCATCATGATAATCACAGGCTGTGTTTGCCTTTTGATCTAAGCCATGCTGAACTTCACAGGAAACATGTCAAGAGGCAGAAAAGCCTGAGGCAACAAACTCTGCCCGATGAAAAAGAAAATCCTTTTTGTCTGGCTTGCCTAGCCTCCCAGATGCCTAGCATTATAATTAAAGCTAAAGAGGTATTTTCTAGATAAAATCCATGGCTCATTACTGCTTATAAGGGAGATGGATACTAGAAATAGTGGGAATAGACATGCATGAAGATATTTTTGAATTCCTAAAAGTTCCCCATTGTTCAAATGAAGGATTGGATTCATCCAGGAGTTATGCATTCCTCTTTATCAGTTTATTACAGGTAGTAATTCCCACACAGATCATCGGGCACAAACTGGAACACAGGAAGTTCCACCTCAACATGAGGAGAAACTTCTTTACCTTGAGGGTGAGAGAGCACTGGAACAACCTGCCCAGAGAGCTTGTGGAGTCTCCTTCTCAGGAGACTTTCAAAACCCACCTGGACATGTTCCTGTACAACTTGTCCTAGGTGAACCTGCTTTGGCAGAGGGGCTGGACTAGATGATCTCCAGGGGTCCCTTCCAACCCCTACCATTCTGTTATTCTGTGATTGACTCATAATTCACGTTGTGGCTTGTAATAGAAGGCCAAGCTATTACTTTAGAAGCTGACAAACATGCACATTTGTATATAGCTAGGTAGACACTGATATGCAAATACATTTACATATTAGAGCTGTTAATGACAGCAACTTGTTCTTTTGAGATGTAGGGTACATGTAAATGAACTCTGAAAGGTTTTTGAGGTGGCCAGGAATAAGTGACACAAAGCAGCACAGGACAACAAGGGCTGACTATGCCTGATCTTTCTGATTTTCACCAACCTTCAATAATTCCAACAGCGCTGTTGTGAGGCAAACAAATTAGTATGATTATTCCTAATTTTACAGTGAGAGATACACAGGAGCACCTGCTGTGAAGGTGTTCTCTGTGGCTGTTTTGGCAATCCAGCTGCAAAGCCGAGAACTGGCCCATTCCATACTTCTAGATGCTGTCCACTGGCCATCCACTACCTCTGATCTGATCCCGCATCCCACATTAAATGTAAATTGTACTGATTTCAACATTACAGTGCATTGTTTTGCAGGAATAATGGCCAGAGATGAAAAGCCTGTATGGAAATCCCCAACAGAGACACACCTCACCAGCTTTAACATTTAGCCACGGGGCTCTCTGATACTGTCTTCCCTCAGGCCTCATTCTTTCTTAGGAGTGGATTTCTCCTGGTGTGGGGCTGCCTTTTTGCTCAATGCAGGACCATTGCTCACCTGGACAAAAAATCTTTCTTCTACGTAGACTATTGTATCTGTGATCAAGAGGGCAAAAAAAACAATGTAATGCATCTCCTGCTGTTAAGAAACACTTTCCTTTTCTACCAGCTCCGATAATGGGAGTTTTGTCTTTGCTCACTCATTTCCTCATTGATAAACAAACTTATCTGCTGATGGTGACAGTCCCTCAAGCTGCTCAGTTATTTTGAGAAGAACAGCAAAGTGGCATTTTTGATCTGCTGCATCAGGTTTGTGCTTCCTTATCTGGGAGCTGAAAAAAAAATAAAAATCCTTGAGGATGCACTTTCAATTGTTGACAGACAGGACTACTCACTTCAACTTCCAGATCAAGTTCTGGATCTTAGAGCTGACCTTGCATGTTAGCAGAGGTGTCTGCGGGAAGTTTCCATCCACAGTGGCTAAGTTATAAACGTAGACTTCGCCCAAACCTCTTGCAGCACAAGGGTAAGATTTCCTGAGGTAAGCACTAATGCCAAAGCACCAGCCTCTCTACTAATCATGCATGAACTAACACTGGTTTGGCTAATGAGCAGATTCTGGTCTCAAGGAACAGTTTATAATGCTGATACTTAAGCTGTATAGGAGAAAGTACCTGCTCTTTCCTACTGGAAAAATACTAGTAATGTAATAAAAACTTGGTGAGGAATACGTAAGAGCATGTATGCAACTGTTACTCAGTACAGGTAAATATGTCTTCAATTCTCTGCCATTACTTACACTTTGTTCTGCAGACAGAGAACAAAGCATGGAGCTTCTGGAGGTATGTGAAATAGTGATGTGAAGAAAATCTGCCAAGTACATGGACTTTTCAAAAGTTCAAATGAGGATAAAACTGACCTTTGTGCAGGGATGGGAATCAGAAGCCCAATGTGCCATCCAAACTGCCTGGAGAGCCTAAAGCTGCTTGAAGCAAGAACTTTAACTGCCTAGAAGCCTCACCTAGACTGTCTGTAGCGGTGAGGGCTTCACCCTAATTAACTCCGTAAGAAAAGGCAGTGATATCTTTGCTTAATTGTAAAGCTATTAGTGCTCTTTCATTAACTGAATGGAAAGCCAAGCCCTGGCTGTGGTGAAGCAGATGCACTACATACATTTAAGAACACAAAGTACAACCTGGGCTTTGAAGAAGAAGCCAAAAGACAGAAATGTTGCAATACACAAAAGTTTATTTTTAAGTTTTTCTTTTCTGAAGGCAAAATATAACAGAACCTAACATCAACGTATTTTGTACAACAAAACGGTTTTTATATGAGAACAGACAATCCATGAAGAGTTTTAAAGTCTTAGAACTGCTTCCCTTTTTTATCATGCTTTCTTGTGGTCAACAAAAAGTTGTCACAGAAGATGTCACGGCAGTCGGTCGGCGGGCGTGCTCCCTCAGATCCTCGTCAGCTGGTGCCACAGACTGGAGGGCAGAATACTTTCTACTTTTTCCATCACAAAATTTAAAGGAGCAAACAGGGTGCTGAGAAACTGCAAAGAAATCAGATACACATTCAGATCAAAATCCAGGAGATGATATCCCTCAAGAGAAAGCTGTCCAGTAAGACAAGAGACTCTTCCTGCGTTCCTCTGCAAAATCCTCCAGCATGATAAAAATTATATAATTCACATGGAAAGACTTTCTGCCAAATTCTGAGCCTTGAATATACACAGATTTCTGGGTCTTTCAGTAAAGAAAGCAAGAGCTCCATTTCCAGGAAGGTCACAGTGAGGAACTACACAAGCTTTCACTATCTCACATCCTAGGTTCAGGCTCATACTGAAGCCACTAAAAACTCAACCCAAAACCTACTGAAGGGAAAGAGAGGGTTTTTCTTAGGACCAGAATCTGCCAGACCACCTCTCAAAGTGTGTCTTTAGATTCAGGTTTAAAATAGATCTGCTACATACACAGAGGCAACACTAACTGGTATTTATCTTAACATCCTCCCTCTATTACAGAATACAGTTGGTGATGTTGAAAGAGGTTTCAGTATATTAATGTGACAAAAATCAAGTGAATAGAGACCGTTTTATGACAGGAAAAAAAACACTGCTGGGTACACATCTCAGAACTCAGGTACTCAAAGCACTCCCAACATTTTGGGAAATACATATTAACTGTGCTTTACACTAACTGCAGCTCAGGTGTACACATTACATACAGCTATGTTGGAGCCCTGTATGGGTATGAGAAAAAGTACAGTAACGTGCAAAGTCAGCCACCTTGAGCCTGTAAACCCTGTGGCTTCTAACCACTCAGGCTGATGTGAATTTGCTAAAAATAAACAGTTCTGTTTGGAACTAATTAGCAAAGAGCTACAAGAGGTTTGTGTTTCAGTTGCTGTCCTGCAGTCAGCACAAAACATATAAACTCTGCTTACTGCACTGATGTGTGTATGAAGTCTGCTTGGTAGGTCAGTATTACAGCTAATGTGCTGGGTGTGTTCTTTTTTTGCCCAAAAGAATGCTCTTCTGACAAAAGAGAGCACTAGAGTTTACATATAAACACACTTCTATCCCTTTTCATGTTCTGAATTTGTCCCATGTATCTTTAAGGTCAGGTTGGACAGGGCTCTGAGCAACCTGATCTGGTTAAAGATGTCCCTGCTCTCACTGCAAGGGGGTTGAACTAGATGACCTTTAAATGTCTCTTCCAGCCCAAGCCATTCTATGATTCTATGATCTTCAGGCACTTAAAGGATGCAGACCTGGGGGTCTGGTCCCCCTATAGTCACTGAAGAGAACTAAGCACTTCCAGAGACTAACTCTACCCATTCCAGGACCAGAATTGCCCTTTGAAACTGTCTCTTCTCTCTCTACTCCCAGCTCCAGAGGGAGCTGGGGCTGTTGGGCTTTGCCTTCTCCTCCTGTGAAGAAAGGAGGACTGCAGCACAGTGCAGGGTGCTGGCCCATCCCAGCCAGACTCCTGAGCTGCTAGCACAGCTCCTGACACAGCTCTGGCCCATGCCAGTTAGTCCCTCAACAAAGTGCAGGTAGAGTTTGGGGATAGGGCAGGGCCAGTTCCCAGCAGCCAGTGAGGATAGGGTCATCCTGCCTTTGAAGGGAGAGGTACAGACATGAACTGTGATGCATCACTCTCCTTTGGAACCACAGAACAAACAGTATTTTATGACTCAATACAGACACATCCTTGAACTCTAACTTAGGATCCTAAGTATCTAAAGTTAAGTATGAGAAATGCAATTTCAAAAACTGTTACAGGTCTATGTGCTGCCGAAATACAGCTATATATGGCAAATGTATTTAAAATGTTTCAAAATTTCAATATCCAACAGACAGAGATTATAATCATTTCATGGTATCAAGCAAGAAAACATCTGCAAACACATTCACTGTTTACCAAAATGGGCTCTGTGCATTGTTTAACTGTAAAAAATGCTTATGCATTTTAAAGGCAATAGTAAGCATTCACATTCTTTTTTTTTTCTCTTGGACATATTTGCAATATTTACGGACACTACATCATGGACAACTTGTGCATTACGGGAAAATAGGTAGCGTCATCACTGCTAGTAAGATTTTGTCATAAGCACAAGTCAAAGGAAAAACAACTTCTAACTGAAGCTGAACAGTTACAGGGCTGAAGGTCAAGCTGTGTAACGTGAACTGCAGCTGAATTAATGTAATGCTGGCTTACCTAAGCTTAGAGTTTGCTGTTGCTACTTCAAGTGGCTTAGCCCTGGCAGAAGCATTCCCTCTGGTTAAGCTGTGAACTGTTTAAATACGTCCCTTTAATTCTGCCAAATGCAAAAGGCTCACTAGAGGACATTTTCTGCTCTTTTGAGTAGCACTTGAGCTTTGTGGCAAGCTTGCACCACCACATCTACTTGGATAAAACTCAGCTTTGTAAGCAGTGCAAATGCCATACTTGTTGAATCAATGGAACTAGAATAATTTGCCTGACAGTAAGGTTTATTGCAATTCATAGGAATCTTGTTGCTGAGGTAGTCGACTGTATCCTGTTACAAACTCAGCAAAGCATCTGTAGCTTAGAACGAGCCAAGTTTTTATCCACCTGCAAAATTAGTTGGTCTACAAAATACATTTAAATTCATGGATACCAAAGTCTGGCTTCCCTGAAGTCCAAGCAAAATCTTTGCTGACAGCAAGAGGTTCAGGATGCCACCCATTCTCTTGTACATGCCCATGCAAACAACATCTGTGCTCGGGCTATCTGGCCCTTGGAAAGCTCCCAGTGCTCCTGCCCTCAGACATCACTGGCAGATGCCTATCTGGCTGGTTTGCCACATGGTAGCACCCAGGAGGGCTTAGTCTGCATGATATGATTTGCTTTTTTTTCCTTTTGACATTGACTATTTTTGTTAATAGAACAAAAAAAGAGCACCAGCAGTAGATTAAGAACCCAGGGTGGAAGAACCGCTGATGGGAGACCTGTAAAAAGTCTGCTATTAAACTATCAACCTGTCTATTTCAAAGCAGGCAGGAAGCAGTTTTCTGGGAGTACCTTCTGAATAGCACCATTTGATTACAACAGGAGTGCAAAACTATCTTTTCCAGCTTTTGTACTGTGTAGTTGGTGTTTGCACGGAGGCAGTGGCTATTCATTGTTCAGTCTCTGTGGTCAGATCTACGTGTTCCCTGCCTCAGTGTCTATAGAGGTTCAAGCAGATGAAATATCTCCCTGGGCAAACCTGCTTGCTGAACTCAGGTCTCATCCATCATACAGGAAATACTGAAACGGATCATGTCAGTGATCTCAGGCAAAGGAATCAAAGCAGGGAAAAAAACTGTCTTTCTGAAGTTCCACTCATTTAAAAAGAAATAATTTAACTAACTAAAATGTAACTAAATTGTAAATTTACACTTTTAGACATGACTGTTGACTTGAATTATACAGTGACCCCCTTGTTAATAAAACTCTCAATTTTATTTACGATACATTCTTGTCACTTCCATGTTATGAAAGGACCTGCACTTACCTAACGATTTCCCAGACATTGTTATATTTCTGCATAACAATGAAAAAAATTCAATACTACCAGCACTGTGCTGACGATTTTATCCAAGCCATGCAATCAGAAATTTGTTCTGCTTGTATTCATCTCTTTAGTGACTTCCAAAAGCCTTTTGTCAGAAAGCCTAGCAAAAATTAAAACCACAAGGTATCAACATGCTAACGTGTGGTTACATATGAACATGTGGTTAACACATGAACATGTGGTTTCACCCTATCAGAGGGAAAATGCTAAAATCTACTGTCATTTTAAAGTTACTATTATTGAGTCTGACATAACAATCAAAGAACATTCTTTGATTCTTTCAGTTTCATTATTGAAGAGTCAAGCTTACTTTCAGGTACAACATTGCAGAATTGGCTGGATGCAGTTGGGAATATTTAAACTTGCTGCTGCACTGGCAGGCAGCGTTCAGAGCAGGTTCTGACTCTAAAACATGGGTGCACTGATGGGAGTTTGGTGAATTCTATCCTATGCTGAACCTCCCCAAAGAGTAAAGTAGCTTTAAAATACCTTCTGCATCCAGGGGTGGAACAAAGGCTGCCCTAAGGGACTGTCACAGTGGCACAGGCCACCTTTGGCGGTCTCACATGTGGAGAAAGTCCTCAGCACTCAAGGGCTTTTTCTGCCTTGAAGAACCCAGTGTCTCTGTTAATGAGCTATGAAACACGAACGAGAAGGTGTTACCTGGAGGACCAGACAAAGCCAGCTCCTGACACCCAATCATGCTAACCTATTCAATTATTGTGAAACATGTCAAACATCAACTTGCAGTAACATAAGCCTGGGTCATGATGGCGATATCACATCTGTGCAATGCTTTGGCAGGTGTAAGAGAAGGAATAATTCTGACCTATTAAAATTAAAGCCTATGTGAACAGTTTCACAGTGTAATTCACCACATCACAATGACTACCAACCACACAGAAAAAGGTAATTCAGTGCAGATAACCACAGCAACAGTCAGCACATTCATCTTCTGGCTATTTATGATACGATCTTCCCTAAAACTGAATGGGAAGAGCCAGGGCTGGATAACCTCTTCCATTCCCTTCTGATACAGCTGCATGTCAAAGAGATGTCCGTCATGATTTCCTTCAACCTCATACACGCCTGGGCTACTTTTTTCCAGAGGAGACAACAAAATGAGCCTTCCAAATCAAAGCCTTTCCAGGAGCTACTAAATGAATGACAAAACCTCTGCTGCTGCATGTTGTGGTTTATGAAGGTTAAGACATAGGTGAATCAAGTCCCAATACATGTTAACTGACATACTAACTGCATCCATATGGGTTCAGAGACCTTGAGTAATGTTGCCATTTTATGCATGTAACACAGACTATGTTTCAGTTCTACTTGCCTGGGCTTATTTTACTACCAAGGAGCTTTACCTGCTCTTATATGCAGAACTTAATAACAAGATACAGAGTCCTGGGTATCAATTCCATTAACACCAATGCAGCTGCACTTACACATCAGGGAAATAGATCCTTCTGGTCTGACTCTATTCCCCAAATGGCCTTGGAACCTGACAGTTCCAAACCACAAAGAACCAACCAATTACTAACGCATCACCAGTGTAACTTTTGATACCTCTGATTGCACTCAGCAACCAAAGTCAGGTGAGTTAAGCCCATTAAAACATGCTTCTAATTTTCTCCAATTCCAGTAGCTCACTGCTGTAGCTTCAGATATATTCTTTGTTCAGGATACAAGGCCGACAAGTACAGGAACAAGGCTAACAGGAACAGACTTGGGGTCATTAACTGTGACGGTATCAGAAAACTGTAGATTACATTGAAAGATCCCCCAAACAAGGGTCATGCATTTCAACAACTTAAGGAAAAAAATGCAAAAGAAAGCTTTACAAAGAAGCTTAAGATCATATGCCTGAGTTACACACTTATTGTCCACCAAACACATATACCTTGAGAACAAGAGAAAGTAATAATATATCAGGTACTTTTCAGTGCTTTTTGTTGAAAGAAGTGATATCTTTTGCTACAGGTAATTGTTTTTTCTGTCATCTAGAGCTAATGAAAGAAAATTTCTTGATGCAGGAGCTGTTGCTGTACCAGACCTCTATCATTCACAAGCCTGGGTGGTAGAAGACCTGGTTCACCTGTAAAGGGAGTCTCTTGCCACTTGCAAAGGAGTTTGAGAAACTACTCACAATCTGGAATTTGCCAAAGCCCTTCAGCCTTGCCTCCTCCATCTCACTCCCTATGTCCCCCAAATCAAAAGCAACAAAAAATTAAAAACAAAGTCAGGGGGCTATTTTGGAAACACAAGACTTACAAGAGATACAAATGTATTTGAGAAAATATGTTACAACAGAGGGTATTCAGTATTTCTTGAAGAATGAGACAGGTTTTTTTATCCTCTAGAACTTTTCTTTAAGTGGATTTTTCATTATCCTAGCACACTGGAACAGTGAAGTTCTTGGTTTTGCAAAGATAAAGCGTGTTTTAGCATAATTCGTGACCCTTCCACCTCATTCTCCAACATTTTTTAATCCTTTGTGGATTAAAAAAGCATAATTTGCACAGACTTCCCTGGATATAGTAAATAAAAGTTATTAGGGAAGACTACTCCCCTCATGGCAGTTTGGGGAAGGAACACAGAAGTTTGCCCTGGTTAACAGCACACTACGTCTGCTTATACCAAAAGTTTCTATTGCCCTGGAAAGCATGACAAGCCATGATTAATTTATTTTACCCGATTATATATGAAAACACAGATACACCCTTCTTCCACCAAGCCTTTTTTGGCAACATCACAAGAGATCTAGCCTAACAAAAGATCCATATCAACCAGAGAAGACACACAGTAGCGTGTTTTACTGATTAGCTCCCCTAACAGTTGTTCAAATGTCCCACTACTCAGACATTTCTTGATGTTTTATTTATACTACTGAATATGCAGATATTTAACACCCAGCAGTATTTAGCTCAGCTTTTCATGTGTCTGTGTCTTTATTTACAGCAGCAGAGAATACTCACAGCTTTTGCAAAGACTCCCATAAGCTCTGGGAACTGATGTGTCAGGAGGGCTAGCATGGCTGTGAAAGAACATAGTCCAGCAGTGAAGAGGATGAAGAAGGGAAGCTCTTTCTTGGGGTAAACTGAAACTTCATGAAATGCTGTAGAAAAAAAGATGAGAAGGGGAATGCATTATACGTTAAAAAAACCCCGAAACCAACCAAAACCAAATCAACATTCTTACATGGTTTAAACAGCCAGAGACACCCAAAATGCTTTTGAAGGAAGAAAGATGCAGAAGGTCTGAAACATCTAAGGACAATATTACTGTTGCACCAGCCATCTCTCCAGCAAGTAATTCTCATCTAAAGATCATATTTCTGGCTTACTCTGGTCCTATGTCCATGCTACTTTTGCGTTCCTGTGTCAGCACTAACTATAACGCAGCTGTGCAACAATAAACCCCAGAAAACTAACCTGCAAATAAAGCGTCCAGTTTTTTACACAGGTCACTGACAAGCCACATGGCTGCACGTTTGTTAATGCTGATACACATGAAAAAGTGAAGAAACACACATCTGAGATCAGCAGTGAGACCAACCTTGCAGGAGCATGGCTGTAGGTCAGTTTAAGCAGGCTGTAAAACTACAGCCTTTCTAACAGTAAATTCTGAGGATTTAATCTGCAGAACCAAGAAAAGTTATCCTAAAAGTAGGGCATATAAGCATGTACTTTAAATTCAGATTTTCAGAATTCTCTACATACTTATAATAATACAACAATTTTTTAAAGTGTTAAAACTTGGAATTTAAATTAATAGTGAATTTTTAAGGTGTCTGTTAGTATACAGTAAAATACAGAAATTTTCTTGACTTTGGTATGAAAATTTGCTCACTGGGCTTTGGAGAAAGCAGCATTGAGAAGGCTAAAAGGATCAGAAGAGGAAAATGAGTATTTTACTGGAAGTATATGTCCCTTAAACTTTTATGGTGGCTAAGATTCAAGGTGAAAATTTGGCTGGCATGGCTAAAGGTCTGGTGGACTCTTCTGTATCTGCTTCACTCATTCAGTCCATAGTTCGAAGCTACAGTCACAATAAATGCAAACTTTGAAACATGTTTTTCTCATACAGGACCAGCCTCAAGGCTTCACATATATTCAAATCCCGTGACTATTCATAAAGACAAAACATTAGTCTCACATTTTTCCTACTTTCTTTGCTTCAGGAACCAGCTCTCATCTCATTGTACTTGCAGACAACATAAGCACAGGGTAACCCAGCACCATGGCAGGACAATATTCTTGAGTGCATTCATTCAGAGTGGAGTGTTTCCAAAACCAACAGCAGCTTAAATTAAAATATTATAAACTACAAATATGTATGATTTTGGGGTCAGCTAATACAATCAATTTTCAAAGAAAAGTTAACTTCTCTTTACTTTAAATTAAATTTAGAGATCAGGAAATACCAGGTATGGACTTGACAAGTCTAAGATTTCTTGTGCTCAGTTTTTTGCACTTGGTTTTGACACAGGCTCAAGCATGTTGTTCCAGTCTGTTATCCAGTCACGGCAAAAGTTTTGTGATTGATATTTTTAATTTGGATAGCCTATCAGATCCTAGTGTTCTGATACAATTCCAGCTGACTCTTCTTTAAAACACACACAATTAAAGGGTGTGGACAGGTATGCAAAACCCCTTTAAGCGACCTCTGTCCGTCACAGTGTGTTAAACCCTTCCCTACTCAAACCCAAGAGATTTTGCAGCGGAAGGCATTTCCCATAACTGCCAGAGAAGAACATGACAGGCTACATAAGCTGTTTAAGACTCCCTGGCTTCTAACATTTGACATGAATGATTAGTTTTGCATCTAAAAAGAGAATGCTGAGCTATTCTGCATGACTTTGTCATTCCTAAATCTCCTGACACTCCACCGACCCCAGCTCAGCATCCCTCTGAGTAACACCAGCAGAACACTCTAAGAGGTGTTGTTGTAATTAGGGTGATTATAATGGGGTGGGGAGGTATTGTCAGTTGCCAAGGATTTCTGTGTAGTATCAGCGAGAACCAACTGTGAAGGAGAGAGTCACAGTGAGTGGATTTTCGCTGTATTATTTTCATCTAATGTTTACTCATGTAGGCATATAAAAAGTGGCACCACCTTTTTCAGCCCAAACCAGAGAAGTTCTGAATGCAAGACTACAAAGTGTGCAAACGCCCTCAAAACCAGCCTTCACAGCAGAAGCAGGCTACGTTTTACTTTTTCCAGAACAGGTTTCCCTTTATTCCTTCTTCAGGATAGAGGAGGTGAGAAAACAATCTCCTTCCTTGGATCAACTTGTATTTGCCTCCTCTACCTCGACCCTGCAAACTCCTCTGTGCTTGTGTGTGTTCCACTTGTGCTCACACAAGGTCCCACTGTGAGAAAATGCAGGAATGACGCATAACTGTTTGCAAGATTGGCTGCTTCAGCTCTTCTGCTGCATTCCTGTGCTCCACTGTACACACTGCAGCCAGTCTCACTGGCTTGGACTGCAACGCTTCTTGAGGGCTGGATCTGACTTTGTCTCTTGCAGAGCACTGGTATTGTTGGCATTTTGCTAATATGTACATAAACATATACAATAAATGACTGAGGTAATTTCACATCAATGTCTTCATAACAGCACACACATCATTACACAAAGAAAACCCTTTCTTGCTATTTAAGACTGCTTTTCAGAAAATGTCAGCATAACCTGTCAGAATAACAGCTGCATTAATGATCTAGCTGTCCTCAAGCAGGTTCCATCTTGCCTTGGAATTTAAATAGCTAGTGTGCCTACAAAGGACTAACAGGGCTGTGCCACTGGGCTTTTGGTTTGATGGGATCTTACCCTAGATGAAAGATCAGACATATTTTCCAGTGTCTTGGCAAGAGGGAATAGGAAGATCTAACCGATTTATTTCTCTGTAGTAATCTCTCTCCCTGTCCTTATCCTGGCAACACAATAAAGACAGCTAATTGTTATGAACTGTGGCAAGGAGCTGCCTCTTAAACCATTACGGGAGCTCCAGAGACTCACTGTCAACCTGATTACTGTAATCCAGTGTATTCAACTTAAAGGCATCCATGGAGATCAGTGCTGCAACATTCAGGTAAATAATTCTTTGACGTCAATGGTAAGAAGAGAAAAGTTGAACATACATGGTAGTAGTTCTCTATCTGCAGTTTCTGTACAAATAGGGTAAGGGTAGAAAAGATGTCCTTTTTCCAGTGGATAGGGGATCATTCTGAAAGCTGAAAAGAAAACAACAATGTGCTCAAGTTAATGTGAGTGTGGCAGTCACTGGACATACTTGAATATATTTATAATTTTGAAAAACAAACATAAACAAAGTATAACATTTATATTTGCTTGCAAAGAGCATATAAACTGCTTAGCAAAATGCCAAAGTAGAAATCTACACTTAGCTTTTAATCCTGCAAACACTTATGTTTACTTTTATTCTTGGGAGAAGGTGCACAAGCGTCAAGTGTGACCACATTACAAGTACATACATAGACATTTGCATGATTGGAGCCCACTGTACTTACAGTTCCACAGGCAAATTTACACATTTTGTCTTAGACTTTTAGGCTGCAGAATTCTTAAATTTCAAGGGAAAGAAGTGCATCTGATATAACAGGTATGGCCTACAAATATGACCAGCCAAGCTTGTGAATTAAGGCCAATATTTGCCATCTCCGTGCATCAAGTATAACAGAAGTTTTGAATGGAAGAAAATACACTACTTTTTTTTTCCCACCACACTCCAGCAAACCAGATAACAGTGATGACTCAAGGCCAGAGAAGCAGTTTTCCAACACTGTCATGTTTTCATTTTATATTTGGCAATAAAAAATTAATACTGAATTATTAAAAGCAGGTTCCTCACATGCCTTATTAAGTGCAGCATATCCAGTAAGGTTTCCAATATAAATCTTCAGGTCATGGATTAAGTAACACATAATCTTATGCATTTTTAAAATTGAAGATAGTAACAGAGAGGGAGGGAAATGGATTACTAAATCTGGATGGTGATGATGTCATAGCCATCTGAGTGTGGTTTATGGAAACATCAGAATACTTGACTGAATTATAGCTTTGCAATCAAGGCATCCCTTTCCACTATCCTATATATTATTCTCACTGTTAAAATGTCATCAATGTGTTATTCTCACTACTCCCATGGACATCAGTCACTGAAGCAATATTTTCCTCAACAGATGTCCTAGAAGCACTGTATATTTTAGATATTAGGTACAGCCCACTTCCACACAATAACACTCTGTTATCTCTTGCTTACAAGGCAACCGAGGAACTGGTTTAAGATAAACAATCCCCCAACATTTTCAGTTGTGCACACTTCATTTGAAATCATGTTAGCTGTAATTCTTGTTCAATTATATGAGTGCATTTATTCTTGATTATTATGTTCAGAGCAATAGTAAAGAAGGCGGAAATCCTCAAAGATTGTAAACCAACCTAGGCTGTAACACTAGCCCAATACCCACCCTTCTCCCGCATATCACCCCAAAAAGCCAAGTACAAATAGAATAATCCAAGCCTTGGATGATCTTCACATGCAACAAACTTGACTGTACAAAAACATAATGTGCAGGGATGTTCAATGCTTATTACTTCAGAATCACTAACACAAGTTTTTCCTTCCAGGTTGGCCTAATATTTAAACCTCTTCTGCCTTACCCTAAATAACAGTACTATTAAGACTCTAATCAAAATTTAAAAAGGGTCTGTAAAGATGTTGCTTTTACAAAATAAGTGAAAAATGTGTAATTTTGGTGAATTTAAACATGAGACCTAATATGGAATATTTACAGCAAAATAGTTTATATAACAATGTTATTAGCCATGGAATAAAGTGCTCTGGTTCATCTGTATCAGGCTGTGTTTATGTAGGTCCTTCTCTGCCTTACTCTTACAGCATTATCTGGTCCTCTTTTACATCAATCAATTCAGGCAGCACACAGGCAGTCAGCTATTCAACCATGTGCTTGTCCTAAGGGCTACTGTAGCATTTGAGAACCTCCAGGTTTTTCTTATTGAAAACAACAGGAAACAGAACACAAGTTTAGAAACCGACAATGATGAACGAGCTCCTCAGACTCTTCTGAAGCTTGGTTCCACCTGAAACTACACAACTTCTGTGCAGAGCTCCTGGACCAGACCCAGAGCCCTGTTTCATGTGGTGTCACCTGGGCTTTTTCAGTTTTACTATAAGTAAAACTGTACTTTGATTGATGGATCATTGATGGATCAAATGAAGACAGAGCAGGAAACAAACAACATCCCAGTTTGATGTTGATTATTATTTTTATAACTTCACTTTTTTTAATTGTTGGATGCAATTTGGGAAAAACACTCTGTCAGAATTTCAGAGTTTAAAATATCACAAAGATATTTTTGCATAAATTTTGTTAGAGGCAGTCTTAATTAGGAGTGACCTTATTCTCCGCAGAAGCATTCAAAATGTACCCCCCAACTGACCAACTTAATGTACTTAATTCTGCCCAATCCCCACAAGGTCAGAACTGAATAGTGTATATATGTAGGCACTAAATT
>VYZX01013790.1:0-21672 GCA_013401335.1 Brachypteracias leptosomus
TGCTGCCTCTCCTGCTCCCGTCCAGGGGGTGGTGAGGCAGCGGCTATGTGGTGCCCGGTCCCAGCAGGGTTTAAACCACCACACTTACCCAGAACTCCCACCCCAATGCTTTGTGCCTACCAAAAGCATTTTGTGCTTCTATAAGACGTGCAGAAAAAGCAGTAAACACGACCAGGGTGAAATCAAGAGTGACGGCACCAAGAGGTCATTGCTAACACATATCCGAAAAGTGTTCCTGGATATGTTATCACAGACAGGGGTCTTGTGAAGGATCTCAGGTCACAAATCCCAAAGTAGATCTTCCAGACTCTCTCCTACATCATGGTCTCAGAAGCCAGGGTAGAGAGATCTAAATTAGCACCAGACTCAATGATGTGACCCTACACAAAAATCTCTTTAAGCTCTTCAGAACAGATGTATATCTGTGCTACCTCAAAGTTCACTGCTGTCCTAAGTGTTCCCAGTGTTGCTCATGTCTTTTGCATCTT
The DNA here is from genome assembly GCA_013401335.1 of Brachypteracias leptosomus. Lineage (NCBI taxonomy): Eukaryota > Metazoa > Chordata > Aves > Coraciiformes > Brachypteraciidae > Brachypteracias > Brachypteracias leptosomus. The sequence continues at coordinate 489 of VYZX01013790.1, forward strand.
GCAGTATCCATAGGATTAATGATTGCCTGATAGAGCCATTGGATCATTCTGCCACAAGAGAAATTTCTAACCCTAATAACACAAATTAGTAAGCAGCAGCAGCAAGTGAGATCCCAAGGGGCACCTCACCAGAACTTGAGTAGGTAGACTGCCACAGCAGAAGTGGAGAGGTGGGGAGAAAAAAGAATTTTAAAAAAGGTAAAGGAGGAAAAAAGGGGTTCAGCAAAGGACTATGGTAACAAGGTAAAACAGGGGAAGAATGAGAGAGGATTACACACCAGGAAAAGTGTAGATGGATGGAGAAGAATCAGCAGTTGAAACAAAGCACTGAGAGCTAGAAAAGGACAGATGCTTATGACAGTTCTTGATGTACTACAGGAACCACTTTAATATGTTGCAGGGGTTCTCAGTGAGCCTCCTGTTGTACGTTAGGTACCTCTTGGTGAGGTGGAATGTTTGTTGGTTCAGACCCTTATGGCTGTTCTAAGGGCCTCCAGTTCTGAGGAGTTATTCTGGATTAATTTGCTCTGATATCTAATTCACATCCACCACGACCACCCTGAAAACTGAGTCCACTGTGTTGTAAATGGAGACAGTGAGGAGGGGTCACTTCAGAAACTCATTACTGCTCAAAAACAGACTGCTAATGTACACAGAGCCTCAAAGATAGAGATCAATATTCAGCTACTGTTTACTTAAAATGCTGACACCTAAACACAAAGGAAAAACAATATAAACATTTGGAGGGGTACATGATGATGCACTCCCTAAACAATTAACTCCAATTTAATAATTTCATGGCAATAAGTTCCCCAATTGTAAAAGGAAGTGCTGCAGTCTTGTAATAATGACTGGATACAGGAAGATCTCTCCATCCTATATTATTTAAGTGGACCCAATCACAACAACCCTAAATTATGTAAATACAGATCTCATTTCTGGAAACATTTGGAGCCTATTTGGAAGGTTTAAATTACTTCAGTAGTGAGACTGAAAAACACTCATATACGCCAACTAAAAAACTCTACTCTCCTTGAGCTGAGATCATGTTATTGTTAAAGTGGAACTATAAATATGAGTTAGATGTTGACACCAAGCAACTCAAAGTTTTAATCTGAAAAATCCTTAAATGAAAATATGAGAAATGCAGGAAACTCTTCCTTCAGGGGAAGATTTTAAGGCTGTATGAAGAAGTATAAGCACTGATATATTCATTATCTAACAATTTCCTGATTCGGTTATCTTGTCCTCAGAACATTCTCAGGTTTATAAACCATTTGCATTTTGCCTCTAGCTAACTAGTTTCACAGCACACGCTGTGCACAGCACACATATTCCTAATCTTTTATATCTAGCAGTCAAAAGATTATTTGCAATAGCCACAATTCCAGGGCTACTCACTCATCAGGTAGAGTCCTTGACAGACATTATGAGGAAGCCCTTCCTTTAACAACAGAAACAGGGAACTAAAAGACAGGGGAGCTGAGAAACCACTTGTTTCCATAAATTAAGCCATAAGCTCCACAAAATCTGGAACTAGTGAGTCCAAATATAAGCCTCTGAGGAAACCACTTGGAGAGATCCTGTAGTCTATCTCCTTTCCCAGAGGATCATTCCTGCAAGCAGAATTCCCCTGGAGATGGATCTTCCACTTAAGCTATCACATCAAACTCATGGAGATGAACCCAGCATAATGAAGGAACAAGGCAAAGCAAAACGAAGTAAACTGAAAGGCAAATCTAGTATCACAACAATCATGGAATAAAGACAGCTGAAGAAGCTATACATTACCCTATCAAAATTCCCTATTGAAATAAAATGATGCAGTTCAGTCCAGATCAATGGAATAGTGTCTGCTCATATGAGAAGCAGTCCCACAATTTTTTTTTCCTTTTTTTGGAAGAATGGGAGAAGTAGACTTGTCTTTTTGCAAGAGTCACTACAGCACACTTAATGTACAGTAGATATGCAAATAGAAAATTGTGGTTTGTTAAAGACAATGAACTTACTAAGGCCAAATACTTTTAACTAACTTGTTCGCAGAAACATACAGAAAAAATCACAACTATTTTTAGCCTTCCGAGGTGCTTCTCAGTAGAGGTCCAGCAGTAATATTCTTTCACAACTAAGTGCAAAGTCCTTCCCTCGATTTCACTGGTGTGGGGTCTGGCAATATCAGGCCCCTGTTCATTCTCATTCTTTGTTCACATATCCCGGTGTGGCACACAGCAGGGCTGGATTGCTTCTGATAGCTCTGCCAGGTCTCTGAAGACTGATATTCCAACTCTGAATTCTGAAATTACAAGATTAAAGGAAAGGCAAAAGAAAATTTTGGAACTAGGTACTAGGTCACTCTCCCATGGTTTGGAAAAGAAGTAAACTTTATAAAGAAATAAAAAAGTGTGTCTCAGAAGAGCATGAATATGAGCCTCTATTGTTAAAGAGTTTTCATCAAAATCAACACCAACACAATCCTGCAAAGAACAAGACCTTCTGACCATTAAAAAAGTGTGTATTTTTTCATTAAACAACTGAAATATGCTATTCAGCCTGTAGCCACTCTGAAATACCATATAGCTCTTACCAGTAGTTAGGGTCTATCAAAGGGTAAAAGATATCTGAAAACATCTGGATAGTCCACAAAAAGTTGGCACACCCCGTCCCCATGTAGGAGAAATATTGACAAACCAGGAGACAAGGAGAAGCCATTAAAACATTTGAGGACTAGAGCAGATGACGTAAGGCAAAAGGCTGAGTTTATTCAGATTGGGGAAGAGAAGGGTTCAGGCTGATCTCATCAGGGTTGAGCAGGGAAGGAGATAGAACAGACATTGCCAAACTCTTTTTAAAAGTGCACAGCAAAAGAACAAAATGTTATGGCCACAAGTTGCAGTAAGGGAAATTCTGACTAGATGTAAGGAAAAGAAAATTTACAATGAAAATGGTTAAGAGCTTGAACAGGTTTCCCACAGAAACTGTGAAATTTCCGTCACTGGAAGCTTTCAAAACTCATAGGCATAAAACTCTGATCAATCTAACTATGAAATTACCCAGCTTTGAGCAGGGGATGGATTAGATGATCTCCAGGATTCCCTTTCAAGACCTAAACTGACTCCATGGTTCAAAGTGTCAAGAGTCATAACAATACCGGGGCATGACTGTAAATCAATGTACAGTATTGACAAATGCATTCTGCTCACTGCTTTATATCTAAAACCATTACCGTACATGTTAGATGTAATTCATCATGATTTCATTACAGCTTCCTTTTCAGGGTAACAGTGTAACCTATGGCAAATGCATATTGCTCTGCAAAAACCTATGCACACTGTTATACATACATAGCTTTTCATTAAAAAATAGTTTAAGTTTCAAGTTTCTGAAATAGCAAGGAAAAAAAAAGGTATTCCATCTTTGCAAACCTTCTCGTCCCTTCAGCATTTACCAGTTCTTCCTGGCTTAAGTTTAGGGTCTTAGATCAGAAGTTCAGACTACAAGCCCTTTGCGTATACCCTGCTCTACTACACAGCAACTTTGATACATCAGTGGATGTCAGGGTAAGGACCACGGGTGAAAATCTTTGCAAACAGGACAAAGCATGAATGCAGGGAGTCTGAAGAGCACCTGCAAAAGCGCTTGGTCTCAAAAGGGCCTGCCACATCCTGCTGCATAGCAAAGAAGCAGAACAAAGCCAAGTGGGGAATCTGAGAAAGAACCTTTAACACTTTGCAGCTCAGCACTACAAATATCACTCAAGTTTGCACAGACCACAGCAATGTGTAAAGTTTATAGAATCATAGAATGTTTTGTGTAGGAAGGGACCTTCAAAGGTCATCTAGTCCAACCCCCCTACAATAAGCAGGGACATCTCTAACTAGGTCAGGTTGCTCAGAACCCCACAGTAGCATATAGCACAGTAATAAAATGACCTTTTTTCAACAAGGTTTGGTTGGGATATATGAGGATTCCTATTGAAAGTTACACATCTAATATTGTTTAGAAGGGAAAAGATAATCTTCAGATCTAATTCTGGAAAAGAAATTTTGTGTATTCAGATACATAGCAGCAACAGTCAGTAGAAAATTATGTGAAGTAGTTCGGAACAATCCAATCTTGATACTCCTGGCCAAAAATCAACACTTGCCAGGCCACGCTGGCAGGGTCCAAGTCTTGGCTTTTGGGTCAAGTATAAAACCCAGGTATTTTAGTAAGAAGAATATTGAGATGGTTCAGGACAATGTTATACTTTCTCAAAGGTGATTTTTATTGTGCTGACAATTCTCTTTAGCAGGTCATAGGAGCATACTTTTAGTTTATTCAGGCAAACCTAGCAGGTGAAAATATTACTGCCTTATTTGAAGATATGGTAGATACATGTAAACTGTCTGTGGTTTTGTCTGTACTTCCCTGAGACGTGAATAACACATTCTACAGATAATGGTAATACACTCTTCTAAAATTATTCCAAAAAGTGGGAGAGAGGGGAGGCATGGATTGCAATGCTGATAGGACTGATGCAGGAACACCAAAAATTCCCAAAAAACCTTAAATTTGGCACTGTGTATGGATGGTCCTCTTGTGAGAAGGTATGAGAGACTGGCACTGGTATTTCAGTATGTATAGTTACTGTATGCCCAAACTATAAATCATAGAATCATAGAATGGTTTAGGTTGGAAGGGACCTCAAGGATCATCTAGTTCCAACCCCCCCACCATGGCAGGGATACCTCCTAGTAGACCAGGCCTCCCAGGACCTCATCCAACCTGGTCTTGAACACCTCCAGCAATGAAGCATCCACAACCTCCCTGGGCAGCCTGTTCCAGTGTCTCACCACCCTCTGAGTAAAGAATTGCCTTCTAATCTAAATCTATCCTCTTTCAGTTTGAGTCCATTACCCCCTTGTCCTATCACTGCAGGCCCTTGTGAAAAGTTCCTCCCAAGCCCTCTTCAGATACCGGAAGGCTGCAATAAGGTTGCCCCTGAGCCTTCTNTGGATCCTCTGAAGACTGTGCAACTCAAAAACATCCTGCTATCACCACTCATGAAGCCTCTCTGCCACACTCAAGACCACAGGCAAAAGAAGCAGAAATCATGACAACAGCAGAATACTAGCTTAGAGACACAAAGCACAAAATTGCAGTATTAGCTAATACTGTATATAAGACTGGGATGGCTATTAGGCCTAAATTCCAGGCTAGGGAGGCATAAGGCAGGGAAGACCTCTGCCAGTGCACACTGAAGTCTTTTGACAGAGGTGCAACTCCATGACAGAGAAAATAGTCCCACTAGGATGTGGGCACACAATTGAAGACAACATATTTCTTTTCTCTAAGTTCCACACTCTTTCCTTCATCATCTGACATTTTGCCACAGCAGGAGTTCCTTACCACAAACAGGAAAGACTTAAGTAGAACAGGAGAAAGAACACTTTCAGTCTAGAACAAACATGTTACTGACTAAGAAAGCTAGTTCAATTGAGGGATATATAAACCTACTGAGGAAAGGGGTTTTATAGTTGAGCTTTTTCCTTCTGGACACTTCACAGGAAATAATGTGCAGATGACATAGATCAATTGATCAAACTTTCTCACTGTCATTTTGAAGATGCCTCACAAAAAAAATAAAATCATATCTTTCTGTTCAGCCAGATAAGCAAGTTCCACTGAGGCAGTTTTCTCATTAAGATTTTCTTTCCGTATTTTACCAAAACAGCAAGGATTCACTGCAAAGTTTCACACACAAAAAGAAAAGCTGCACAAGCTATGTTTATGGACAGTACAAGCTGGTATCTAAGAACTAGGGAGTCAAAACACAGCTAGTACTGAGCAGTAACACCAAAAAGTTAAACAACACAAAAGCAAGAGACTTGCATTTGGAAACATGAATCCAATTAAAATACTGGATAAACCAAAGACATGTAATTGCTGTAATTTCTGTTATTCTGCACCAACTGTAAGGAGCTGATTAAAGAGATTTATTCAAATTAAGGTTTGCCCAACAGAAAGATGTTAAGAATTCAGAGTTTTTAATTCTTAGATGTAAATAGAAGACCACTTATCAGTAAGGTTACCTATTTTGCGTTTTGATAACCAGGTGAACAGTGAGCCCATCATGAATTCTACGCTGAGTCAAAGTATCTTGATCTTTTAAGATTTTTCCAGCAAATATCAACACAAGCTGATCAATATGGGCCCTGAAACACTTAGAGATTTCTTCCTTAAACTGACAGATGCTGCATGTTATTGTTATGGCCTTCTGAAGAGTGCCTTANAAACAGCAAGGATTCACTGCAAAGTTTCACACACAAAAAGAAAAGCTGCACAAGCTATGTTTATGGACAGTACAAGCTGGTATCTAAGAACTAGGGAGTCAAAACACAGCTAGTACTGAGCAGTAACACCAAAAAGTTAAACAACACAAAAGCAAGAGACTTGCATTTGGAAACATGAATCCAATTAAAATACTGGATAAACCAAAGACATGTAATTGCTGTAATTTCTGTTATTCTGCACCAACTGTAAGGAGCTGATTAAAGAGATTTATTCAAATTAAGGTTTGCCCAACAGAAAGATGTTAAGAATTCAGAGTTTTTAATTCTTAGATGTAAATAGAAGACCACTTATCAGTAAGGTTACCTATTTTGCGTTTTGATAACCAGGTGAACAGTGAGCCCATCATGAATTCTACGCTGAGTCAAAGTATCTTGATCTTTTAAGATTTTTCCAGCAAATATCAACACAAGCTGATCAATATGGGCCCTGAAACACTTAGAGATTTCTTCCTTAAACTGACAGATGCTGCATGTTATTGTTATGGCCTTCTGAAGAGTGCCTTACCAACCTGTTGGATATTTTGAGGTGGTTGTCCATCAGCTTTTGCTGGTGAAGTAGTTCCACTTTATATAAGTATTTAAATGGTATCAGAAGGAGATAGTGAATAGGAATCACTTTCTAAACTAGCGGCCAAATACCCTCTTGAAAAGAGAACCTGGCTTCTGGTTGAATTCCCAGGAAGTACTTATACTTACTAAAATAAAGCCAATAGAATTTGAAAACATCTTACAGTCTTGCTTCTCTAGAGGTGATTTAATTATTTTTTTTTCTTGGAAGGCAAACCTTGAGTTTTAAAGTCTCTTCAGACACTTAAGTCCATGCTTTTTGCATTCTGGATCAATACTGTGAGACTTGCACTCTTGATTAGAAGAATGTTACTGTTATCACCTCCCATTCCTAGTACTGCACATCAGTTACTGATTTTTTTCCTGGAACTTCTGCACAAATGCAGCTATTGCATAAGGCTTCATGAAAGCAAAAGGCACAAAAGTATATTAAAGCTTCTCCTATAAAAAACTGATTTTCTTTCCCAGTACAATATCAAAAGCACTGCCTTTTCCTTCAGCTATTAACAGTTTCTTTCACTTTCTTGAACTCTGGTACATGTAGAAAGAAAAAATATTTATTGATTTTTCCTCTGTCTAATAGCCTCATGAACAAAGAGGCAGTGATGTTGAAGACGGTGCTTCTGGGAGAGAAGGGACATCACCAGAAAAGCATTTTGAATCATGGCTCTCTTCTGGGTATTTTTTCCTGAAGTTAACAGACTTATCACCACAGAAGCACACTTCGAGAAAGTGCATTCTGCTGATTGCTTCTCACATTGGAGCAAAGAAGAGCCATATGCATCTATCAGTGTAGTTTTTCTGCCAACAGTACAGCATAACTAATGGGGTTTTTTCTGCCTCTGTCCCCCTTCCTTTGCTCCTTCATATATTTTACAAGACCATACCATCCTCAGTGTTGGCGCTTTGTGGCTACTCCTGTATCTGGTATCATTAATGTGCCCATAAAAACTATTCCTTTAGTAGAACTGCCCCGAGTAATGCATCACTGGCAATTTCAGCCTTAGGTGAGCAATCACTTTACTATAATTCACTGTGCTCTGCACACTTATAACTACAATAGGTTACCTCTTTATTGAACACTTCAGATCAGTCTGCTACAAATGGCAGAATTTTCATCATTCAGTAGCCAAACAATATTCCATTTCTCTCCTCTTCAAGCATATTTTGTGATGGTGCGTTAATTTAGCTAAGTTAACGAACACCATGAGGATAGTTCCCTCAAGGTATCTTATCAATATTTAAACACTAAAAATTTATTTCATATTGAAACATAGAATAGTCCAAACATTTCACAAAGCACTATTCAACTATCTGAATTTCTGATCAGAAACTAGCAGCAAGCCAAAGACCTTAACAGAAAAAGTAACAAAATTTTGCTAAAACCAATATAGATACTCAGGTTTTGAGAAAATAGCATAGCACATCAGAATTTTCTCTCACTGAAAACATTCTACATGTTTGCACAATTTTTTAGTGAATTGTGTGCCCATATAAAAAAAAGGTACTTTTGTCCAAAATAAAAATCCTTTAATCCAAAAATAACAACAACCACAACCTTTTTAGAGGCAGAAGTAAAACTAGGTAACCTCAAGGGTACTTTCCACCCCTGTTTAGGGTTTGGAGTTTCAGGGCTTTTTAAGTGTTTCAAATGTCTGAAATTTTCAAAATATCTCATTTGGGATACTTCCAATAAAAGCTAATTAAAAAAGCTCCACAGCAAGATTCACAGTTCTAGCTGAGGAGGACAAGCATTCACATTTTAATCAATAGCTCCATTTTTAATGTGTTCAGTAGGCTGAGAGATGTGTGGATTCTTTTCTCTTCCCTCTCTGAAGAGAACCCTGCTTACGTGTCACCTTCCTCCAGAAGAAGGCTCTAAACAATGGGCTTAGTATTTCCCACTCATCATATTCGATGGCTGTTTTAGGGATCAATGAAAAAGGGCCCCCAGGATCACCTGGGGTACTATGATGCAAAGAGCATCACACCTAGAATGTCCTAGCCCAGGAGTTACATCTCCACTCTGGAGATGGGGATACCAATCTGCCTAGGCAGAGGAACAGATTGACACTCCACATTTCAGACATAGGTTAATGCTTGTATCTGTAGGCTACTGGCCTCTTCTTGACCTCCTGTTCCTGGCATGAAGTCCTATATTATTCTTGCTTTTATTACAAGTACACAAAATAAACAGCCTGTTCAAGGTTGCAAAAAAGCCTTTCAATCACCAAAGCATTTTCCTGATTTTTCATTCAGCTTTTATTTATTTGTTGTTTTGGTTTTGGTTTTTNATAATAAGATCTCCACCCAGAGCCTTCTTTTCTGCAGGCTGAACAACTCCAACTCTCTCAGCCTTTCTTTATAGAAGAGGTACTCCAGACCTCTGATAATTTTTGTGGCCCTCCTCTGAACATGTCCTCCTTGTGCTGAGGACTCCAGAGCTGGACATAGTACTCTAGGTGAGGTTTCACCATGGTGGAGTAGGGCAGTAGACTCACCTCCCTTGACCTGCTGGACACAGCCCAGGATATAGTTGGTTTTCTGGGCTGCAGACACACATTACTGGCTTATATCTAGCTTTTCATCCACCAGTACCCCCAAGACCTTCTCTGCAGGGCTGCTCTCAATCACATCATCCCCCAGTCTGTACTGATATTGAGGACTGCCCTGATCCAGGTGCAGGACCTNAAGTCCTATATTATTCTTGCTTTTATTACAAGTACACAAAATAAACAGCCTGTTCAAGGTTGCAAAAAAGCCTTTCAATCACCAAAGCATTTTCCTGATTTTTCATTCAGCTTTTATTTATTTGTTGTTTTGGTTTTGGTTTTTTCCCATTTTGATTCACTGCACTGGGTCTAACTCCTGCTTCAGCAGCTGACTTGGACAAAATAAAAAACCGACGTGTACAATTCCAGCTATAGCCAACAAGGGAAGAAATTGCAGCACATTTCTCACAGCTCTGCTGCTCAGCCTCATTTGTCTCTTCCTGAAAGTTCAGTCTCTGTCCCACAGAATAGTTTACAACTCCACTGAAGAGTATACAAACTGGGCAGTCACTATCTGTTGAGCCCACTGCAAGCAAGAGCATCTCATAGCAAAGCTCCATGTGTTACTGTAACCTCCCTCTACTTGTTTCTTCAACGAAATTGTTCAAGAATGATTTCCTTATCACTTACAACAATCATAGAATGGTTTGGGTTNCTGAGCTTGTCCATGTCCCTCTGGATGGCATCCCATTCCTCAGGTATGTCAACTGCACCATTCAGCTTGGTGTCAACTACAAACTTGCTGAGAGTGCACTTGATCCCATTGTCAGTGTCATTGATGATGATATAAAGAGCACTGGTTCCTGAGGGACACCACTTGTCACAGATCTCCATCTGGACATTGAGATGTTCACCACTACCCTCTGGATGTGTCCATCCAACCAATTTGTTATCCACCAAGCAGTCCACTCATCAAATCCACATCTCTCCAATTTAGAGAGAAGGATGTTCTAGTGTATCAAGTCAAAGACCTTACAGAAATCCAGATAGACAACACCCATAGCTCTTTCCTCATCCAGTGATGTAGTCATCAACAGTGTAGTCCATCACTTGCCTATAGTTCATTGGGAGATTCTGCAGCAGGCATTGGTAGACTTTGAGAACATTAATTATTTTGTCTTTCCTAAAAAAAAAAAAAAANNNCAAAAAAAAAAAAAAAAAAAGGTAGGCACATTGTGTCCTGAGTTAAACTACAGCCTCAACTCTATCCTAGACATATAATGGAGCCAGCTACCCATATTCATAAAGCAACTTCAAAATCCAGGCCAGATATTTCATCTTTGTGGAGCAGAGGCTACTGTTGGCAAAGAAATAGTTTAAGTGTAAAGCCAAGACATGACGTAAAAGAAAATGGTGTGACCTAACACAGCTTCCTTTCAGCTCCTGCCCCAAGACTGGCTTCTATACTAGTTATGCACTGAGAGTCATTGGCTTTCAATGGAAGGCGAAGCAACTAGGCTCTCGCTTCAAACACAAATGTGTAAGACATCTGATTTCTATGCAATTTGTGAGCTATTCCCTTCTCCTTGCTTTAATTTTGTGGATTTTTTCCAAATCAGATTGTAAGTCCAATGACACATCCTCTTGTTCTTGTAGAGAATGCAGGCTTTAAGATCTCCTATGGCATATTAGGATCCTCTCTGTGTCTGCAAAAGAGGAAGAGCATCTCTGTCACAGAAAGCAAAGATGAACCAGAGACCCTCAATGCAGATTTGGCTCTAAATTCTGGATCTGGGGGTAACATGTGAGAAAGGATTTCTGACCTGCACCTGACACTGTTTGAAAATTCAAAAGTCCCTATTCTAATACGCCCTTTTCTACTCTACACGTCCACTCACTCTGCACATTTCTAAGGGTCTAAATTACTGTGACAAGTGGTTTTACATGTAATGCTCAAAGTGCAGGGCTGGCTTTCATTCAATCAATATTATGTATATAAAAATATTGAAGTACTGAACTCATTATTTTAACAGTCATCAACATGACAGTTGATACTTGTGCTGCTTTTTGCCTAGTTGTGCAAAAAAAGGGCAAAGCTAAGCATTATGAGAACATTAAAAAAGTGGAAAAAAAAGACAGGGAAAGACACATACTAACACATCCCTGGACTCTGAGATTTAGTTATTAAAAAAATCAGTATTTTATTGTATTTTAGTCTTGTACTTGAAGATACAAAGAAAGATACTATTTCACCTGCATCAACAAATATACCACTGTAAAAAACAATGTTCACTGATCAGCTCAAAGCACTGTTCTGTACTGTTTTTCAGGTTGAAAAGCACTTTATTCCACAAATAGCCCCATTTGAGTGAATGGTAAGGCACTATAACCAGTGCATAGAGGCAATATATCTAAGCTTCATGGAATTAATAATTAGGAAAACTGTAACACTTAAGAAACCATCTGCATAAGTGACATTTATTTTTTCACTCTATATGGAATCATTACTTCCTGTTAACTGTGCAAAGAAAGAAATACAACAGGACAAACACAATTTTGGTTAGATTTTACAAGTTTAGGCCCTATCAAAATTCATGTGAACTACAGCTAGAAAGCTGAAAGTAAATCTATTCACATTTTGTAACTTTCCAGTCCTAGAAATCTCATATCCAGTTCAGTAATGCAAATTAAGTATCATGAAAACTGAGGGACATTTGTTACAACACGGTTTAAAATGACAGGATTCCAAGAGATTCACTACACCCATTGCCATATAGAAAAAATAACTTCACAGTGTTTCTTGTTGACCGGTTGCTTGTGTGTTTTGTATGCAACAGAATTCCATCTATCAGGGAACTACAGAGTAGTAACACCAACACAAAACACACAATCCTACAGCACTAAAGCCCATTTTATTTTAATTTCTGTTAAGGTATATAAATATATCACCAGCTTAGCTGTGCTTCTCAGCTCCTCACACCTGCCCCACCTCCTCAGCACTGTTGTTTTTTTTAAATCCAAGAAAACTAAAGCAGATTTGATGCAACATTAAGAGCAAACACTTAAATATGCAGAGGTCAAGAAAACAAAAAGATGCAGTTCCCAGAGCAATACTAATTTACTGCATTAAACACTTCACATATTATTGTACGCATGTATTACTACTAACAACAATGTTACATAATACAAATCATTCAGCATAGCCAAGTAATTGTTACTATGGGAACCTTTATCTTTTTTAATTTGCCTGACATTTTGTATCTGTATTTTTCCCCTCTTGCATTAGAAGAACTTAAATTTTCTTATTTGCTTTAGGTTATAGTTTTACCATGTACTGTAGCTTAGTCCAACACATCCCACCACTGGGACCACTGACTATGGAGAACTGGATATTTTGGGATGTTTTTACTAGATAAGGTAAATTCCAGGAGATTTCACAAGTTCTCACTGACGGTTGACTGAAAACTGGGAGTGAATTACCAATGAAAATTTTTGGCATTTCTGTCCAAATTTAGAGATATAGTTTCAGAAACTCTTCTAAAGTTTAAAAAAAAAAAAAAGTTCAGAATGCATGTTCTAGATTCAGTCAATAAAAGCATCTCACAGGTAAAAATTTGGACATACTAGGAATTCAAATTTCCATTTAATCACCAAGAGTCAGATACTTCAGTTTAAAAAGGAGACACAAAATGCTAATAGTTCATGCAAAATAAGCAACTATTCTTTTTAAGGAAGAATTACTATACAGAACTGGCATCAAAAAGACCGAGGTTCAACTAGTTACAAAACACTCTGAAAACCAACAACAAAAAATGAAAATCATCAAACCAAATGCCAGCCCATTCATATATCTAGGGAGCTAAAATCTTATCACTGCTGTGTTCCTAATAACAAAGCACAAATTCCTAAAACATACATTGTCCTATAGAAAGGAAAGAAAAAGGAACTATCACCTGTGGAAGAAGTCAATAATGCTCACAAATATCCACTCCAGTGATGAAGTTGTCCTGCTTATGGTTCTTCAAGGCTGGTACTATGGATGCCTTCTAACTTTTTAAGCAGTTACAAAATGTTTTCCTGGGATGCAAAAGTCAAACATGCAGTGGACTAGGCTCTCATACAATGTAGTGAGTTAAGATCACTTAGATACCTTCACAAGTGATGTTAAAATGACCCAGTTTACTCCTTACCACAATGCCCTTTTTGTCTCAGTTGCTGATGCAGTAATTGCATAACCTGTCTACATTCAGTCCATATCTGGGGCTAAATTATAGTAGATGCTCTGTCACTCAATGACCCTTCCTCAGTTAGGAAGAGGAATTGGCAAAATGAGAGGAGACCCATAGGTTGAAATGAAAATGGATTTAATGAAACAGCAGAACTAATATTAATGCTAACACCAATATAAAGTATACAAAGTAATACTCAGCCCAGTGAATGTACAGCAGTCACAATAAATGGAAAAGCAGTCCTCAGGAGCAGAATGATGAGTGAGCCCCTCCAGGGGGTCTTCAAACAGTGAAGAAAGTTAAGATAAATGTCTATAATTTTGAGTGTCTAGTGAAAAATTAATATTAGCTACCTGAGAGTTGCCTGCTTCAGTGTCAACCTCCATGACACATGCCACATTTAATTGTTCTAAAACATATGAATCAAGACATGCTCTTGCGTGTTCTGCAGATTCTACAGTAATTAATTCAGGCCCTTCATCACCTGCATTTGGAAGAGGAACTGAAGGCAAGAGTAAGGTTTGGGGATTTTTTTTCCCCTATATCTTGTCTCATTATGCAGCTGAGTGTGATCAAGCCCATGCATGTACAGTCAGCAAGCAGAACAGAACTGCTGAGCACCCATAAATAGTGCTGAAATCAATAGGAACTGCAGGGATATTGTGACTTTGAGAAACAGCTCATCCTTCGTTAGGAGACTACTTATAGGTAAAAAGGCTTATTCTGAAGCTGTGTAAGATTTCAATACTAGTGGGGCTTTTTCCGTTTTGTTTTATTTCCAGGGGACAAAACCAGGCGCACTGTGCCAGACAGGCCAAGGACTGGGGCAGTGGGAGATGGAAAGAAGAAAACCTCTCTCAAAAAGATAAGTAGAGCTCAGATACGTCCCTGAGCCCATTTGTGCACATGGGCAACAGACCCATGACTAGAAGATGAGCAACACATCACTGAACACTGCAAATTAACAGGCCCAGCTGATGTTCTCAATGAGAAAAATCCTTCTGTTATCTGTTTGCATGCATGAATCTAGCTAAGATAAGTGTGGAGCATTTAGCATTCAAGGACGATGCAATTAAGATACTCTGTCAAGCGCATTTTAAAGCTTGTCCTTACTTCAACTCTTGTCAAAGCACTGCCATCAGATGGGCATGAGCAGTGCATAGTGGCCTTAGCACAGGGGTCACAAGCACTTCCAAAGTCAAATGGCCAGGCTGTGCAGCCTATCTGCCTTCATCATTATTACTAGAGATTAAGACACCTCAGCATTAGCTAGATGTGTGCAAGAAAAAAGGCAATACAATAACACTCTTGTTTAAGGAAAGGTCCTTGCTTTTGAGTACAAGAACTGTAGTTAGCACTGCAAAACACATGGAGTCATCAAAGAAGGTGATGGGGTCAAGAAGGAGGTCTAAGACCTGAAGATATTACCTTGACATTTTTCAGCAAGTTCTCCTGGGTTTAGATTCCATCCCTTTCTTGGTGCAGGGCTTAACTAAGAAGCAAGAACACAAAATGCAGTAGATCACCTAGACAACACAAACAGCTAGTATGTGGCTCAGGCAGCGCAAAGTGGCTGTCAACCAAAACCAAAAGATAATCTTCAGCACTGTTCTCAAGATAACCTGTTGAAGCAGAAGATGCAGTGCCTTGCAATAAGCTCAAAAAATTCTAAAGAGAAAGGTAACAACAGGATGGACAATTGAGACCATCATCTGCAAAAAATGTCTAATGGGGAAATTAAGAGTAACTGAAATGCCACAATACTCGGTCTGCCTTATGTGCATTGTGCACAATGGAAGACAGGAAATGAACACACTCTCTTTATGTACTGTAAAACTTCTAAAGCTTGTTCAGAAAACGACAATACAAACACAGATAAGAAGCAACATTTGAAGGACAAGAAAAATAATCAGCTCATACAAAATGTTCCAAATTACTAATCCTGAAAAGGGCTTCCACCCCTCCCTCCCCCCCATTTATTTTAAATCAGTATGTCCTGATGTGGGAAACCATAATCCTAACGTTCAGTGTATTAGGCTTATATGCCAAGGATAGTGTATTGGAAAGTTTTGCTGCTTTGAATTTCAACACATTATGGCTTCAACATTATCAATAACCTCCTTTTTTTCATTTCTTAGAACATCCAATTTCCCCTCATCCAAGCATTCTTGCTATTTCTCCAGAGCATTTTAGAAAAAAAAATAAAGATGTCAATGTAGAAATGAGTATTGCATCATTTCTTAAATTAAAAACCCAGATAGTTAAACCCAGTGGCTTATTACCACTCTTCTGTTATAGTGTCCTTGTTACACTGGTTCTTTGTCCCTGATTAACTTTAGTAATGTCCCCTATTTTCCTGCATCAGAATTTATAGATATGATTAATATGCAGGACAAGTGCATTTAGAAGTACACACCAGAGTATTCTGGAGTAATGTATTAAGATCCTATATGAAACACCTGACTGTTTAGTGCTGTTTAGTACTGAATATTTAAATTTTCCCTTATTTTATGAGTCAAGACAGCTTTTTCAGAAAAGTTGGTATTGGTTGCTTTGAGAGGACAATAAGTAGAAACCCAAACAACCCTACTGAAAAGACGACTTAGGTCAGGAAGCAGCAAAAAACAGTGGCTCCCCCTGGGTTGGGGAACCAGCAGGGCCTGGTAGTCAGGGCCCATCCCACTGTCCCAGGCAGGAGCAGGACAGCCACAGAGCACCAGGGAATTCCCAGACCTGGGCATTGGGCACCTTCATGGGGACAGGTTGAGGATGGGCTGGGGTGTGGGCCCAGCTCAGTGGCATGCATGGCTGGACAGGGCAGGGCTGTAGCAAGCTGGAGATCAGCTCTGCTGTGGCATCACTGGGGTAGGGCTGGACAGGGACAGTCAAGGCTGGTGGCATTCCTAGGGCCATCACAATTTGCACAACACTATCAGCAAGAGCTGTGAACAGAAGCACATGGCAGCTTTCTGTTTAAATCTTCCAAGTTTCACAGTCATCTAGCAAAAAATTACCTGCCACTTGTAAATCCTGGAATATCTAAATATCTTCACATTTATTTGTTTTCCAGTATAAGAAGCGCATCAATTTACAAGGGCTTCATGAAAGGCAATGTCTCATTGGAGGCTAGAAGTAGAAAAACAGCCATAAGACTGAACAAAGAATATAGAGACAGTGGAATGAGTCAAGTGATGCAGCAACAGAAGAAACAAATAAGTCCGAGGTATTAAATGTTATCTTTGCCTCAGTCTTCACCAAGGACTACCGCACCTCTGTGATTAGAGAAAGGTGTTATGGAAATCTACCAGCAGTGTATGAGGACTCAGTTAGGGATTACTTGAGAAAATTCAACCCACACAAGTCCATGGAATTCAACAGGCTATGCCAAAGAGCATGGAGAGACCTGGCTGACATCCTTGCAAGGCTGTTCCCTACTGTCTTTGAAGGTTCATAGTGGTCCTGCATGACTGGAGAAGGGCAAATGCTGTGTCCATCTTCAGAAAAAGCCAAAAGGTAAACTCAGGGAACTCCAAATCTCACTTTGATCACTGGAAAAAATCACCGAGCAAGTCTTTTTCAAGCATGTTTATGGGCACATGAAGTAGATAAGATGACTGGAAGAGTCAGCACAGATTTACTAAGCATAGATTGTCATCTAGGATAAAATCACTAGATTTGTGGATGAAGGAAAAGCTGTGAATGTCATTTACATTCAACTTTAGAAATATGCTTGACTCTGTCTAACAATATTCTTGCATGCAACTTATGATCTTATGAACTGGATTGATAGGCAATCAGATGGGAAAAAGCTGCCTGGATGATCAGTCTCAGAAGACAGTAGGTAGCCCATCATACTGTATCTGAAGGCTTGTAACAAGTGGAGTATTAAGAGGTCTATCCTGGGACTTGTCCTTTCTAATACATTTGCCAGTGACTTGGAGGAAAGTGGTTGCATTCACTTTAATCAAGTTTGCAGTTGACAACAAAATAGGAGAAGCACCTGATATGCTTAAGAGTTCTGTTAAAAGGGATCTAGACAGACTGGAGAAGTAGGCCAAGATGGTCAGGGCTTTAGAGTATTTGCTCAATTAGTAGAGGTTAGGCTAATTGGCTTTTTCAGCCTGGAAATAAGAAGGTTTTAGAAGAACCTAGTTGTAGCTTTATAGTATCTACACAGAGGTCACAAAGGCAATAGAGCCAGGTTCTTCACAGTGATGCATGATAAGAAGAGAAACAGCAAGCATGAGTTGAAATGAGAGACTGAACAGGCTGAAGAGAAAATTTTCACCACAAGGACAGACAAGCATTGAAACAGGTTACTCAGAGGGTTGTGCAGTCTCCTTCCTTGGAGATATTCAAGACAGAAGTAGATAAAACCCTAAATAACATGGTTTGACCTCAGAGCAGACCCAACTTCGAACATAAGATTGAATTAAAGATCCATTTAGGTCCTTTCCAAACTGAACTATCCTTTGATGTCACAATTATATTGTCTAGTATAGAAATCTCTCTACAACGAGGCTTTGGACTTCTCCCAAGTACTGTCATGAGACAGTCTCTAATTCTTTTCCAGGATATGTTACAACATATATACACTTGATCAGCCAAAACTGGAAATCATAGCTGAATCACAGTATCACAAAAGTGTTGAGGTTGGAAGGGACCTCTCAAGACGTCTAGTCTAACTCTTCTGTTCAAGCTGGGCCAGCTAGAATAGGTTGCCTGGGAAAAGTAACACACAGAGAATTTTTTCACTCACATTGCTGTTCTCCTCTTCAGAAACCCTTGTTCAAAGGAAAAAAAAAGCCATGGCATCCAGTGACTTCCTTATCTGCAAATACCAACACAGAAACCAATCCATCTTCTCTGAAGAGCAGCAAAAATATACTAAGCAGTCCTAGCACAAACTCGATAAAGTCCCAGGACTATGCGAGTCTGACACAACATGACTGAAGCAAAGACAGATATTTCCTATGAAAACAAAATCAGGTTGGTCTCTAAGTTCTGATTTAAAGTGTCCAAGCAAACCTTTAGGGGTTGGCTTTCTTTTAACTCATTTAAACCTAACTGCAACATATGTAGCTCAAGTTGAGAAGCAAATCCTTCCTAGAGCAACCAGAAATAGCCTATGGACCCCTAAGTTGGAATTGTCAAATGCTGTAATAGCAGAGTAGATCAGGATTTGCTGAAATTGAAATGTTACCCAGGACTTGATACACATTTGTGCAGTTGTCTTCATATATTCTGAATGGTATTTTCTGCCCACCTTAATATAGGCATAGGAGAAAGCAAGCAATTAAAACAGAGGCAGGACTAAGGAGTTTCCCTAAAGTTATTTGAGAAGGTGAATTTTAAATATACTAAAGAATAAATTTATAACTTATTAGATATTCAGACAGTATATTTCTCCCTTAAAAAGAGTTACACTTTCTCACCTCAAGAGCCCAATGATTTACTTAGGAACCGAGTAACTCAATTTCACAATCTCTAGTCAATATTTCATCCAAAATACAGAAAGCTATCATTGGTTTTATTAAAGATCTGGAGATTTACTCATTTGCTTTCATAACTCAGGGGCTATAATTATAATTTAATATCAATTAATTCTTCTGGATATACCATGTAATACAAGCTTTCCTAAGTGAATTACAAATAAGGAACTTCATAATACTTCTAGGACTCTCTTCCAAGGTAGGTAAGTTTCCTAAGGCGTCACTATATACCTGGAAAAATCTTATCTTAGCCAAACAAAGACTAGTCTGTAGCAGAAGAGTTATCTCTCTTCCTCATTCAAATAGAAGTTATCTGTACCAATAAAGCAAGTTATCCCTGCTTCTGTCCTCTTGAGATGAAATACCTTTGCTGTTGCCAGTCGAACATTGCATTTGTACGCCTTTGTCTGAAAGAAAATATATTGTTTTCTCCAACAACTCATATTAAGATAAAAGGAAATTGATTTTCAAGAACATGAAGGACAAAAAGTTAATCAGTTACCAGGTGCAAATCATACTTGACCAATCTGATTTCCTTCTATGTTGAAATGACTAGCTGCAAGGACCAGGGGAGAGCAGTGGATACAACACACCTTGGCTTTCATAAGGCTTTTTACACAACACTGATTTGGAAGCTAAGAAACTAGAGGCCAACTGTTAGATATGTTGAAAATTGGCTGGACACTGATCTCACAGTAATCGATGGCTAAAAGTACAGTTGTCAGTCAAGTAACACAAAGAGAATCACACAGTTGCTTCTGGGTCTGACATCATTCCTTACATTCATCAGCAACCTGGGTCATGGAGAAATTTCATCAAACTTAATAAGGACAATTGCAAAGCTCTGCATCTGGAGAAGAATAACCTTGTGCACAAGTACAGCTGGAAACTGGCTGCCCGAGTCACAGCCCTGCTGAAAGGACCAAGGGCCATGGTGGATGCCAATGTGAAAATGAGCCATGGAGAAGTCTCCCTATGTCAGTGGCAAGCCAATACTGGGCTACATTAAGAAAAATGTAACCGTCAGGTCAAGGGAGTCACTGCATTGAAGAGGATGCATCTGGAAAGCTCTGTTCAGTCTGAGGCTCTGCAGTTCATGAAGAATGCTGAGAAGTTGAAGAGGGTCCAGTATAAGATTATAAAGATGGCCAGCACTTGACCCACTAGAAGAGATTGAGAGAGCTGGGCTTGTTTAGTCTGGCAAAGAGGGTGACCTAAGAACAGCCTGGAGCTACTTGAAAGGTAGCTACCATGACAATGGAGACAATCTCTTACCAGATATGGCCAATGGCAAAACAAGGGGCAATGGAGAGTAGTTGCACTTAGGATGACTGATGGGCATTAGGAAACATTTCTTGACTAGAAAGATAGTTTAGCACTGCAATATATTATTCACATATATGGAAACTCCATCCTTATAGATTTTCAAGATTAGCTAAACCAAACAGCAGCTGACTTGATCTAGAGTTGCTAAGAATCCTGCTTGAAACAGAAGAATGAACTAGATGGCCTCCAGGGGTTACTTCCAAACAAAACTTAAATGATTCTGTGAAAATCTGAAATAAATCACACTGGTCAGCGTAACTCGCTTTTTACAGTAATGCTTAGAAGGGTTATGAAATATGCCCTTTGTTCATGAAACGCCTTGATTAAATGTAGCCAAATTAGAGAAAGCACTAATTCAGAATGGCAGGATCTCCTTTTACATTACCTACATGAAGAAACAATGCTAATGGTTTAGGACAATTCTTCACCTATTTAGGAACAGCATGCATTTACTGAATTACAAATCAACACTGAAAGGCAATTTTTCGTAGGCAGGATGTGGCCTAGCCTTTCATCAGAAAACAGCGTGAAATGCCATTCCCTTTCTATACACTTAAGTGTATTACACATTATTTATTTTTATAAATATGGCACCTTCAACACAAGAATGCCAAGAGTGTCTAGTATTTGCTCAGAGAAGAGAATCCTGAACATTATCCCTCAACTTTTTGGCAGCTCTCCCATGCAACTATTCTTTACTTCTTTTAAATGAGACTGAAAATACATTGCCACAAAAAAAAAAAAAA
>VYZX01013790.1:29071-55036 GCA_013401335.1 Brachypteracias leptosomus
GGGGGGGGACAAGATCTGGGAGGGGATACAACCCAGACAGCCAACCCAAGCTGACCAATAGGATACTCCATACCATATGACGTCAGCTCAACTATAAAGGGAGGAGGACGGGGGGGATTCGGGGGAAGACGTTTGTCCTCCGAGCAACCGGTACGCGTTCTGGAGCCCTGCTTCCCGGGACAGGCCCGACACCGCCTGCGGATGGGAAGTAGAGAGTAACGGCTTTGTTGCTTTTGCTTCGCGCGCGCGCGACCTTGCTTTCTCTGCTGTTTATTAAACCTGCTTCTTATCATAACCCACGGGTTCTTCTTCTTTTCCATCTTACTCTCTCCCTGCTTGCCTTGCTGACGAAGGTTTGGGTTGTGGGGGGGGGAGTGATAGAGGGACTAGGGGTGGACACCGGGCACCCAGCCAGGGTAAACCCACCACAACTTGCAACAAATTAAAGCTGCAGATGCATCTAAAAATGATTATGATATGAATCTTCTAACATGTACAGACCCAAAGGGTTTCTTAGCTCTGAGGAAACTCAGAAAAAGTCTTTCAGTCTATTAACCTCTTGCAGGAAAAGAACACTAAATGCCTGAGAGTCTATCATAGCAATGTATTTGGGAACCACTTTCTATCAATCTTAAAGAACATTTCTACCCACAACACAGAAGCATCAATTAAATAATGCCATTTCCAAATCTTCTTATTCCTCATTTTATTTATCTGTTTCTTTATTTTTAATCTCTTCACCTCTCCTAGGAGCTTTCCCCACACTCCCTGATACAGAGGGCATTTGCTCACTTCAGAGGTCTGTGGATCAGGCTCTTAATCCCATGACCACCTAATATAAATATTCACAATATAAATGGTGCAAAAATACTGAGCCTGATTTTCCTCTTCCTAATTACTTCTCTTTGTAATCACACCAGCATTGCAGATAAGACCAGCAGGCAGAAGCTCTCCCTGTCTGCTGTAGCAGGGTTGGGAAGTGGAGGAGGCAGCTGCCCAGGGAGATGTACAGGGTCTGCATATGCAAGGATCTGCTTTAGCCATTAGTTGCTTTAGCTTGGCAAAGATGGACTTACTGCAAGCAGACACTCTGCTTCTAACCAACTCTACTAAGCTCTACTTATTAGCAGCACCATTAGACACTACTGACTTGCTCCCGACTATATGGACTCTCTCTAGCATGTGCCACACTAGTGTTCAACATCATCACCTGCATCTGCAGTGTTGGGTCTCCAGGTGCAGGTTGGGCAGTGAGGGACAGTTGGACTTGGGAGTTGGGGTGGGCTTGTCAGAAGCAGAGCTAAGGCTGCTACCAGCAAGGAGACAGGCCAGCCCTGGGGGTTTCTGGCCACATGGGTCCAAAGGTGGGATGTCCTGGTCTGTGGAGAGGTATCTCCATAAGAATGGACATGTGAGCAAATCCAGACTCTGCGGCGCCAGCAAGGCCACACAAGGACGGCCACATGCAGCACGTGCAGTGGCAGTGACACAGCAAGAAAAAGGAGGCAGAAGGCAGAACTAAGGGCGGCGCCTTGACAGCAGTGCCTGGCCAATCAGGAGATGTTGTTTAGCGCATGGCAGAGTTTGTTGTACCAATCAGAGTTGTGCCTCCAGCATGTGGTCGGCGCTGGTGGGTATATAACGAGTGAGCTTCTGGCAAATAAACGGCAATGCTTAGATTACATTAGTTCGTGTACGTGTTGTCCATTGATCTCCCGCACTGGTCCATGTGGAAAAGTTGCAAAACATGGTGGAGAAGCACAAGCAGCACTCTGGAGACCTCCCAGAGTTTGGCTGCTGTGCACTGGTAGGAAAAGGGCCAAAGGGATGAAACTCTCACCGCCTACCACTCCAGCAGGCCCTGAAAGCGTGGGAGCGTGTTTGTGGAGATGCATGGACACTGCCAAAGCCAGGAGGTGCTTTAGCCCATCACTTGGTGGGAGCAGTCATCATGGGTGTATGTTCCTGCAGGTTGACCATCTGGTCTTTGGGAGGGCTGCCTTTCATCCATCTCCACATCCTGCCTCGATGCAGCATGGGCTCTCCACTGGAAGCCGACTCTTCTCTTGCACTTCTCCAAAAGCTGGGGATGCTCTCTGTTAAAATTAGGATTATAGTAGTAGAGTAACTAAAACAACAGCCAAGAAGAACAGCTATTTGCCCCCATGTAGAGACTGGAAAACTTCAGGCTACAAGAACTAAGACTTTGAAGTGTAAGAGACAAAAATGTATATTGAAAAGTAATCTCAGGGGCATTAGAAAACCAAAGGTTAAGCTAACATGTCACAAGACAGGTCTGTTAAGTCTGGGTTTCTGCTGTCTTGGAGCAGAGCAGTCTAGAATTTTCCAAAGCATAAGAACTGCTTTTGAAAGCCAAGTACCACTACTTTTCGGCCACTTCAGTGTGGACTGAGTATGCAGGTAATACTATGATCCTTAGATGTATCTTCCTGGCATGCAGCAGATACCACAGAAAGATTTCAGATTTGGCATAGGAAGACATGTAGCAAATATATTCAAAGAAATCAGGTTATGCAGAGTCTGCCTTTGCACTGAACAGGTTCAATTTAAGCAGATATAACAAAAATGCATCTTACCTGTGTTTCTACTAGTCAGAAAGATTAACTCAAAACTCCTTGAAAATGAGCTGAGAAGGAAGTTTAAATCAGACCACTCACTACCATTCTCATCTCCTATATTGCAAGGCCTTATCTTATGTGAACATCAGCTTACGTGCAGAGGAACTGCTGTACCATGCTGTGAGCAGAAGTTGTTGTTTCTCCTGCCAGGAATTCAGGAAATTAGTCAAATCTTTAGAAATTCCATTGCATTTTGATGAATCCACAGAGGTCAAGTTGTCAAATTAAACTTCTCATGCTCTGGATTGCAAAAGCACGCAGAGGTCCTGCCCTGCCAAGCAATTCCTGTTGGGAAGAGGTCTTCACTGATGGCAGAAGAACCAAATGGAAAGAATCTTCACTCCACCAAATGGACATAAACTAGTCCACCAGTTTCCACCATTTTCCAAAGCTTTTTTGGATATGAGAGGAATGAGAATTCATTCACTTTATCCACGTTCTCATTAGAAACAGGAGGTACTCATTTGGTCTTGTGCTCATCACTGCAAGGTTGGACATCCTGCTCCTCCTTTATCGGTCATATGGTACATCCCAGGATGCTCCTTCCTCCTGTCCTGGAAGACCAGGAAAAGTTATGTCTGCCAACTCATGTATTGCCATGTAATGCAAAGAGCAGCTGCAAGTATGTAGGAAGAAGGCTCTGCTAGGAATAGGAGATGTTGTCCAAAGTGCAGAAGAAGTGTTGGATAAAAAGAAGAAGGGAATTTACCCAGTCCTCAGATTTTTCAAGTGATATAAATATATGGAAGAAAACAGCAGGAAGAAAACCTTTATCAAAAAATGCAGAAAGAAAGAAGGAAGGAAAAAAAAACCCACAGGCAAAGACGTGACAGGATCAGCATCAGCTTACACCTTCTCACTGTGGTAGTGCAAGGCAGAAGCACCATCTTCACTACGGAGAATCCCTTTCCTCACATCTGCTCTAAAGCAGCAAAGATGCTACTTCCCAGCATAAGGCAGGAGTTTGGGCCAAGCTGTTTCCCTCTAACTCCTTTCCCCAAGAGACAGGGACAAGAAAGCAGTGCTTGCATGGAACCAACTCCTTCCAACCATTATATGCTCCACACTGAAGAGAAAACCACAAACCATCCACTTCTCCAACCCTTGCCGAAGGACACAGCTGCATCCTTAGTTGTCTTAGTCACGAGATAGCCTGCTCTTTGCTGTGATTCAAGGAACGGTCCAGTTGGAAGGTCTAGGTTTCAAAGCTAATTTCTCCAAAGCATCTATAGTCCAAGAAAATCTCTTAAATGCCTTTTTAAATGAGAAAATGCTGTCCCAACACTGACTGTTTCATATTTTAAATAGTGTAATCATTGACACTAGAGCTATATTACCAAAATTTGGTAATTAAGACCAAGTGATGATATTTATAACGGCTATAAAATCTACAGCTAGTGCTTCTGGCATAGATTACACACGCAATGCGAGCAGAAACAGTTTATATCAAACAGCTGAACAAATGGGGGGGTGAGGAGGGAGGGGGTTGCTCAAGAGGAGTTAGAATGTGCAACTGAAAAAGCACCAAAGACAGCGCTGAACTCCCAAGCCAGGGCAAAAGTTGAAATTTTGACATCATAATAATAATGTCTACTGTTAACCTTTCCAGTGCCAAAAAAAAAACCTGCTAAAATGCTCATCTAAATACTAGAAAGACGAGTGTGAAAACAATCTGTGAGGAAGGTTCACAAATTACACAGCCCTTATGTCTCTGGATAAGTGCCAGGTTAGAGTGTAAAGCTTGGAAAATGAGAAAAGAGCAAAGTTTTAGGGAATGTTTTCCAGGATATTTGGGTCATCACAACTCAAATATTCCCAAGTGAAACTAACTTGGTCAAAAATGTGGTGTAGTAGGCCTGGGGGAAAGAGACAATTTTGTGAAAAGTACAGGTTAAAGTCCATGGTCATTGCCATGAAAAGGAATATAGCCCTTTAGAAGGTACTTAGACAAAAGAGCTAGATCAATGCAAAGTTTTACACTAGTAGAATTGAGAAGGCACTGAAAAAATTCCGCATGCCAAAGGGCATTTGCTGTCTATAAAACATAGCTAACCTTAGAGAGGGAGAGCAGTCATAATGGTAAGGAGCAAAACCAAAAACTATTTGTTTCACCATTCTTCTACCACCATGTTAAAAGAAAATATGAATCTTACATAAAGAAGAGAGCTAAACAAGGAATTTTAGTATATTCTGGTTTACTTGCTTCCAGAGTAAAATAATTAGTACAAAATAATTTTAAATATTTTTATATACTATCAATACAGGGTACCTAGTATGTAAAATTTACACCTACAAAATATTACGCACTATAACATTCTCATTACAATCCTGCATTTGAAATCTCTGAAACTTAATTAAAAGGAATGTGAGGAATGGGACTGTGAGGAATGGGACTGCCCAGCCTTTCTTCTCCTTTCTCTGGAGAACCTCCTCTTTCTTCTCCCCCTTCTTGCCTTTGATGATGCCAAGTCCAGCAGAGTCCCAGGGAAAATTTATAATTCAGACCCACAAAAGCCTAACCTTTGTAGCAGTCTGTATAAGTCACTTGTTGCTTGCAAGCCGAGGGAAGAGCATAGTGATCAGGGTAGTTGTTTCTGTGGTGTTAAGAATGCACCGGGATGCAAGAACTGGGCAAAAAGTAGAGATACTCATGGTAAGTGGATGTGGCTGCTTGTATGAAACACCCCGAACTGTCATCAAAGACTAAACACTGTGAAAAATTATTAGAAGGATGGATTACACAGTGGAGGTAGGGGCAGGCATGTCTCCCCTGGAGGTCAGAATGGCTCTCAGGAGGTAGGTACAACTAGAGTGAGCCATCCTGAAGGAGGGCCAGAAGAAAAAGCCAGTCAGGTACAAGGCTCAGGAAGAAGCTGCTTTAGCTTCACTTTCATTTGGCAAATTCCTTATTATTTCAGAAGTCTAGGCTACATGTAGACAGCATCATTTTTGTCTCCTGCTCCCTCCTTACGGTGTGCTGTAGGTATTGTCTCTTATGTTCCAGGCATTCAGCTCCCTGTGAGGCTGGGGAATTGTCTGGGCACAGGGTAGAAGAGACCTGGGGCTGATGCTTTGTGGGCACTAGGAGAGGAAAAAGCTTTACTGGAAGGCTTCTTGCAGCTTTAGGGGGAGTGGTGTTGATGGCTCCCATGTCCTCTTCTCATCTTGTGTGCCAATGTAGTTCAAAACAGAGAACTATGTTGTTTTACCTATACCTCTGCATTCTACTTTTTCTCAGCCTCTCAAAGAAATACAAACTATTATCTTGGCTGCTGGAACATCTTGATGATGTAAAAGTCTTAGGGCACACTAAATGAAACTAGAAAGAAAGAAATCAGGAAGTACTGTGGCCAGGCCCTTCAAACTATTCAGTATTCTTCCTGTAGCTGTAATATTTAATTTATAAGTCACCCAGAACATCCAGGTAAAGTGGGTGGTGAGAACTATGCTGAGAAAATACTGAGACGGATCCTCTTAGGTATTTTTGCCTTCACTTTAGGAAAAAAACCTTTTGAATGATGAGCTCAGACCAGGGAATGGTGTTGAAAAGGTAAGGTCGGTAAATCCAAACTTTTTTAAGGAGAGGGAGAAAACAAAGGTAGCATCAAATTGCTCAAGGATAACAATTTACCCAATACCCATGAAAGTTTCCATATAGCAAATCAGAGAACACAAGCACAATTTGTAAAACACTGAGGCATCCCGCTGTTGCTACTTGGCCCATAGCAATGGTATCTCTAAAGAAAAGCAATTCCAAGGGCTGAGACACTGTCAGAAGATGAAACAGAGGTACAGGAAAGGTAAGCAGAGAGAACAGTGTCTACCTGACACCATTTCTGTACTGCTAATAGTGTCCAAATACTACCAGCTCCCTGCTACCCCCTTTATTTTACTGCCCAGCCTCCAAATCAGGCTTTTTTTCTGTACACAAGTAATATAAATGTTTTCTGATATACCCATGCTAAAGTCCTTTCTAAACACTAACGTGTGCACTTGTCTGGTGCCTACCACAAACTTCTCTGAGATTTTTTGACCCCAGACTTCAACCTGTCGGTTCTGACTGAACCTCAGCCTCATTTCTTCTCCAAGTACTCCTCACTCTACTCTCCCAGGTCATAACAGGTTTTAGCAGAACCCTCAATTCCCTGCCTACACTAAATGTAAAAGAAGAAGAGAGTAGAGAAATTGTGTTTGCTACTTGCCAGCTCCGTAGACTCCCCAGACTGCTCAGTTCATTCTGCTCTTTTCTCTTGTGCTCTAGATGAGAGCACAGCATGGGGGAGGAGGGACAATATCTCACTAGCACACTTAATTGGATGCTTCTGCCTCTGAAAGTGAGTAAGAAAGATAGCAGGAGGCACTTAAAAAATAAAAAATGAAAAATAATTAACAAGACAGACTCCAAAGATGGAGAAACAAGCTGGAGGTCCCAGTTTCAATCAACATCCCAAACACTTAAGAAAATCCAAAGCACTGAAAAGCTGCCCACCTTAAACAGATATTCAGGAAGCAAGGGTCAAATATAGGCTGTCTCAGGAGCAGCAATCAGGCTCCTGGCAGGATGCAAAAACATAGCCAGAAGCAACACTTCATGAAGGACTTTCCACACAGATCTGCTTTCATCCAGAGAGCAATGCTGTTCAGTGGCCCCACTGCCTCTAGCAGAAAACGATGAGAAAAGAAACACCACCAACATTCTAGAAGACAGAAAAACAAAAACCCACTTAACAGTGCAAAACTAAGATAGCTAGTGAGGAAAACTATAGAAGCAGTGTGATAAAACTGAGACAGCTTCTTCCACTGTGTGCTGAAAAGCAGCTATCTGGCATCTTCAACAACATGCATATAACAGTCACTGCAGGTCGGACTTTGCAATAGTAAGGTACTGCTAGGTCAGGTGTGGCATTAAAGAAAAAAAAGGGTTGGGGGAAGGAGGACGGAGTTCCATCATATCAGATATTTCTGTCTCATTGAGTTTGGAAAGACAATATATATATTAAATTTCAATATGGCATCTAAAAGCTGTGGGGAAGGAATGATGAGGAAAGAGGAATTGAAAAAAGACAAAGCACAAAAAAATTTTGTACAAAGCCTAAGCTTGCTAATGCCTACCTAGAAAACAAAGTCTTCTGTAATGATAGCAACAATGAAGTCAAATAAATCAATGAACAGAGTAACCAGTGCAGTGTTTATAGAATTTAAAACAAATTAAAAAAACAAAACACATGGGATATTACTCAACTTTCCCTGCAAATTGTTCAGCATTTAATACTGTATACGCCATTAATACAGTATATGCCATTGAAACTTTTCTAAGCCATCTTTAATTCAATATCTTTATCATGTAAGTTTTACATTTCTTGAGATCTTCAAGAACATTATTTTGCAATTTCTAAAATACTAGTTTCTAGTGTTTTAATTAAATATCAGCCATGTAGCAGAAGTAATCTCACTTTTCTAAATCATAATGTACATCAGTATGCTGTATACATCATTCATCTCAAGTCAGTCAATCAGAAAGTTGAGCAGCAGAAACATGAAGCAAACATTCATCTGAGATAAAACTGGAATTGGCAGATTTACATTTTAGTCACAATGCTGCACTTCAGTACCATGATCTTTTGCTACAAAATATTAGCACTCTGCCCATCTTCAAAAGTATGTGCTTCATTTCACTTTTAAATTTACTGGTGTTTACTCTTGTAATTCAGAAATAAAGAACATGGAATTACACATGAATGCTCTGAATAAATTGAGGATAATTTCTTGGTAGAAACAGAGAAATACAAGCAACAGCTTCTAAGAACAGGAAGCACCCCTGTATTTGTGGTGGGTTGACCCTGGTTGGATATCAGGTGCCCATCAAAGCTGCTCTATCACTTTCCTCCTCAGCTGACCAGGAGAGAGAAAACATAATGAAAGGCTCACGGGTCAAGATAAGGACAGGGTTTCCCTCACCTCTCTCTTCTTCCTGGGCTCAACTTCACTCCCAATTTCTCTACTTCCTCCTCACTAGTGGTGCAGGGAGATGGGGAATGAGGGTTGCAGTCAGGTCATCAGATGTTGTCTCTGCCACTTGTTCCTCCTGCAGTGAAGGACTCATACTCTTCCCCTGCTCCAGAGGGGTTCCTCCCACAGGAGACAGTCCTCCTCTAATTTCTCCTAAGCAAGTCCTTCCCACAGGCTGCAGTTCTTCACAAACTGGTCACAAGCCCTGCCAGCAAACCTGCTCCAGCAGGGTCCTCTCTCCACAGGTCTTGCCAATAGCCTGCTACAGCATGGACTTCTCACAGGGTCACAGCCTCCTTCAGGCACATCCACCTGCTCTGGCATAGGGCCCTCCATGGGCTGTAGGTGGATATCTATTCCACTGTGGACCTCCACAGGTTGCAGGGGAACAGCCTGCCTCAACATGGTCTTCACCACAGGCTGCAGGGGAATCTCTGCTCTGGTGTGTGGAGCACCTCCTGCCCCCTCCTTCACTGACCCTGGTGTCTGCAGAGCTGTTTCTCTCTCCCACATATTCTCACTCCTCTCTCCCACTACAATTGCTGTTCCATGGGGGCTTTTCCTCCCTTCTTAAATATGTTATCCCAGAGGTGCTACCACCATCACTGATGGGCTCAGTCTTGGCCAGGAGCAGGTCCATCTTGGAGCCGGCTGGCAGTGGCTGTATCAGACATAGGGGAAGCTTCTGGCATTTTCTCACAGAAGCCACCCTTGTAGCCTCCCCAATACCAAAACCTTGCCATTCAAACCCAATACAGTATTTTAGGTCTAACTCATGGGCAGCAGCATATTAAGGATTTGAAATTTGAGTTATGAATGCAGTGTTTTAATCTAGGATGGAATTCTTAATCAGCTGTTGTAAAAATTAGTTTTCAACACCACTCTGAATAAAGTAAGATATTTTCCCCCTCAAAAAACCCACAATTGCTACTGAAGCATAAGTGACTACGGTGTTCAATATGCTCTGTCATTGCTCTCTTAAAGACTTAATCACTGTGTGCACATACACAAATTGTGCTGAGAGTAGAAACCCTGGAGCTAAATGCTGTACCATTCCAATAGTTCTTGAGAAATGAAATACAGACAACCTGCAACAGCCATCTGATACTTGTGTGGTCAGTAAAATTCATTCCTTTGCTGAAATCACAATCAGAAAGATCTCACTTTCTAACTGAATGGCCCTCTTGTCACTATACAAGTAGTAGAAGTACTTCTGGAAAAGTAAGGGTTTGTTCACTACAGAATGAAACCACAATTTATTAGTGACAAATGAAAATAACAAAAGAATTCCACATTATGCTATGAACATTTCAATTTTTTAATTTGTGTCCTGGTTTCAGCTGGAATAAAGTTAATATACTCCCTAGTAGCTGGTGCAGTGCTGTGCTTTGGATTTAGGATAAGAATAATGTTGATAACACAAGGATATTTCAGTTGTTGCTAAGTAGTTTTTATACTGGAGTCAAGGACTTTTCAGCTCCTCACATTGCCTTGCCAGCAGAAGCTGGGAGTGCACAAGAAGCTGGGAGGGGACACAGCAGGGACAGCTGACCCCAAAAAGCCAAAGGAGTATTCCAAACCATATGACATCATGCCCAGTATATGAACTGCAAGCTGGGGGCTGGCTGGGCATCAGTCAGCAGGTGGTGAGCAACTGTATTGTGTATCACTTGTCTTGTATATTCTATTATTTTTTATTATTTTATCTTCCTTTTCTGTCCTATTACACTGTCCTCAACCTACAAATTTTATTTTTTTTTCACCCTCCAGTTCTCTCCCCCATCCCACTGAGGGGAAAGTGAAGTGAGCAAGCAGTTGCATGGCATTTAGTTGCCAGCTGGGGCTAAACTCGTCCTGCTAACAGACAAGTATGCAAATGGAGGGAAGAGGGATGAGTGTTTAGGTTTGATTAAAAGACCATTCAGAATAAACGGAACTTTAAAAATGTCTGGGAAACAGCATGAATTTTAAAAATAGATATGACTATTTTAGTTACAAAAATTCAATTTACCATGCTGCCAGAAGAACCAACAATGTTGGTTCCATGACCCAACATCTGTTGCAGATTAATTCTTTTAAAAAGCTGTAAATTAGAGTGGTCAGAAATAATCTCTGCCCCAAATGCAGAAGACTTGCAAGGAGCTACTTCAAATAGAACAGAAAAGAATTGCATTTGGTTAGCATGACAGAGATCTCATATGGCAGCTAATGAAAATGAAGCAGAATTGTAACCATGGATGTTTACTTTCTCTATATTAAAATATACAATATTTTATATTTATATATAAAATATACAATAACTAATAACTATTCCACTTAGCTTTTGAAACAGCAATTTTACTATTGCTGTGATCACCTTCCAAAACTTAAGTGGAATGCAAAACTTAATAGTGCTCTTTTTATTGAGTTACATTTCAGTTACACGTGATGATTCTATGATGCAGGTTAGACCCATTCACAAATGACAAAGGAATGGAACAAATTCTGCTTCAATCACAAATTGCAGGCAATTGGGCTTGCATTTTATGGATTTCTGCTTTAAAAATAGCCCTTCTTGCTATAAAAAAAAGTGAGAAGGGAGGGACATGCATCCAGCTAAACAAAAGTAGACAAAAAAACCAAGGAAGAAAGAAAAGCAGAAGGAACATTGTTATACTAAGTCAGTACACAAGTAACATTCCTGCCCCAAAAAACCCAAGAGATCCAGGCTAGAACAACTGGGACTGGAGTTAAAAGTAACCAGAACTGATATGGACAAATCATCTATTAGCTTTGCAGATTTTGGAGCAACGTTAAAGGCTGCAGAACAGTGGGAGTGTAAGAATCACACACACACGTGAAAAACAAAACCAAAAGATCTTGCTGATCTTAAAGATCATTTAGACAAGAAAATTGTAATAGATGGTAGATCCTTACACTTTCAGTAACATAAGATTGAGTTGAGCATGAGTCTTACACAGGAGTGAAGACATTTTCACTGTGGCATGCCAAGAATAGGTCTAGTGTTTCCAACCAGTGAGTTCAAGAAATTTATGGAGTGAGTTCATGCACATTAGGAAGACCTAGACTTGAAGAGAAAATTGACACTAATATTTCTGTTGCTTTCAATTATTTATCAAAGAACAGAAAATGGATAGTTAAAAATGATTTTCTTTTTCATGTGGGTAAATACCTGCTTACATATAGCATAAGAATCTCTTTGTATGAAAAAGCAGACTAGCAGAGCCCAGAGATGAATGAATCAAGCCTTTCCAAATCTCATGAAGGAGCAGCCGCAACAGGAGTGGACCACATGGAAGCTCAGCAGAAGCAGCAGCTGCTCCAGGAAGGGTATAGAGCCAGTATGCCATCCAGCAGAGCACCTATCAAAACAGACCTCCACGGCTATCCCAGCTACCCAGGCTGCAAGGTACTGCTTCCCTCAGACATCTAGAGCAGGAACCTGGTACAATCCAGGCTGAAGACTCCAGCAAGCACTGCAAATGCAGAATATTTAAGGTTATTCTCTGAGAATAAAGTCTAGCAGGAAGGCTTCTGGGAACACCTCCACTCCACACCGCCGTAGCAGGGAAAATCAGACATTAGGACCCCTTGGTTTCAGCCTGGTGCCTGGGAAGCAGTAAAACTCTTGGTTGCATCAGTGTTGACAAAAATTAAATCCCTTGGGTCTGGTGTAAAAGGTGTAAAACAAACTACTGCGAGCAGACACGTTCTTTCATTTTTCCTCATAGGATAAGCTGGGAGTCTCAGCAGCCTGGAACTGCCCACAGAGCCTGCCCAGATGAGCCAGATTCCAGGTATGCGCTGTGCTTATAATGTTACTTCATTCGGTTAAACTGCCAGGAAGGTCAAGATTATGCTCTCAATGACTTTGTAAAGGAGAGTTCAGGCATTATTTTAAGGGCTGTTTATATAGGTGCTATATGTGGAATTATGTACATTGAAAATGCAAAATGAAGCAAGATTTTTTCCCAGACAGATCTATTGCGGACTCAAAGCATACCATGACACTAAGAGCTGGCTGACAGCACTTTTTTTTTCCTGATGTGTGTTTGAATAGATTCATGTACACATCAGAACAGACTGAAGGTGTTTTCCTTAGAGGAATACTTTACCAAACTGCACTTTATCAGAAACACAATACAGCAATTACTGTGGAAATTCTTGCCAAAACTTTTTAGCATTAGTTTTGAAAGGCCTGGCAATAATAAGAAACAATGAACTCCAATCAATTTTAAAAGTTTGAATTACACTGCAGAATTCCTTAGCTATCAGAGCATTGCTGTATGACTGCATAAAGTTAAGACAACTCAAAGACAGCGACTACAATGCACTATTTTCTTTGTGTTATCTCATTTATTGCATTTCAGCACTGAAATGAGAGCACTAATCAAGCAAGTGATAGTGCTAATATATCTCTTCATCTGAGTTTTGAGTAGAATATGCATCCTTAATGATTTCAAGCTCTCAACTTGATTGCTCCCCAAAAAGCATGTGTGAAAGTATATTAATTGTAATCTGGAACTATCCATGTACACCAAATAAGTGTCTGGTTTATAATTTATAATTTCTTACAGAAAAAGCAAAGTATATTATGCAGCAAAAACTCCAATTTTTAAAAAGTTTAGTCATTTACTAGCATTAGGCCAAATTGTTAATTAAGCCTGGAATAACAGCACAACATTCCTGAGCTGCAGTAAGGCTTTTACCACTAGGTTCATCGGACAGTTTAGAAACCAGCCCAAATACTGGGTAGTAGACAGGCAACTAATCTTCCATATGTTGTTCCCAACCATGATCCATCAGACAGAACCTCTGACAACACACTTCATATTCATGTAGAAGAAAACCAAAACTGCTTGGCTTGCTCTGAGAGCTAAGATTAGAAGACAGGTTAAACAGCAAGAAG
Source organism: Brachypteracias leptosomus (assembly GCA_013401335.1). NCBI lineage: Eukaryota > Metazoa > Chordata > Aves > Coraciiformes > Brachypteraciidae > Brachypteracias > Brachypteracias leptosomus. The sequence goes on from VYZX01013790.1 coordinate 42,629, forward strand.
GCTGCTACACTTGCTAGCTGAAACACCCCTTTTCACTTCAATATAAAATACTGCCAGATTGTAAGTCTATTTCCACACTGAATCTCTGCTTCAACCTCTTGCAACTTCTATTCTCCCCACTACTGCATGGAATACTAATGAGGTCTCACTCAGTTTCTCTTCACTTCCCCTTCATTCCAGATGAAGCCTAACATCTTCCATGCATGAGATGGAAAGATCCCTCTCCTGATAGCCACCCACAGAAGTAGTCTTCTGTCCACCTGCAACCTTAGTTACAGAACTTGGAGAGGTCTGTACCAAATGAGTCACAGGACTGCAGGAGACAGGATGGTGATACGGTTAGGGCAGTTCAGTGCCTTCCTGGGGCACCTGACTGATTTGATCTTTAACTCTTCAGTCCTGGAGCTCTCAAGTCTAAGCAAACTAAATTTCTCACAGCTGATCACTGAATATTCTGTGCATCCATCTGCTGAGATCCAGACTTACAGAAGTGCTCATCATGCAAAAAGTTACATGTGACTACACCAGGAAGTTGAAGTCTGTTTTCATAATAAAAATTTAAATCATTCCAAGTACTCTGGGCATTTGAAAGAGCATACAAAATTGGGGAACGTGGCAATTCTAGCTTTCACACTCTGTACCTTGTTTTCTTCTCTGTAAAATGAATACAAATTATTTCCTCTTTGCATATTCTTTTCAGAGCATGTCTCTGTTTAAGGCTCAGGACAATCCCCACGGAGCAGAATTTGTTTCACCCCTCTTCCCCCCGCCCTCTTCCCTCCCAGGGGAGGAAGGAAGGCCTCACACAAAGTTGGAAATTAAGATTACAACTTTTAACAGGGAACAACAAAAGGGATATTAAAGGAAGGGGAATATACAGAGGTATCAAGGGAAGATATATATACAAATATATACAACACCAATCCTCGGATGTTGCTGGATTCCTCCCAAGGCACATGGAGTTGTAGCCAGCCACGCAGAGGTGCGGTCCCAGCAGCAATCCCAGCGAGGAGGGGGCGAGCAGAACTTCCTGTGTCCCTTTATAGAGTGTGGCAGGAAGGGCAGTGGAATAGCCGCTCCCCCTGTCCCTCCCCTTCCCCAAACCTTAAACCACAACAGAGCATCTCTGTGATACTTGTGAAACTCATACTATAGTAGGAAACTTGGTTTCAGAAATTGTCTTTTCAAGAGAAAATTTAAATTGTTCATTAAATAAGGCATTAGGTGAGGTATGGAGGAATTGTTATACTTAAAAGAAAAATAATCCTAGCATTCAAATATAACTATCAGTGCAGAAAGAGCACTCCTGTTTGCTGAACACTAAGTTTTGTACTTCAAGCTATCCTAATGCTGAATTAATTTTCATTTCTGTATTTCCTTGTTTCTGGGTACTTAACTTTGCCTCTCTGCCCCCAAAGCTCAGCAAGCTTTGTATCACAGGGGGAAAAAAAAAAATACAGAAGGGAATGGAAATGCAAAATATTTTTGGAATATTAAAAATGTGTTCAGTTTCAAGTTCAGATTGAACTTTCACAGTAATTCACATTTTATGTGCTCCTGCTCATCCTTTCTCAATTAAAACTTGTACATTTGCCAATAAAGATTTAGAGATCAGCAGTTCATCTATCATGTTTGAGTTACTCATTTCTAAATCATACGCCTATTCCAAGCTACTTACCACACAGCAGTGTTGGATGGATTGATTAAGACCATGGTTTCTGTTGCCAGTGACAACTATGAAAAAAGCACTTAAAAGGAGGAAGGCTTGGATCCAGTGCCATAAACATAATGTGCTGAAATACAGCAAAGTTTTAAAATCTTAAGATGAAAGTATTTTCCAACAAGACAGATGTGCTTGCTCTGACAAAACTGAGGCTATGAAAAGCCTGGCCTCATAAACCCAAATCCTGTGAGTTAACAAAAAGCAAACAGTGAAGTATCTGTATAAGCTAAAAAATGTTTAATATTCCAGTAGCCAAGAACCAGAAAGAATATTCAATTTGTTTATAGTTTTCTAAAGAAATGTTGTCTTCATATTCAGATTAAGCATAAAAACTCATCACAGAAAGACAGGGCAGGGAAACAAAACCGAGTTTTGTTTGCTGTAGGGACAGGCATTCCTGGAATCATACCGATGAAGTAGTCTGTATCTGCTCGCTTGCTACAGAGAATTCACAGCTCACCTGTGAGCAACTCTTCCTTCTTATTCACACAACTAAAAGACTTGAAATCCAGCTCTTATTCCACTGTAGGTTTTTCAGGGTGGGGGGTTGGTTTGGTGGGATTTTTTTTCCTCTCTCCTTTAAGTCACTCATGACTTAAGCAGCTGCACAGCACATCTTAAAGAATATAAACCTTTCATCCACTTTGGCAAAAGCTCAAACTACAATGACTGGAGCACTTAGAAGAAATCAAAGAGTTACATCTGTCTCTCCAAGAGAGTCTCCAGGATAAAATGAAGCTCTAGAAGATTAGGAGCATTCACACAACTTGTTCAGGGAAACCTTTCAAGATATTTGCAACCATGTCCTGATTGAACAATGTTTTATTTGCTCCCTTCCCTGCCCCCACTACAGACATACCAGGAGAGAATAAAATACACTAATCCAAGAAAGTGCACATCTCAGGCACATCTTTATTTTATTATTATTCAAATAGACATTTTCTGACCTACACCCTCAGTTTCCTATACTTGGCCTCACTGAAGCTTCTGCTTGCATAAGTAAGCATGTGGAAATAGCACACTAGGAAAGCTATGTGGCAGCAATAGCTATGGGAGACAGCTGAAAGCCATCCAGTTCAAATTTCCTGATTTTCAAATGAGGCTCATGACATTTTGGTAATCAGCTCACAATCATAGACTGTTTAAAGGAGGCAGTTCTGAAACTACAGTAAGAAAGGTATGCTTATATGGAAGCTTTTCTGTATGTCAGATTGTTTATTCAGGGTTTCTTCCCCAAAATCGTTTTTAGGTCCTGCAGTTGGTTAGGAAAATGCATAACTTGATAGTCGCTCTTTGTTACCACCCTGTATTACTGTACAGACAACGGGCTCAGTAACAAACTGTGGAAAAAAAAGAAATACTCATGTATCATGTTTTTTTAGGGATTTATGTCTGATGAAAGGATTTTGTTTGCTAAATAATATATGACAATGTTAGATTATTTAGTCATTGGTTCAATTATACTTTTCCAGTAATGCTCTTTTTTCATCTACCCACAAAAGCATCAGTTACTCACCTTCATGCTCAGGATTTAAAACCATGTTTACTATATCAGTAAAAGTTTTGGCATAACAAAGTGAATGTACTCAAATATTTATACGCCAGTGAAAGTCCTGGGGACAAATGCTCACTAAGATTGTGCTGTGGATGCCATCATCACGTCCTTAATTCCATGTCAAGCTGAGCCCCAAATACAATTTATCTGGCTCTTCCTTCTTCTCCCCTCCAAGTTATAAGTCAAGGAAACCAAGCACCTGGACCCAAAGAAGTTGGAAAGGAAGAAGAGCACCCCACAGTCCCCCTGCTTTTCAGTCCAGTCAGCCACTTTTAACGGTGGTATTTAGAAAAGTTACTTAGTTATTTGAGCAACGTGAAAAAAGAATCTTGGCAAGAGTGAACTGCATCTACAGCCAGTAGACTTTGCTGGCAAAGCCAGTACAGACATCTTTTTCTATACCAGTCTCCTCTTATATCTATCCTGCAGATTCTTATACTTTATTCAGATGCCCAACCACCTCTTAAAAGTTGGACTAAGCAGCCTGATAGAAAGGACAAAGGCTTGTCTTGGATCTCATTTTTGCAAAGGAAGTCCCTGGGAATTCCTGCAGCCTCAGAGGAGTTTACTCAGCTTTTAAACACTTTATGCAAAACCAGCAGGGAGGAAGCAGAAGGGAAAAATTTTCTCCCGTGTAGTTTAATACATCTCAAACCAAACTTCTGTCTCAGCAACAATTCACAAATTAACTGAACTCTAACAGTTTTGAGTGAAGACCTAGGGAGTTACAGGAAAAGTAAAACTGCAGTTAGAAATTTTAGCTGGCATTCAGACCCCAAGGTTGGACTGAGAAGTCTAAAGAAAATTCCTACAGAGTGAACTGTTCCTTCTCTAAGTACCCAATTCTGTAATCAAATAAAAATGAAACCTAACACTCTCAATCCTTTCCCCATTAGAAGTTTCTTTAAGATTTTTATGTTGGCTTTGGAAAGAAAGAGGTTCCTCCTAATTCATTTTTCTTCTTGAAACTACTTGATACTCCTGTGCTTTCCAGTCAACAGAAAGGTCTTTCTGCTAACACGGGAACCACTGGTAGCACGCAACAAGCAAATGAGTCACACTCATGTAGGTGTGGTTTGATTAAGGTTTTTGAACTCAGAAAATGATGAGACCTTAATCCTAGAGTAACAAAATCCCAATGCTATTCCTGTTTGAGGAGTGGCAGTTTCAGTCATGGATCAATAAATCCAAGCCATTTCCAAACTCTCTATAGAAAAATGAATCATCAGTCCTTTGAGTCATTCAAGCCTTTTAAAGACCGTATGGACTGTTTTCTCTCCTGGAATAGTACAGAAATACTTGCTATTTCTACAAGTTCTTCAACTACAGATAGATGAACAAACACATTCTAACTTATTCACTGCCAACAGTATCTCTAGATATCCAGAAACATGTCCTTGCAGGTAGACACAAACATAAAAAAAAATGAGTATATAGAAATAATACTCTTTAAATTGTTATTATTATGTCTTATGTATTTTAAAGAAATTATTTTCATCAAACTAAATCTGGTGCTTTCTTCTGGAGAATTAATACTCCGGAAAAGTCAAAATGCACTATCACCTTGTAATAAATGTAAATACATTTTCCCAGTCCTTTAAGGAAAAAGTTTACATATTGTAAAAGTATGCTTATTGTTGTTTAAAAAAACCAAACCCCACAAACAACAACAACAAAAAAACCCCAAAGCCAAACCAGTGCCAATTTCCTTTGACATCTTATCCATATAAAACATCATACTTTTGTAAAAAGGCAAAAAAGATTTTCCAGAATGAGTGGCTAACATCTCACAATCACTTTCCTCTTACTACCATTTACATTTTAGCATTTTTCAAATATCTATTCTTAAATCTCTCCTTTCTACAGACAAATCCAGACAAAGGAGAGCATTGTTAGTGGCAGAATCAACAAGAGGTGCATCAGCAGAAGTCAGATGCTTAACAGGACTTGGATTTCAGCACCTTAGATGTCTAGCTCCCACTGAAATAAAATGCCAGGCACTGAAATTTATTTAAGAACATGTGACAGGTTTCTTAATACAGACCTAGACCAGTATCAGCCTCATACTATACCACAGCATTTTAAAATATCTGGTTAAATGAACATTCTTTGTCAACTTTAGCACAGAAATATGAAGAATTAAACTTCATCTTATATCCATTTTCTAGTCATACCTCAAGAGAAAGAATTAATTACGCGATTGAAAAAACTGATCTAGAACTGTTGCCATCTGCTTATACGAATAAAGCAGAGGAAATTTCAAAAGAAAAAGGAATAGAAAAGATTTCTAGTGGATTTCCCATTATACAAGAAATCAATGATCAAATACAAATAAACTGCTTGGCTGCAACATGTTATGTCCACATCCGGCCCTACCTTTACAGTGAACTGGAGAACTGGGGATGTCATTCCTATTTGCTTTCCATGAATCATGCACTAAAAGTTCTTCTTGGCTTTCTCAGATAGACACAGATTTTGTTTTACGGTGTACAGGCTCAGGAAAATTGGTCGTATCTGCCTTAATGCATGGGCTGGCATTCCACTTTCAACATGGACTTGTACTTGCCTCCCCATAGCTGGAAGGTAAAGCAAATGCTGCAATAAAAGATATCCAGATACAAGCTGGGGTGTTTTGTTTGTCTTAACTTGAAAAAAATTGAAGAAGCTCAAAGTAAAGCTTATGGGTTTTTACATGGACCTTGATCTTCCCTTTCCACCATATTTGCCACCTTTCATATGAGGACGTAAGTGTCCTGGATTGCTCAACAGTGTCTCTTCAGATAACTCAAAAGTCTCTTGAAGCAATTCAAAAGCAAAGAAAGCATTTTACTGAAAAAGTGAACAATGGCCAAGATTTCCACTTCACAAGTACCATTGTGCCATGTTAAGGTTCACATCTAACATATCAGGCTTTCTGTTCCCTTATTGCATGAAGTATGATTTCTTTCTAATATTTGTACTCAAGATAATAATTAGAGTGGAATACTATTTAAGCTGTGAGGATATTTATCTGTGTATCAGATTATTTTAAATTTCAACAGATTAATGATCAACACTAACAATATATTGGTCTTTATGAAGTAACGTGACAGATTTCTGAAAGTAAGTCAGCAGACACTCAGAATCACCATCAATGCCAACCAGTAGTAGCCTGGTCATGGGTTTGTCCTGTTTATAAGTGGCACTCTATAAAGGATGCTGAGCTAAAGGTTTCAGCTTAATGACTGCACAAGTAACCTTGCAGATGTAGCACAGATCATAAAATGGTAACTTCTTTAGCCTGCAAATACACTGGGGAGTGAAGGCAGTGCAAGATTTGAATAGCCATGATCTTCTCAGCACAGACTTTAATGCTTTAATGCTAACTTTGTATTCCACTACTAGTTTTATGGCACCAACAATGCTAATCAGTGCTATTAAATTTATGCCTGATAATTTAACACAAACAACTAACACATCTATTTCTTACATTAGCCGACAGCAGAACAGGCAAGCAGATGCACTTAAAACTTCACAGAATGGGAAACTGAGTTCAGAGTCCCCTGATGTCATAAAACACCTTCATGTCCATTCCCAATGAAAAAAGAAAAGGGCATTGCACATGCAAAAAGTTTCAAATGACCATGAGAACACAAGCTCCCAAACTGGTCCCAATGACAGCACCTAGACAGTTACAGAAACCTACAGCTTATCCCCACGCTCACTCTTACAATGTAGTTATGGGCTGTAAACATAAATATCCAAGATAAATTCAATCCTAAAGTTTTTAGATAAGCAAGCAAAAAGCCCATAATACAAAGCTATGTAACTACCACTAATATTGGTACTAGTTGCATTACTTATATATACTGTAAACTAGTTTTAATTGGCCCAAGCTTTAGGTTGGAAAAATGGTACTGCAATAAAGAAGTTAAAGCTTTGCTTATTTTACTGTATTTATTACAGAAAGCACTTTCACTATCTCAGGTCTGTTGGTGTATTTCAATGGCTGAGGCAATAGAGGTCTCTAAGGAGTCTAAGGTGAAATAGTGTAGGTTATAATCGCATTCATCACATCCTCCCCATGGGGACAGTATCAAAAATTCAGTAACTGCCCATGGGGCTTAACTGTGACTTGGAAAATGTTCGTGGGTTTTTTTATGAAATTACATTTTTTTCAGAACTTTCAGACTGTCTTTTACAGAAACTTCCTTTTTATGAAGTTACTACTGTTGTGAACTACAAGCCCATCAAATCTACCCCTATAAGCTAAAATAATCAGCAGATGAAAGAAAACACATTCATCACAGCTACTGGTTTGTGTTCTGATACCTGCATGATGGTTTGGTATTTATTCTTCCGATCTGTCAGCCAGCACAGCATGCCGCATGACACAGAGGATGTGTTCCACATCAAGACTGTTGTGGCAAACATAATTAATTGTATGCCTTTCACAAATCCATTTCCTTGGCTTGACCCACTACACATTAAGTTCAATCCAATACAGAGGCACACAACAGAAAGACGGCCGAAAGCAGCATCATACTCAAGTAGGCAGAGCAAATGTCACAGGCTGCATGCTCCCTGCATATTCAACACAACAGTATTAAAGAGTGGGCAGCAGAAACTTTTGAGCAGATTTAAAAATGACCAAAGAAAGAGGTTTCCACAGAGGAGACTGACAGGACTCGCACCACAAACACTGCAAAACGACTGTTGCCAAAGAAATACCTGCTGATAAATGTAATTGGTGCTGGATACTCTATCCACATTTTTTATAGCAGTCGGAAGGAACCGTGAAGGGTTTACAGCTACTGCAAAATCTCCTTTGATGCTTACGACTACTGAAGAGGACACTTGACCTTTCATAGCCCTTTGTGCTCTCTACAGTTTTCTGCAAGTACTTCTATGGTTTACAATGTCCAAAGAACTGCCAACTGTCCTGACAGAGGTCTAAGTTTAAAAAAAAAAAATAAATCTATGAATGCATAAAAAATACCTGGGATTTTATAGAATTATTTTTAAGATCAATTTTGGGAAAAAAAAAAAGTTACACAAGTAGTTAAGTATTTGCCATTCCCATAGCTAAAATTTCAGCCTTTAAAAAATAATCGACTTAGGCACAGTACATTTTTATCCATACTTACATAATTAAATTCAAGGTACATGAATAGTAACTATAATTTTTCTAATTAATAACTCATTGCTCTTCTCCCTGACTACAAATTGCAAGACACAGCACTGCCTCAGAAATCATCTGAATACTTTCAAAGGTTTTTTTGAAGTGCATTCACCTGCCTGAAGTAACATAAACTAATCTTTTATCTTCAGCTTTTAAAATAAACTGAACAAAACCTCAGTATTCATAGACATTATTGGCAGATTACTGAGCTCAGATAACAACCATTATTCACTTTTCCAATAACCTCATGCAGCTATCTTTATTTACCTATATGCATTTTTCCATTCAAAGATTAAACGTGCTTCACATTTTCTGATGATTGCATGAAAATACAACTGTTTTCTGATATCCAGTTTTCTGAAAACAGATAACTTCTCTCATTTGCGAAGCTCATGTCTCCAAAATACTACCAAAAAATTTAATTTCTGGTTATATCAAATTTTGTCCTCAACATTAAGAATATAACAGATTCTGTACAATTTGCACTATTTATGTTCTTATTTTTCCCCTCACAATAATATCATCCATATTTTGTACAATTATTCTCAATTTTTTTAAGGACTAAACAAAATTTAACTTGACAAAAATTCAAAGAAATTTAATGTGGAAGCTGATATTCAAACTTTACCTCTTTTTAAGATGCATCCATTGATTTTTCTGCAGCAAGGTAATCAGCAACTCTCTTCCAGTCGTGCTTACGTGACAACTTCAGCAAAACCACCTTGCTGAAATTGCTCTTCAGTAATAAAAAACCCTTTGTTTCCCTGCACCAACATCAAAATAGAGACTTTTTCTTATGCAACAAATTTGAACGCAGTCAGTAAACTATGACTTTGTTTGGTATCAGCATGGTTTTACCCTTTCAGGGGAAATCAACTACTAAAAACGTAGCTAAGCAAGTAAGTAGGGAATGCTTGAAATCTGCTTTTTGCAAGCATATGAATGCATGACCTTAAATCATTGTTGTTAAGGGTAAAGGTTTCCTAAACAGCTCATTTTTCAAAAAAGCTATTTACCATAAGGCTAAACCATGAAAACTTCTGATTTTAGGAATACCTTCACACTTACTGATTTTCCCCTTAAAAATCCAAGAACAGTAACTGCTTGACAACTTCCTGCTACAAGCTATTATCAACAATTGCAAAAAAATTATGGCTCTATAAACAAACCATCATTCCTTTTTCATGACACGCAAACACTTCAATCAGAAAGTCTTTGTTAGGATGAGCAAGTGCCACAAAAATAGATATGCTATAAATGGATTTATACAGGAACCCCTCATAACAAAGTACACAGGAACTGAGCTGCAAGATTTACTTTCAAATTATAACATTCTTAGTATTATTCCATGCTTGTTTTCTTACCATTTAGCTTGATGTGACTAGCAAATTTACCACATTCTGAAATTTTGTTTGCTTTACAAAGTCATGTCACTGCTACAAGAATTGTAACTTGAAATCTTAGCATACTTTCCATGGCTGTTTTTAGTCCAATTTTTACCTTATTCTTTCTTTTCTTTAGCATCTGGGTTTATTAATTTCCAAAAAACATCCATCTTCACCAAGAAACATCATAGTTTTGAATGTCATTCAATCACATATTTTGAATTCCATTTGTGGAAAGGAATTGATGACTGACTGTTGAAATTTTTCAAGTAGATTACATTAAACACTGAATACATTCACAGCAGGAAGGTGAATAAGGTAAGATACAAACTTGTGTAAAAAACAAAACAGGCACCCTAGTTCCATCTACTGACCAAGTATTCTAAAGAAAAATATATCACTCTCTTGTCTTAAAAAAGACTGTTTTCACTGTGCTACGACATAATGCTTTACTGAATTATGTATCGCAAGAAACTATAAAATCACACAGAATCACAGAATGTCAGGGATTGGAAGGGACCTCAAAAGATCATCTAGTCCAATCCCCCTGCCGGAGCAGGATCACCTAGATGAGGTTACACAGGAACGTGTCCAGACAGNTACACATCATAAAGGACTGCTTATTAAGAAGCTGTTAATACTACTCCATATGTTTTTACTCATTCAGGTTACACATAACATAAGATCAGGAAATCAAGACAGCATTTCCAGTTTACACATAGCATGTAATTGGTAGTCAGAGCTAAGGATTTAGGGCACGATCCAAAGTGACATTTCACTGGATAGCACCACAAGTATCTACTTGTCTCTTATTTGCCATTTAAGTCCCAAAAAAATGAACAGGTTTGTTCATCATCAAAACCTGGGGGCTGGGCAAAGCAAAGAGACCTTTTCCTGCACCCCTCATGCTTCATATTTGGGTGAAGGAGGAGACAGCAGACTAGAAAGCAGTTCCTCAGTGGGGAACACTGGGCCAAAGCCTCCCTAGGACAGAGGGGTTTCTCTATCACTTCCACACCATGACAATGCATGGACAGCACTGATTTGCTGAAAATATGGGAAACGTGGGGGACATGATAAGTAAAAGAAGTTTAAAGGAGGTGCTGCTTTTCATCTGGTGGTAGAGAAATTGCTTCATCTTTGGTTCAGAACTTAATGCCAAGGCTGCCCATCAGTACCAGTTACTGAAACAGGGGACTCCCAACCTGCAGCCCCTGCAGGAGGGATCACTTCATTATCCATACAGAACGGAAGAGTTCTTGTCCTAGTACTAAGGGGCATGGACTTCAAATTCCCCCTGGCAGAGAAATTATTATAGTTCAGGCAACTGGAGTATTTTCCACTAAAGAACAAAACACTTTTTTAATATTCAATTTCAGCAAGGAAAAATATTCCAATTTTGTTAAATCAAATATAAATCTAAATAGAGTTTAGGCCAAAAATTTGGAAAATTATGCAGACCAGGATGGTAAGTAGCTGCTACTCCTGTGACTGTTGAGTCCCTGCCCCTGACAGGACTACTTGGTTAATGATAACTCTAAGGTGTCCTGCACCATTTGGAGATATGATTAGAAACCTATAGCATTATAAAAGACAACACATATTCTGTCTGCGCAGGGAAGTTAACTGATCATATCATGACTTTTTACTGAGAACAACCAAAGTGGGGCCACCGTGCTTACTACAGCTGGCAAAAAAATACACAAAACTTAATTATACCAACAAGTCTCTTCACATACAGTTATAGGTAAAGACTAAAGAGTATAAACAGGCTTCACTCAGTTCAATCTTCCAATTATTACTGAAATACAAGCTATAGTGGATAAAATAATTTTAATATGGGCATTTATCTAGAGAATTCTGTGACAGAAATGTTGCATCTGTCTTGTATTCAATTACTTTCAATATCTCAGAGTCCTCTATTTAAGGAGGCAGAATTGCATACTACAAGAAAATTATTATTTGGCTACATATCATTAACAATTTGCCTATGAAGAGAGATTCAACTACATCTGGAAAGACTTAAAGGCAAGGATTATAGTGTAAAACATATGTGGCATTACAAATATTGTGACACGCAATATCGAGCAGAAGGTGGCTAAGGACTGCTTTGCTGCTGTTTAATTGAATATCAATAAAGCGAGAGTCTTCTAGATACAAGGTTTGCTACTGATTTTGAAGTCTGCATCTCAGTTACTGTCTCAATTTTCTTTACAACAGGTTCAAATGTTACTGTTTCTAGGTGACCTCCACTAAGGTTCGCATACAAAATGAGGGCTGCAACACACTGAAAGATGTTAGTTACTTCCTGTATTTTTATATTACCCATACTGAATGAATACTAACAAAGGAGAATGTGTAAGTTATGTCAGGAACCAGATAAGCAGAAAACCAAACTGAGGCTTCTAAATTACCCAAATGCATGTAAAAAGTAAACATAGTTACCAGAGTAAAACTAATTTAGGTTTTGGTTTTGTTACAGTTTCATTAAATTCTGTCAGAGTAATTTGAGGAATTCAGAGTAGTTCAGTAGGATTCAGCATAACTGCATATGATCACATAAATCCTGTAGTGGGTCTGTCTG
>VYZX01013791.1:0-39599 GCA_013401335.1 Brachypteracias leptosomus
GAGCCTTAAATGGAGACAACTGGGCAGAAAAATTACCAAGTGCTGCTGTCTGATTTATCAGAGAACTATGTCATTTTGATTTTGTACTAATTTGTTCATGATCACAAGATCTGTATGTATATTTATACTGTGTCTATAAATAGTTATCCTGTATAACACTTAATTCATAAAACATTCTCTATAAAGAAGACTATGTAGTTAGCACTCCAGATGTCCAGTTCTAAAAAGAGATTTTTAGGTGCCTAGTTCATAGGCTCTTATAACAGTATGTGAAAAAGAAAGGGCGAGTTAGCTTTCAGCAGCTTACTCTGGGATTTCTTGATACCTTGGCAGAAAAGATAGAGTGCAAAGATTACGCCCCAAGCTGCTTCTGGTACACCACTCTCCATTCTCTCCTTTCAGTTGCGCTATTAGAGTTTACCATAAATCCTATTACTGACATGACAAAAAAATACCTTTTCTACAACAAGAATGCACTCAAAAAGGAGTGGACAATATTTTAGAAGTCATTTGTCTTGTGGAGTGCTCCCAGACACAACAATTGCTTTGGTCCAAACCAACTGAACTGCAGCAGGAGGAACAGACAGTGTTAGACACTGCTGGTGTGTACGGCAGGGGTAGACACAGAATTTGAAAATGTTGGGCACAAGCAACTCCACTGCACTATGTATCATTAAATAGCACTCTGAAGCTATGTCCAAGGAGAACCTTCAAAACCTAACTGAAGACATCAAAGGAGTGGGAGGTGGAGATGGTAGTCACTTAGAATAAAGGAGAACTTTTGGGAATTATGGAGTAGCTATAAATCCTGGGTCCCTGGCTCTAAAGCTTCTGATCAGTTTTGAGACCTCTTGGTAAGATGTCTGTTGTCTTGTTGTATTTGGACCGGGATTGTTTTATACATTTTATTCATTATTATTTGCCTTTTTTAGCTCCAAACAAAAAGCCTGGTCATAAATCTAAATAAAACTTTCCTTTTTTATGGCAGTGTAGATACTAAGAAGCAAGAAAAGGGCAATGAAAGCCAAGACAGACGTGTATTTAGGGTTCTCTTTCTCTAGGGCTGGCAAATATGACAGAACTGTGTTTATAGGCAGTGCTGACAAGTGATTTGTAATATATTTGGAGAAAGTGGAGTCAGAAGAGGGGTTGTCAGAGTCAGCATTATTGACACATTACATCAAGGAATTAGGATATGGAGAGGACCTACAATCTCTGAAGAACTCTTGAGTTCCAGCACTTCCTGGACCCAATGTGAACTTTCTGTAGAGTGGCATGGTTTTCTTTTTGGTGGAAAAACATTTCCGTAAGAGAAATCTGGAAGCTATAGTGGATATTTGTATCAAATTTTAAATAAATGTCTTCTCTATAAAGTTGGATATAGAAATCCTAGTTCATGGGGAAAAACATTAATTTTATCTGTTAAGACAACAAAAATATTAAACCCCGCTTTTGAGGTGTTTTCGATTAATTCGTATGTGTATGTTGTTTTGCCAGCTTGAAGCTTTAGGGGTTTTTTTTTTCCTGTTTACATACCACAAGCATTACATCCAACCTTCCAGCTCATTTTGTGCTTGTCTTCCATTTTGGTTAATCATCTGCTGGTTTTGTACTTAAAACGCCAAGATCAAGATTTCTAGCTGTGGCCAGAACAATGAGCAATACAGCTGTTCATCAGAGCATTAAAAAAAAGTGAATATTGACAACTGTGTTGCTCTTTCCGTCACATCAAATTCACATGTCCCCAAAATTTTATCTGATACTTCTCATCTGCAGCAGCTATAAAAGGTGAACTTTAATGTACCTTGCTTATCTGAACTGTCTGACTTAACCAGCTAATTAGCCTTTCTGAAAAGTGATCTGTTTATTTTCAGAAACCAGTAATACTGGAACTGAAATGAAAGTGTAGATTGTTATTAAGCGCTGTTAATTACTTTGTTATACATATTTTATTGCTTTCCTGTTGTTGATGGCAAAGATTAATGAAACTCTTATAAAGTTGGATAGAAATGAGGAGGGAAGTATATTAAACTATCCCAACTTGCTGCACACTAATTATTGTGTCAGATCTCATTAGAAAACATGCACACACAAAAGCATGCTTATCTGTTTCAAGAAAGTACTCTGCAAATTTGAGAAGGAATTTCAGGTGAATATTTTACGTAAATTTACAAAATAAGTTTTGCTTTTGACTATACTCCAGCTAATGTTTCAGCAGGAACACTGCTACTGTGTTCTGGGGACAGTGGGGCCTAGGAAAGGACTTAAAATTAGCACACTGTTTTAAGGAAGCACTTATTTTCACAGGCATGTAATTCAACAAAATTCATTGAGACTATGATTAGCAGATGATATACCTCAATGTATACGCTTCATATGCAAGCCTCTTATTTCTGATAAATAGGGGCAGAAATCTTGAGATGGGTGTTCTCATGAGAATTAAAGAGCTTTATATTGAAAATTGGGCACAGAAGAAAAATGTGACACTTAGGTGGCTATATATAACCAATACAATGCAGCGAAAAAAAAAGTAACTTTAACTGTGAAGTTAATAGAAACAGTCTATTTCTATTAATCATGCGTGATCACTGTCTGTCTACTCCCATCTACATGGTTGTGATTGATGAAGGGAAGAAAAATGTGATGAAGAAATGACAAATTGAGTTCTGATGTCTGTAATTATATGGTTCTTCTCTACCTCCTCTGGGTTGTGTCTTCATTCTCAGGTAGTCTCTTTTCCTTGCTCCTTTACATAAGACTTGGATTCTGCAGCAGCTTCTTTTCTTAGAGGCTCCCATTTTTCTCTCCAGAGTAATCAGGGCTTGTTGGAAGATGGTGTGTTCCTAGGTCTTGTCCCAAATACAGAAAGGTGAAAGAGTCAGGAAATTTTGAAGTTTTCAAGGTCATACCTATAAAAAGGGAGAAATGTTGCTTCTGTTTTGTTTTGTGTGCAGTCATTATGAGGGAATTGCAAATCTCAGCTTTCCTATTTGATCATAGGCTAATAAGTAAATTTTTAAGGACCTGGGAGCACTGTGTTCCTCCATAATTGTTATTCTGCAATAAAAAAGAGTAGACAATAACTATGCTAGGAGAGCAGTCACATCATATACCCCAGTGCAGATAAAGTCAATGCTGCACTACCTAGGACAGTTCCTGGAGTAAGAGAGGAATAGGAAGATAAAAACTGAACATGACCTTGTTTTCTCCTCCCTTTTCCTGGGCTTTCAGTTCTTGTAGGACCTCTTAATGGCTGGAATTTCTCTCCATAACTCTCAAAGCCAAATTGTACTGCTTTCTTCTCCCTGGTCCCCTGAATACTCCAACATTCCAGAAAAATAGAAGATCTGCTAAAAGCATAATTTAAATAACAAACCCCCCCTACAAAACAGTTGTGTTTCATAGCAAAAATTTAGCTCAGTCTACAGAAAAGAAGTTAAAGATTTTCATTAGTATCCTATAAAGATTGTCTGCTTTTGGTGTGCAATCTTTCAATGATATTAATCTAACTTCTATGAAAGCTTTTTTTTTAGTGCTTCTTAATTAAACCGAATAGTCATGGAACTATTTTAAAGAAATGATATATGAAGACCTTCTCTATTCTCTTGGGGGGGTTGAGGAGTTGTAACAACTGAAAGAGAAAGTTCTTGATGCAAAGTGTAATTTTTCTTTTGGTAAATGATAAAAGAATCTGATGTTTAATTTGACATTCCATGACCACCTATAGCTGCAGTGATTTGTCACTAGCTTGTGGCTGCAAACCAAGTTATCTGGATTGGGGTCCAAATATGGCTTTAGGTTTCAGTTAGGTGAAAAGATCTTATAGTACTTATGATAATGAATTGCAGTTGCAGAATCTGGAAAATTTAAGGATAATTATTGTAAATTTGGAAAGGCAGGGAAAAAAACAGCCTTAAAAATCAACATATTTTTAAGCATCTCCCAGAGTTAAAAGCAAATGAAATTGTGTAAAGTTTAAATACCTTTGCCCTAAATTGTGTGCTTTTTAAATGAAAATTGTGGCTTAAGCTTGTTATCCTGTGTCAAATATAGTCACTCTTGAACTCAAGTAATCAAAATTTCACTGAACTGCCTAAGCATTATAGCAGTTTGTAGGAAGTTTTCAAGAGTTTGCTATTGCTATGTGTTTTTTTATTACTACCTTCTCTTTGACTTGCAATTTTCAGCCTTATAAGTTCCTTTGTGAATTTTGTACCAGACAGACACATGACATGGCCATGTGGCCTGTGCTCAGAAAGTCCTGAAAACACCTGGTCACATGTTGCACTCTTGAGTTGTTAATATAGGACAGCTAGAAATATTTATCTCCAGTTTATATTTGGTTTGGTACATAACATAACTGAAACAAATGCTAGTTGAAGGCTGGGACATTTAATGTTATTTCAGCTAAGAAGGGATCATTTCCACAGGACCGTAAATCTCTGAAGAAGCTTTGAAATCTGCCATGAAAGAGTAAGAGTACAGTGAAGATGCCTTCATTAGGCATCGCATTCAGCAGAGATAAAACATTTGATGTGGTGGGACACTTCTACCCTTTTATTTTTAGTTCTATGTTCAACCCATCCCTTAAAGGCATAAAAGATAGAGATATAAAGATCCTTTATCCATCACTGCGAAATGGTTTCCTGGAAACTGTAGCTGACTTGGTGAGGACATGCTTCTAACACAGAGTATCTGTCCAGAGTGAGTGATGCCTCATGTTACAAACAAGATCCTGTTGAAAAGCCAAAGTTATCTGTCTTGGGGCCAATTATGTGTCTCTCTAAGAAAGTGTATGATACTGTCCCACATGGCATCCTGGTCTCTAAATTGGAAAGGTATGGTTTTGATGGTGGACCATTCAGTGGATAAAGAATTGGCTGGATAGTCAGACTCAAAGACTTGTGGTGAATGGCTTGATGTCCAAGTAGAGACCAGTGATGAGTGGTGTTCTGGAGGGATCAGTGCTGGGACCGGTGCTATTTAACATCTTTGTCAGTGATGTGGACAGTGGGATTGAGTGCTCCCTCAGCAACTTTGCCGATGACACCAAGCTGTGTGGTGTGGTCAACACACTGAAGGGAAGGGATGCCATACACAGGGACCTTGACAGGCTTGAGAATTGGGCCTATGCAGAGCTCATGAAGTCCAAGCAGGCCAAGTGCAAGGTCCTGCACCTGGGTCAGAGCCATCCCAAGCACAAATACAGGCTGAGCAACGAGTGGATTGAGAGCAGCCTTGCAGAGCAAGACTTAGGGGTCTGGAGAAGATAAGGCTCTGGGGAGACCTCATTGCAGCCTTCCAGTGTCTGAAGGGGACCTATAAGAAAGCTGGAGAGGGACTTTTTACAAGGGCTTGTACTGACAGGATGAGGGATAATGGCTTTAAACTGGAGAAAAGGAGATTTAGATTAGATCTAAGGAAGAAGTTCTTTACTATGAGGGTCATGAGTCACTGGCAGAGGTTGCCCAGGGAAGTTATAGATGCCCCAACACTGGATGTATTCAAGACCAGGTTGGATGGAGCTTTGATCAACCTGGTCTACTGGGATCTGTCCCTGTCCATGGCAGGGGGTTGGAACTCGATGATCTTGGAAGGTCCCTTCCAACCCAAAACCATTCTATGATTTTATGAACAAAACAGTGCTCAGTATGTACACATGTGATTCAAAGTTGTACGTGCACCACAAAGAATAGAGAGGATCTACTTTACACAGAGTTTATGAATAAAGCTGTAAGAAATGTTATTCTGTCTACCAAAAATAAACCAAATTAGAGTAAACTGAAATTTTCTCCTTTACTGTCATTAGCTTTGCCAGAATTTGATTTAGAAAGTATATTTGGTTTTTGTCTAATTGAAAATATGGGTAATGGGGGGGACGAAGCTGAAAGAGCACATGAATTATTCTTTATCATAGTTCATATCTTTTTCTTATTGAAACATATTTGAAAAATGCAGCACAATATAGAAAAGAGGAGATGTCTGAGAGGTTGCTCTAATGATACTGTACTCAACTCTAGTGAGTGAAGAGCTTTCAATACCAGCTTATATGTACTATAGGATAATTAAGAGCTTTATGCTTCCTCCGTTTGTGCACTCAGGAATGGAATGAAAGGAAGAAGCACCAGGGAAGGGTAGCAGGTTGTTTTCTTCCAGTACATTTTAAAGAGTATGACTGAGCCTTGGCTCCCTCAGGAGACAGTACCATTTTACAAGCTCTCAGTAAATAAGCAATTACATGGGAAGCATGAACATACTGATTTGATGGAAAATACTAATTATTGTTTTCCTTTCTCTTCCCCTTAGATTTTTGTCTTTTCCTACTTTGATGTTCTTAGACTATATGCACAAGGTTGATATGGATAACATTTTATTTAGAAAAAAAAAAAGTGGACTGCTGATTTTTATGTATTTATACACATAATTTGGACACTTTCATTACAGGATGGAAGCATCTTTAACAAAATTATTAGCATAATGTTTATGCACCATCTTGATTCAACCTAGAAAATGAGTAAAGTTGTAATGCACGTAACTAGACTATGCAAATAAACTTAGGAACTTACACGCAAGTAAACTCAGCTGTTAACTTATATACTCCACTCCCAATAATTGGTTCTTCTGTTCACCTCTCATTTTATTTCCAGAACTTTTGGATTCAGTTAGATGTCAGTATATGATGCCATTGCTTTTTGGTTTTGGCTTTCACTTGAGCATATCAACATGATCACTTCAGTTGATGTAGGTATGTGAAATGTCAGATAAAGGCATCTGCACTGATACAGCAAGCTCCTTATTATTATAACTTGCAGCTCATGCTGGTAAAAATCAGTCATCTGTCACTTAACCTTCCTCTCATTATCTTTAGTTTTGCTTCTTTGGTTTTATGTCTTACTTTGAATTAATGTGTTAGTGTTTGTAAAGCACTTCAAAGATTAAAAGCCTTAAATAGCTGCTTTGTATAATTATTATTTTTAATTGTTTCTGTTTGGTATAGTTTCAATTAAAACACTAATTGACTAGTACTAATTCAATAAGAAGCAGAAATGACAGGATGTTTTTTTCTTCTTTCTTAACCACTGGAGACTTTAGGAAAGAATTAGAAAGAGATGGGAAGAAACAATGGATAGATGTTCTTGCAGGTTTTACTTCATCCATATTAACCCCATTGACTGCTTGCTAATTGCAATAACTTAAATGTACCATTGCCTATGTAAAAATAGATGCTCAGATCCATCGCTTTTCATTGGGAAAATCTGGAGATTGTGAGGTACTTATACAGTTTCTGCCATCACTGATAATGAAATGTCTTTTCTCTGGGTAATTAGTCAGGAAATTAAAATGGGAAACTCCGAGTCATAGCCTGCTTTTTACATGCACACAGCCATGACTGTTGTTTTGCTGTGATTCTGGGCTGTTTGCTTAAAGATCTGCTTCTTGGAATGGTAAAGGCAAAAGAGCATCTTCCTGCTGCTGAAGATGAATTTCAAATACGAGAAGTGAAGATTCAAAGCCTAGAAAGCAAGTAAAAGGGACCTAATATTTGGAACTTTGTGCATTTAAATCAGATTTGTGCCTTGATGCAAAGCACAATTTTTTTAAGGGGTTAGCTGGTAAAAGCAGCCTGTCTTCTGATTCATAGTATTGCATGCATTTAAATAATAGAGCAGACAAGGTCGGCTCTTGGACTGAGGGCTTAGAATATCTTCTACCAAGTGTCTCTCCCTGCCCTGATGTTATTCTGACCTCTCAGCAGGCCAAAACAATTTACAGGGTTGAGGTGTGTGGGAAGTTGGGGTATGGCTGGGGTGGGGGTAGTCTATGAACCAGCTCCAGCACCATGAGGTTTGTTGGGTCAGGGTCAATGCAGTACTGACATGTCTGTACAGCTGGTCACAAACAACTGAGTAAGATTAATAGGTGACCTCTGAATTTGTAGACATTTTTGAACTAGAAATGTAGAGATTGCTCATGGCTTTTTCTATAAAGGTTCCTCCAGTCTATGCTTTTCTGTGTTTCTAAGTATCTCTGGACACACAAACATTTATTGTAACATTACCTCTGCTATTTTGGAAACCCAGCAAGTTCCCCCAGGCCACATAGCTGATGCAGCCAGCTATTATGCAGCATTACCAAAGTACCCAGCACAGTGGCTTTACTGAGCAGTATTATAACATTCCTGCTCTGGTTACTCTGATCATACTAGATGCTGGGAGGGGCAGAGCCAAGATTTATCCAGCTCCCCATATTCAGGAAATAGAACAACATGGAAAAAAATAAATACTACTATTAAACAGTTAATATCTATTGGAGCCTGACTGACTGAACTATACCTACAGTCCGATTTATTTATTTTTGAAGTTGTAATTTTTTTCTCAGTCCTTGTTTGCCTTATTCTAAGGAAGTACAAGAATTTACATTTAGGTATTTCAAGTCATGATATTTCTTACTAATGGATGATAAAACTTGTTTCTTACATACGCGCATCAGTTATCCCACAACAGACTCATGTATTTCATCATGTAAGTATCTCTGTTTAGCACTATTGCATTCTGCACGTATTTAGTTAAATCCTGTAAGTCTCATTCAGCCAAGTGAGGATTGCTAGGCTGTTGTTCTCGTTAACCTGCCAGCATCAACATTATTCAGTGTTTTTTCTTAGCAGTGACTCTGCAGCTTCTGGCAGCCTTTCTGCTAATTGTGGCGCACAGCTCTTATGATCAGCTAGATCCAGCTCTGTTCTAGTAATAGATACCTGTGAACCACTGGTTTATATATTTATTTTGTTATTTTTCCTGCTGTAAAACAGAGGTCAGCAAGCTATGGTGCAAGTCCCAGGGATGGTGCATGGGCAGATTTTGAAGGGCATATACCAGGGTTGAGTACTAACAGCTATAGTACCTGGAAAAGGTGTAGACTTTCTGCTCTCACTTTCCATTCAATTCTGAATACATTGGAAGTGTTACATTACATAGGGATACGATGCCCCTGGAAAGGTGATCAGCAGCAGTTTTCACCACTGAATTGTGGTGTCTCTCACCACCTGCCGAGGTTTTACTAACGTGTCACATTTAGAAAGAAAATTACGGTCTGGCATGCTATCCTTGCAGATCCTTGATGCAAGTTGTTGAGTCTTTTATAGTCCATAACACATTCAGGGAAACAATGGTCTTGTTCCAGAGTACTGAGAAGAATGGCATTTTATCTGTTAGTGGTTGGCTTCAATTACATATCAGTTTGACAGCCTTCATGTGTACGCATATATGTGTGACATATTTTCTCATTGTTCTTTCCATTTTTCTGTGTATCTCTTTTCTGAACATGCTTTACCTTCTCATGGTATAGAATGGAAGGAAAGGTGTATTATTATTTCTAGCTACTGTTTTATATTTTCTCTGCCATATCCAGACAGCGGAAACATTCCATGAGTATCATTTTCATTGGTGCATTATGACACTGCCATCTAGATTCTGATCGATCAAATAGATTGACTGCCTCAGTAGTTTGAGATTATATGTTTTGAAATGTAAAGTTTCTTGGCATCTCGATCTTTTCTATTATATGCATAAAGCTCCACGTTCAGGACTCATTGCTTTTTTTCTTCTGGAACAGCCACAATGCACTCTACAAAGCTAGAGCAAGGCTGTGCTATTTTGCTTTCTGATCCCGAAGTCTTGTGCTGCTAATCCCCAAGTGAGAGTCAAATGGTTCATGTATCTGAAGTTGGTCTTGCTTGGATTTCAGGGCTTATCCTGCAGATCTCAACAGATCTTGGTCTTACTTGCCTAAAGAAAACATTCATATGAACCAGAACAGTTTCCAGACCAGAGTAAATTTGGATCATCTGGAGCAGTGTGTCCTCATGGTTGTTCAGTATTCAGCGCTTCATGTAAATAACAGAAAAGCGATTCACTGTTTTGGTTTTTCAATTCGAGTGCATTAACAGCTTTCTGAATCATCCTGGCCACTTCAGCCATAGAGCAGCTGTTCCACAGCCCAAGACCTATTAACACTTGCATTTGGAGAACACAGAATAATTTGCCACTTTCTCTCCTGTATTCTCTTGTTTATATTTCCCTAGGTATGCTTTATTTATTTATTTTAAAAATTCTGATTTGCTCTTCCCTTTTAATTACATTTACTTCTACAGATTTTATGAGGGATTTACCATTCATTGTTATAATCTGTGTCTATATGCTGCTGCAAAAGTAGAAAACAGATGTCATGTTTTCCTCTAAGCCTGTGTTGGAATTGCAGTTATAGTTATGCAGGGCTAATCTAATGCATGCTATATATTTATATGCATTCCCTAAGCAACTTTAAATCAGCTTGATTCAAATGTAAGACAATAAGTAGTTTAATTGCTGTTTTATTTTGCTAGCTATGCCAACTCTTACTTGCTAGGAGATACATGAATAGCTGTGGAGTTTTGTCTGCCTTTTTTTTTCTTTCTTTTAAATAGGCACATTTCTTAAGTTCAGTATTATCACTATCACTTCTCTCATTGAGTTTTGGAGGTCTGAGCATCTGTTTTCACATACGGAGTTGTAGATCCTGAAAAAAAAAAAGTGGAAACAAAGAAGAATG
Organism: Brachypteracias leptosomus; assembly: GCA_013401335.1. Classification (NCBI taxonomy): domain Eukaryota; kingdom Metazoa; phylum Chordata; class Aves; order Coraciiformes; family Brachypteraciidae; genus Brachypteracias; species Brachypteracias leptosomus. The sequence continues at coordinate 10,588 of VYZX01013791.1, forward strand.
AGTTAGAGGGAATGGGGAAAAGTATTGACTCAATGCCTTTAATTTACAGTAACTCTGTAGCTCTTTTTAATATTCTTTATCTTGCTGTTTCCAGTGTCACATTTTAAATGCCAACTGTGTTTTAAAATGTTTGTTTTCTAGGCACGTTAATTTGAGAGAAGGTTTTTTTCTGCAGGTTTTTAATGTAGTATAGCTGCTTTTGCTTGAATGTCTCTACAGCAGCTAGATGTTTAAATCTCCCTTTCCAGATGGCAGCCAGCAGCTGTGCATGCCAAGTGCAGGTCCTTCTCTATTGTTTCCTAGCTTAGACCTTTCTGATCTCATTTCTATGGAGATCATCTCACTGGAGATAATATAAGGGAATTTTAAAAACTTTTAAAACTCTCTTTATTTTTACCATTCAGCTTGTTTCCATGGAAATGGGATCTAAAAGATTGTCAGTAGTGAACAGTTGAAAGTAAGAATTCACTTGCAGATTTCATTAGATGACTCCCAGCTGAGAACAGCAAATACGTATGACCAAAATGAGCAATAAACCGTTGATAAAAGTGACAAAACAGAACTAGTTAAAACATTTGAAAAACTACTGCCTGCTTTCTTTTAATCCTTATTGGATGTCATAAATATAAAAATGCTTACTTAACTGTTCTTGAGTACATGAGTTGCATGGACACACTTGTAACTTTTCTCCATACTGTTTTTTTAGGATTGTAACAGGTAACCTTTTAACAGCTAAGATACACTGGTTGGGTATGTGTAAGCACAGAACCCTTTGTGAGTAAAAGGATGAGGAGAAAGGGGAGCAACTTTCTAACTTAGGATACAATGCAGGAAAATTTGTAAGGGCTTAGGGAAGAGTGGCTGTAAAGCTGCCTGGCAAAAAGGAAACTGGGGATGCTAATCAACAACCAGCTAAATATGAGCCAGCAGTGTGCCCAGGTGGCCAAGAAGGCCAATGACATCCAGGCTTGTATCAGTAATGGTGTGTCCAGCAGGACTAGAGAAATTATTGTCCCCCTGTACTCAGCACTGGTACTGTGCTCGATTTTGGGCAACTCAATACAAGAAAGACATTGAGGAGATGGAGCAGACCTAAAGAAGGGCAGTGAAGCTGGTGAAGGTCCTGGAGAACAAGTCTTATGGGAAGTGACTGAGGGAATTGGGTTTGTTTAACCTGGAGAAAAGGAGGCTGAGGGGAGACCTTATCACTCTCTACAACTACCTAAAAGGAGGTTGCAGAGTGGTGGGTGTCAGTCTGTTTTCCCAGGTAACAAGTAGGAGGACGAGAGGAAATGGCCTCAAGTTGCACAAGGGGAGGTTTAGGTTGGATATTAGGGAAAATTTCTTCACTGAATGAGTTATCAAGCATTGGAACAGGCTGCCTGGAAAGCAGTTGAATAACCGTCTCTGGATGTGTTTAAAAGTTGTGTAGATGTGGTGCTTAGTGACATGGTTTAACAGTGGGCTTGGACATGATTGGACATGATGATCTTAAAGGTCTTTTCCAACCTAAATGATTCTATAATTCTATGTTCTCCTACACTCCTTAAACCACTGAGTAAGAGCATTGGCCTAAGTAACCAGTATGCCTACCTTTTCTTTTACATGAAGTAAAATGTCAATAAAAAGAATCTTGAGCTGTGCAAAATGCTAAAACTGCCGTCCTAGATTACCAAACTGCTGCTGGGATCAGTACCTGAATAACTGTTACTGGAGGTTAAGAATCCACTATTAATTCATCAGTGTGACAGCCTGTGGGAAAAATGTCTTTTACTACATGTGATATCCAGATACCAGCTCATTATGAAATAGACATTTTCAACTGCTTGATATAACTACCCCTATTAACTGGAAAAGCTTCTTACAGTAAAGTTTGACATACAAATAAAACATTGTAATGAATTCAAGTGCAAATAGGGCTGCTGCCAAACAATGAAAATCTGCTTGGCCTTGCTTCTATACAAATGGCACAATGGAGAATGCTGACATGGGCAACGAGCCTCAAGTGACATGGTGGGCAAGAGCCTGCAGTGTAGGTCTTCACATAAGAAAAGATGCACTATTCCTGGCTCTGGTTCAGTGCTATGACTGTTCTCTGCTGCCTGAGGGCAGCACTTGGGACTGGAAATCAAGGAGGAACTGTAGGGTTGGTGTGGGAACATGCAACTTTATGATGCTGCCGCAGAGGGCTGGGAGGTGACAACCAGGTGAGCTATTATCCTCTGAGTCCTTTCTGTTCTGTGCTCCAGCTCTAAATCCAATATTGTATATGGTTAGTACTGAGCATATCACGCCAATCATCAAATTAACATCTTTTTACTTTAAGCACCACAATATGACCTCATTAAGAGGGCTAACATGGTTTAAAGATCTGTCAAGATTCAGAATCTGTTGAAATAACTGGTGTCTTCAGGGAAGTTAAGACTTCTTTGTTCGGGCTGAAACTGGTCCACTCTGTTTACTTTACTTTTTTGTAGCTTAGTATCACTAAGACATTTTCTTATCAGACAATAATGCATTAAAAATAACATAAAATATGTGAAATGAACTCTCTCTTTTTGTAATGTTCATACAGCCTTTGGTGATAAAGCCTACTGAATTGTNTCTGAGCATCTGTTTTCACATACGGAGTTGTAGATCCTGAAAAAAAAAAAGTGGAAACAAAGAAGAATGAGTTAGAGGGAATGGGGAAAAGTATTGACTCAATGCCTTTAATTTACAGTAACTCTGTAGCTCTTTTTAATATTCTTTATCTTGCTGTTTCCAGTGTCACATTTTAAATGCCAACTGTGTTTTAAAATGTTTGTTTTCTAGGCACGTTAATTTGAGAGAAGGTTTTTTTCTGCAGGTTTTTAATGTAGTATAGCTGCTTTTGCTTGAATGTCTCTACAGCAGCTAGATGTTTAAATCTCCCTTTCCAGATGGCAGCCAGCAGCTGTGCATGCCAAGTGCAGGTCCTTCTCTATTGTTTCCTAGCTTAGACCTTTCTGATCTCATTTCTATGGAGATCATCTCACTGGAGATAATATAAGGGAATTTTAAAAACTTTTAAAACTCTCTTTATTTTTACCATTCAGCTTGTTTCCATGGAAATGGGATCTAAAAGATTGTCAGTAGTGAACAGTTGAAAGTAAGAATTCACTTGCAGATTTCATTAGATGACTCCCAGCTGAGAACAGCAAATACGTATGACCAAAATGAGCAATAAACCGTTGATAAAAGTGACAAAACAGAACTAGTTAAAACATTTGAAAAACTACTGCCTGCTTTCTTTTAATCCTTATTGGATGTCATAAATATAAAAATGCTTACTTAACTGTTCTTGAGTACATGAGTTGCATGGACACACTTGTAACTTTTCTCCATACTGTTTTTTTAGGATTGTAACAGGTAACCTTTTAACAGCTAAGATACACTGGTTGGGTATGTGTAAGCACAGAACCCTTTGTGAGTAAAAGGATGAGGAGAAAGGGGAGCAACTTTCTAACTTAGGATACAATGCAGGAAAATTTGTAAGGGCTTAGGGAAGAGTGGCTGTAAAGCTGCCTGGCAAAAAGGAAACTGGGGATGCTAATCAACAACCAGCTAAATATGAGCCAGCAGTGTGCCCAGGTGGCCAAGAAGGCCAATGACATCCAGGCTTGTATCAGTAATGGTGTGTCCAGCAGGACTAGAGAAATTATTGTCCCCCTGTACTCAGCACTGGTACTGTGCTCGATTTTGGGCAACTCAATACAAGAAAGACATTGAGGAGATGGAGCAGACCTAAAGAAGGGCAGTGAAGCTGGTGAAGGTCCTGGAGAACAAGTCTTATGGGAAGTGACTGAGGGAATTGGGTTTGTTTAACCTGGAGAAAAGGAGGCTGAGGGGAGACCTTATCACTCTCTACAACTACCTAAAAGGAGGTTGCAGAGTGGTGGGTGTCAGTCTGTTTTCCCAGGTAACAAGTAGGAGGACGAGAGGAAATGGCCTCAAGTTGCACAAGGGGAGGTTTAGGTTGGATATTAGGGAAAATTTCTTCACTGAATGAGTTATCAAGCATTGGAACAGGCTGCCTGGAAAGCAGTTGAATAACCGTCTCTGGATGTGTTTAAAAGTTGTGTAGATGTGGTGCTTAGTGACATGGTTTAACAGTGGGCTTGGACATGATTGGACATGATGATCTTAAAGGTCTTTTCCAACCTAAATGATTCTATAATTCTATGTTCTCCTACACTCCTTAAACCACTGAGTAAGAGCATTGGCCTAAGTAACCAGTATGCCTACCTTTTCTTTTACATGAAGTAAAATGTCAATAAAAAGAATCTTGAGCTGTGCAAAATGCTAAAACTGCCGTCCTAGATTACCAAACTGCTGCTGGGATCAGTACCTGAATAACTGTTACTGGAGGTTAAGAATCCACTATTAATTCATCAGTGTGACAGCCTGTGGGAAAAATGTCTTTTACTACATGTGATATCCAGATACCAGCTCATTATGAAATAGACATTTTCAACTGCTTGATATAACTACCCCTATTAACTGGAAAAGCTTCTTACAGTAAAGTTTGACATACAAATAAAACATTGTAATGAATTCAAGTGCAAATAGGGCTGCTGCCAAACAATGAAAATCTGCTTGGCCTTGCTTCTATACAAATGGCACAATGGAGAATGCTGACATGGGCAACGAGCCTCAAGTGACATGGTGGGCAAGAGCCTGCAGTGTAGGTCTTCACATAAGAAAAGATGCACTATTCCTGGCTCTGGTTCAGTGCTATGACTGTTCTCTGCTGCCTGAGGGCAGCACTTGGGACTGGAAATCAAGGAGGAACTGTAGGGTTGGTGTGGGAACATGCAACTTTATGATGCTGCCGCAGAGGGCTGGGAGGTGACAACCAGGTGAGCTATTATCCTCTGAGTCCTTTCTGTTCTGTGCTCCAGCTCTAAATCCAATATTGTATATGGTTAGTACTGAGCATATCACGCCAATCATCAAATTAACATCTTTTTACTTTAAGCACCACAATATGACCTCATTAAGAGGGCTAACATGGTTTAAAGATCTGTCAAGATTCAGAATCTGTTGAAATAACTGGTGTCTTCAGGGAAGTTAAGACTTCTTTGTTCGGGCTGAAACTGGTCCACTCTGTTTACTTTACTTTTTTGTAGCTTAGTATCACTAAGACATTTTCTTATCAGACAATAATGCATTAAAAATAACATAAAATATGTGAAATGAACTCTCTCTTTTTGTAATGTTCATACAGCCTTTGGTGATAAAGCCTACTGAATTGTAAAAAATGTTTCTTGCTGATTTTGTAAATCTGTCGTGTTTGTTTTAAAATAAGAATAACAAAAAGTAGGGAACACTGAGAACATATTTCAGTAACATATATAGCTATTATAAGACTTAAATTAGGTAGTTTGTTCTTTGTAGTGTTCTCTGTACAGCTGTTAAATATTAGTAAAGTTCTGAAATGAAACAGAAAGGTTATAAAGTAGCTTGTAGAAATATGAAAACAGCTGAGATTTTATCTAACTAAAATCTCAGTATGATTTGTAGCCTAATCTCATATCTTGTACTTGAATGTAACAAGTAACCTTAAAATATTTCTTTGTACTAGTCTTCAAATTCCATGTTCTTCTTTTTTAGTGAAATTTACTCCTCCCTTATGCCACATATGAAAGTAAAATGTAACCTCTTATCCATGCTACTGTTGATTATAATATTAAAATAAACTTAGAACTTTGAGGTCTTCCCTCCAAACTCTGTTTTTGACACTTCTTCATATGTCCTGGAACTCCAGCTGTAAGAATTAGCTTTATGCTGCTGCTACCATCAACATTATCGGAGGCTTTTCTTGTTTGAAAGGAATGTAATAAAAAAATTTTGAAAGTAACGCAGTGCATTGGGATGCCAAGAGGCTTAATTTGAAGGAAGTCTGAACTGTCAGCTTGTCTAAACCAGACAGCTTCTGCCAGCTTTTGTATGTGTCAGGTTAGGTATTGTGGGGGGAAGCTACCATGTTCTCGTGCAAACCAATGACATGCTTCTGTTTATTTCTTTTTAAGGTTTAAGCAAAGAATAGTTTTGCACAACAGAAATGTTTATAAGTACTTTTCATGCCATTATTTAGAAGCTATAATATGAAATTCACCCAAAAGAAAACAAGTATGTATTTGATAAATTGTTTGGATTTTTACCTGCACTGAATTTAACTATTGCTTAGTATTTCCTGGATGTTTTTATCAGAATAAAAATGCTACACTTTCAATATTTTTTAAATTTTATCTGTTTCACCCATGAAGAATGTATCCTTGTTAGGGACTATCACAGATTAAGTTCTGAAGGAGTTTTCTGTAAATTACATTGACATTTTTGGATGTTAGAATTCACCTCATTCACACTCAATAGATGGTACTAGTAATTTGCACATGCCAACAAACTCACAGCTGTATTTACAAGCATATCTTACACAATAGTCTTAGTGTGAAGGCTGTGTTGAAATGCTAGATGCTAACTTTTTGAAAATATGTTATATGTACGATGATTAGACTACTGCTTCTGCTAAATATTTTTGGAAATTCCTTTTAAATGTTTTTCTTGCCCAGTGCATGAATTCTTATCAATTGGCAGTTGTCAGCAGGCTAGCCAGGAACACAATGGAAAGGCACAGGCATGAAGCATGCAAGGTCTACTTTGAAGGAACTAAAGCCCTGTCTATGTTTGATCAATCCATCTTGTTTTATTCTTTTAAACAAGTTATCGAAGTGCTGAGCCTTTACTTTCCCACAGAAGTAATAGATTTATATTGTTAACTACATGGTTAGCAGCTAACTTCGGGGCTTTAGTTTCTAAGCTCAAATCAAGATACTGATTCAAAAGTGAACATAAAAATACTTCTAAAGAGAATCTCACGGTCATGGGAAGATATCTTTGATTATTTTTTTCTTAATATTTTTAGAGGCAGTGTTATGTTGAGGCTTTTTTCTTTAAGCTAGTTTACTCCAGTTCTGAAGACTAGCATGTATTTTAAAAACTACATTGCCATTCCACCTACTACTCTTTTATTCTGCTTTTGGTGTAGTGGGATTTTTTTGTTTGTTTGGTGGNCAACTTTCTTAATCCTCCATGGCTGCAGAATTTTGAATCAATTCAAGCTGTGTGGGTTCACACTTGGCAAAAGGGAAGGGGCCCAGCCCACCAGAGCTTCAAAGTACCCTTTTGCTCTCCCAAAGCCAAGATCTACTTGGGGTATTCTGTTGCTTGCTACAGGTTATACTTCACTCATAGTTCAAATCAGCTGGGGATAATGGTATGAGAAGCCCTGTGCTAACTAGTACTTCATCATACAATTTTGGCCGCATCTAAATTTGTTCTGATCTTGCCATGAATGCTGAAGTAGCAACTTTGCACTTTGTGAATGTGTATATGCTAAAAGCCCTTGGCCATGTAAGAATCTTTTAAAGACTCAGCAGATTATTTGTTTGACAAGTATTTACCATTGTCTGACTATCACATAAGAAGTATGTTTTGTGATTCTTAGGACAAGACCTTCTGATGAGGTTGTCATTCTTGCTGTGAAAGGAATAATCCCCAAAAGTGATGGTCTGTAAAGGCCTTCCTTTACCCTATTTTTCTGCATAGCTCCCAAGTACATGCTACAGTGACCAGGAATCCCAACTCTCTGATTGCACCTGGCAGCACTTGGAATTCCTTTTTCAGGCTAATAGAGCCACAGGGTTTTTTTTGTTTTGGTTTGGTTTTTTTTTCCCTGCTGTTTCCACCATGATGGGTCCATGGATCAGTTCACTTTCAAAGAATAAGGTGTACACCCTGGCCCCATGCTGTTGTGTGCTTTGTGCTTTTGTATTGTATTCTTTCATTTTTACATAAAGATCATATGAAAGGTCTTGGAGATGTGTGTGATGATTACATGCTTCTATTTTGTGACATTGTGTTCCTAAAACTCAAAGTAAAAGCAGCTAGTTTTCTATGTGTTCATATGGGCCTTAAGAATCATCTGATGCATGGGAATTTTTCTGCAAGTTATGATCTAGCTCCTAAATAATAACTTCCTCTTTGACAGGAAAAAATTGTACAGATAAAGTTTTTCTTTCCACATTGGTTTGCTGTGGGTTTTGTTTGTTTGTTTGTTCATTCTTTATTAGCAGAAGTAAGTATAATACAGACCCTATGGTACCAGAAACATAAGATCTCTATATAGTTAAATGTTTCTAGGGCAATTGTGTATACTAGGACAAACTATGCCAAATACCTCAGACCCATTAAACCAGAGTGGCTGCATCCCAGCTGCTGACCACTGCAGGTGCCTGGCCAGTGCCATGTGCCTGAGCTGTGGGAATTGCTTGGAGGATTACCAGAGGGACAGCCCACCAGTACACCAAACAAGACTGTTCTATCAGGTTTTTTTCGGCATAGATGATTGACATTCCCAGGAATGTTCTCAGACTTACTAAATTTGCTAAGATAAACATGGCTAGTATATCCCTCTTCTACTGAGCCACATGGATTTTAAATATTTTTTTTTAATAGAAATTTATCATAGAGTTTCTGAATAAAACTTGTTGTACCATCCTGTAGTTGGCATCTGCTTTTAACTACTGTCTTATCTCAGAACTTTAAGTAAATAATTATCCTTTTTTAAGCCATAGGTGCATATACCTGGGATGCACATGTGTGTATACATGGGCTGTGTATACACAAATGCATAATATGTATTATTCTTAGTTTTCAAACAATTTTGTTTTCTTTTCAGTGGGATGCCATAACTGAAATGGATGAACACAATCGTCCCATTCATACTTACCAGGTATGTAATGTGATGGAACCAAACCAAAACAACTGGCTTCAAACAAACTGGATCTCCCGTGATGCTGCACAGAAAATCTATGTGGAAATGAAGTTTACTCTGAGGGACTGCAACAGTATTCCATGGGTACTGGGAACCTGCAAGGAAACCTTCAATCTCTACTACTTGGAGTCAGATGAGTCTCATGGAGTAAAATTCAAGCCAAACCAGTACACTAAAATTGATACTATTGCAGCTGATGAGAGCTTTACCCAGATGGACTTGGGTGACCGCATTCTTAAACTCAATACAGAAGTTCGTGAGGTTGGGCCAATAAACAAGAAAGGATTTTATCTTGCTTTTCAGGACATTGGAGCATGCATTGCTTTGGTTTCAGTCCGTGTTTATTACAAAAAGTGCCCTTTCACGGTCCGTAATTTGGCTATGTTTCCTGATACTATTCCAAGGGTTGATTCTTCCTCTTTGGTGGAAGTACGGGGCTCCTGTGTGAAGAGTGCTGAGGAACGTGATACTCCTAAATTGTATTGTGGAGCAGATGGGGATTGGCTTGTGCCTCTAGGACGATGCATCTGCAGCATAGGATATGAAGAAGTGGATGGCTCCTGCCACGGTAAGAAAACATTGTTTGATTATTATTATTATTTTATTAGCAACATCAACACAAAAGTGATATGACATTGTATGCACAGCATACAGCTCATTGTATGTTAGAAACATTGCATCATGTTTTCAAGGAATGCCTCTTGTCCAGAAATAAGTAAGATTATTTGAAGTCATGATACTGTGGATTTCTAAGAAAACAGTTACTGAAGATTACTTTGATTTTGCCTAACTGTAGATGCCGACGCTGTGCATGTGTATAGATTAGCTAGTCACCTTGACTCAGTCTGTAGTTACTGGAGTTAAGTTCATGCTTTGGAACAGGATTCCTCTACCATGTTGTAGATACCTGTCACAGGATGACATGAGCAATGACTGAAAAAAAAAATCTTTTGTTCTTCCATATGCCTAAAAAGGGAATCTAGTCTAACTCAAAGTGCATAAAGACAGAGGAGATGAATTCACCTGAAGAGGTGAATCTGTGCTTCTGTAAAACAAAGGGGTTTAAATGTCTCCATGAAAAAAATGCATGTTAGCATGGAGAAAATCAGTAGATATCAAGTTCAATTAGAGATGTTTGAGGCCCTATTCAGAGTTAATGCAAAAGGTTAAATCAAAAGTACTCAAAATGTTTTCATCACAAGTAACTCTATATGTCTAGTACTGTTTTCTCACAAAGACTAATGCACAAATGTAGTAAGACAGATTGGGAAGCAGATGTCAGTACATCAGTTAGCTGCTGAATGTTTTTTGCCACCTTCTTGTATCTTGTCTATCTGGAGATAACTGCGCTTGGTGATTTCTCTTCAAGAATTTTGCAGAGAGCGCACATTGTGCTGGCATGTATAGAACAACATAGCACTACACCTTGTCACTGTGACAGTAAATTAAGGAAGTTTCAAATCAAGTTTACAACTTGAAGATAACTACAAAAGGAAATGTATTTTTTCCCCTTGTCAGCCCATCACTTTCATATGTAGAACAATGAACACGTGCAGGAGAAAAAGCATGTCTTCTACACAATTCAAGTGTTGTGGTTCATTAACCATCTCTCTGCCACTCTTTCAAGAGTGGTTACATTTGTCAAACTTTGTGATAACTGGATTTCATGCAAAATGGAAAAATTCAGATTGCTTAAACTTTTGTGTTTAGAACATGAATACGTAGCTAAAACTTTGTAAATGTTGTGGTATATTTGAGTAAAGCTCAGGACTCTGAGCTTTTGTGAATTAAATATGAAACTACTGTCCATGAAGAATGTGTATTTTGAAACTTATTTTCCTTCTGCCAGGACTGATGGATAGGTGACAGTGAATCATAAAAGTTGTGCATCTTTTCATACTGCGGTTTCCTAGCAGTTGTTTTGTTATCTTTAGAAAGAGTTTAGGATATGTGTACTTTGTATGTTCTCTTTTACTGTACATAATAGTTCCACAATGACTTGAGAATAAGGTACTTTTTCTATAGTAATGATTGTGGAGAGCAGCATCGAAGAAAGGGACCTGGGGGTTCTGGTGGACAGTAGGATGACCATGAGCCAGCAATGTGCCCTTGTGGCCAAGAAGGCCAATGGCATCCTNGAAAACCTCAGTAGTCACTAGTCTACTTTGGTTCAACATTTACTTTGTAGCAAGAAGGGAGTAAAAAGAGAGTCTGCATCCATAAATTAGGCAAGTGATGTTGCTGTTGCCCAAATATAATGCTCAAAAGCTCCTCAGATTTGATGGTATTAGGCAAGCTGCATGACAACTTTGGATAACACAGACCATTAAAAGCACACTATGCATTGTAATCAGATATGAAGTTCACTTTGTTGTCTGATCTTTCTGGTGTTAATTATCAAAATATGCTCATTGCAAAGATACGATTTTGACATTGCCATTATTGAAAGCAAGTATAATTTTCTATATAAGGTCAAAAGGTTCTTCTCTTAATGGCATAAGGATTTTCTTCAAGACATTAATGCTCAATGAATTTCTGTCCATTATGAGTCATACTCTGGAACTGTGTATGAGCAATATAACTAGCAACCAAAGCACACAAAAAATGTCAGGAAACTTTTCTGCTATGCACTGACTCCACTCAGTCTGATACTGAACAGGTACCTCCTAAATGAAATGGAATACCTAAAGCTATGAATGCTTGCATATTCTTGTCTATTTGCCCCAAGAGTAACAAAATACTACTGTAGAAAATTAGAATCTGATAGAGCTTCCATATGTGTTCTGAAATCATTTTCATAGGTGTCTGATGCTGTCCACTAAGTCATCTTCAGTATATTTTCATATTTGTACTACTTTCTGACAGTTTTTCAAAGTATGTTTGTCTTGTATTCCTTTATGAATATTGTGCTTATGGCAAGCCCAATTGTTTAATGCTTTCAGAACTAAAAGAGCAACAATTTAAGATGTATACTTGGGCAACTGGGAATGCATTTTTACTGTGTGACTATTTTGAGCCTAGTGAACTGGACTGAGATCACTACTTAAGTTCATAGAAATCTCTCAAACAGTCATAGTGTTCTGAGACTTTGCTTCTTGGCTGAGACACGGATGAGAAATTTAGAGTTTAAAAGATTTGTCACTTGTCAATACATCCTGAACTAACTTTTTCATACCTGTTAAACTGTAAAATAGCTGAACATTACTAACTTTCTAAGAGAAAATTTGTGATGTTTACATTTAGCTTGTTTACATAGAAGCAGGTGGGCGGGAAGGAGTGTAGCTGGGGGAACAGGAGAGGCCACTACATCTTAGTCTGCTAAGAAGATCTGAGACATTTATACCATCTGCATGGCTTCTAGGTCCCTCCTCCAGATCCCAGCTCAAAGACCTTTTTGTCCCTCCTATTCCACCGCTGGAGTTACAAATCAGAGTCTCAGAAGTATGTGATGCCATTCTGTCAGTGCTTCTTGTAGAAATCATTCTCTGTGACATAATCAAAACTGATAACTGTTCTTCTGCTGCATGAAAATAGCTTCAAAAATTAATAATTTTTTATTTTGAAATCTGTTCTGGCTAGTAACTGGGTGGTGGGCAACACTTGCTGATACTTGAATATTTTTACCTGCTTGCAAACACTGTCAAACTCAATAAGGTATACACCAGCACATAGCTCACTGGGAAATAAGAACTACTTCATGGTAAATATTGCTCATGTGTCACAGAATTTGAAATATTTGTGGACATATGCACTCTCTATTCATGAAGCACTAAATGGCTCATAGTTTCACAAAGCAGCAAGAATGGGAATAAAAAGTTTTTGATCAGTTTTACCACTGCTCTTAAAATCATAGGGAAGCAAGTAAAGTAGATTTTGGCAGTTGAAAATAACCTAACTGGCGTAAATTCAGTTGTTTCTGTGTGTCTGTTTTATTTTTATCTCTTTTTGTCTGTAAAACTATCAGTATTCTGTATCCATTGTACTTGCTTTTTAAAAGCATAATTTCAGGGCAAAAGTGTCTGAGAGGAATTCACAACCAGATTAAAATACCCATATTTATTAAATGTATACCCAAATGCATCTAGAACTGTTCAGAGGCACACTGATAGAGAATTTTTCATTAATCTGAGGGCTGTCTTCCTTTTCTGAAGTCAGTGGGGGGAAAAGTCACATTGATGGCAAGAGGTTCACAGTTTTTTTGTCACGTATACTTCTTAATGGCATAACCTGAAAAAACAGCATATTTTCTGATTTGTGTAAACAGTCTATAGTTCTTTGATTTGAATCTACTTTTAAGATTTTTTTTTCCCTCAAAATCCTGAAATAGCAGCAATGTTCACTTATTCTTCAGTTTCTTTAGGTGTTGATAAACGACTTAATACTGATAATTTGGCAATGCTAGTTATAAATGGCTCTAATATGAAGTGCTTGCTTTGATAAGTTGTTGATATCAGTCCCATCCACAAGTCTCAACATAGAAGGAAGACATGCTGCACAGGTTTCTAATGAACATCAATTAAAAGTATAAAGGCCAATGTCATATCTTCTCTGAATGTTACTCCAAGACAAGAGTTGTACTAAATTTAACAAATGTATAATATATACAGGATATATCAGAGCTTTGGGTGGATTTTTTTTTTTCTACATGTAAGGAAACAAATCATGACAAGGAACACTATAAAAACTCAATTAATTCAATTCTTCTTTGGTATGATATAGTAATAGTTCAGTGAATGGTTTTTTGGGGTTTTTTAGGCAAAATCTTTTTGTTATAGAATCCCTCCTGCAGCAAAGCTGGGAGAGCTTTCTTGCACTGGAGGGGATCCTTATGACAGAGGGTGCAATTCTCTGCCAACTCTTTTGGATAGCCAGAGATGGGAATTTGTCAGAGAGTCTGAATGAGTGGAGGACTGACTATTCTTTTTCTGTTATGAAATGGGACAGGTACAAAAGGTCCTGGGACTTCCTGCAGCTATGTGGCTACATTAGCAGATATAATGTGTTTCCTAGACCACTGCAGGTGATTTTCTTACAGACAGAACCTGCTCCAATGCCCTTAAGTACCTTTTTCCTATCAAAATATAGGGCAAACAAGCATTTAGAATGATAATATAAACTTACAAGTTAAAATAAAAAATAAGTTCTAAATGAAACATCATTTCCCCCGAAATCAAAGCATTTCAGATTCCTCCTTTTGAGTTCAATTTCCTCCTTTCAACTGAAACCTCAAGTGAAACCTCACTGTGAGTCTACCTCAAAAATAGTCATTGCGCTGTGCATATGCAACAATGTTGTGCAGAAAGCCAGTGGCAGTCTGAAGGAGCAGGAGGGGAGTTAGGTGGAAGCATGCATAGAAGTAGCACCAGAGGTGACATGAAGAAGGTTAGGAGAGGAGTGGTTATGTGCGGTGATATACCTGACAGTATCAACTCCAGGGTTACTCTTCATGATCCTTTGTTTCCTCTGCACTACTACACAGCGTGTTTTGTTTAGCATTCTGGAGAGCAGGAGGATGAGAGGGTTACAAAATTCACTGAATTCTTCCCCCTTGTGTGTCAGAGAGGGCATTTGTATATTGCAGTCTTTTCTGCACTGATCTCTTATGCAGATAATTTAAAAGTTGTTGGTGGTTTGGTTTTTTTAAATAGTATCTGTGACTTATTGTCCAATTCAATAGATTAAGAAATCGTTGCCTTATTTTTTTAAGTAAACACACATATCATTTATTGAAAATTATAACAAAATTCTAAATATGCGAGTGTTCTGAAAGGTGTTCACACTTTTTTACTGTGCTAAAGAAATTATGGTTTATTTTACGTAATTTATGTGAGCTCGAAGAGTTTTAGATTTCACCATTTTCAATGGTAGTACTTAAGACCTTTGTGATTATTAGTGATATGTATTTTCCACTGAAAAACCTAACCTTTAGCTTATGGAAGACTACACAACATCTGTAAACACTCACCAAATTTTTTAACTTGCATTCTGAATATGAATAAAATGGAATTGTGATTTGACATTTCCAAAGTCAAGTTTTAGGCTGAACCACTAAGGAGATATTTTTAGTACAATCTAAGAACGTACATGAAAAAAACTTGAAATTGTGGATAATAGTAGATCTCCAGGTAAAAATATAGAAAAGCAATTGATAATGACTCGTTCAGTTCTTCTGAATATACTTAACCACATATAACTGCTAGCATACTGCAGAAAATTTGACTTGAACTGAAGAACTGTATACAGAAAAAAGTGAGTATATATTTACACTAGACTAAAAATTAAATGGCTATCTATTGCAGGGGGACATTGCAGATGCTACTGGCAGCACCTTTATGTTCACAAATACTGTTTTTAATTCATAAATTCCAGGTCACGTGCCAAGCTATTTCATGCTGTATCTCTCTTATTTGTGCTGTAGTTTTTCCACTTGGATATAGAGAACCCTTTTGTCCTTAAGGCTTGCAGTTAGTGTGAATTAAAGATAACATCGTTGCCTACCTGAAGTAGGGGGAAAATTTGTGTGGCGGACTATGCGAAATGAACATGACATTTTTACTGTCAGAAAGATGGAATTTTAGTGAGTTGTGCCAGTCTGAAGAGATCTGACTTTGTTGTATTCAAACATTTTGCCTTTTTCTCAACACTTTTAGGGGTTTTTTAGTAGCTTTTATACTTACTTAATATGGCATGCTTGTGCCCTTTCTTATACAGTGGGTATCAGACTAGCTCCTGCTTCTAGAGATGTGCTTTTTAGAGGGGTGGGGTTGATTCGTTGTGCTTGGCTTTGATTGTTTCTTTAATTGTACCATTTTTTTTATTTGTAGCTTTCTGATATCTTCTTTTCAGTGTCTTAAAACTGAAGATATTTATTAAGTTACTGGGGGGTTTTGTTGTTTGTTTGGTTTGGGTTTTTTTTGTTTATCTGTTAGTTTTTTTTAACTGCAACAAAGTGTTAGGAATTAAATAAGTACCTAAGGGCACCCGTCTTCAATAACTCCCTGAGTTAGCAGCCAGAAAAATCTTAATACCATATAAATTTGTGTTGGAGCTCACACCCAACCCTTTTTATTTAATCTACAGCTATCTGCTGATTTGTTCAACTTATAAATTGTAACACAAGACATTTGATAAATGAACTGGAAAGGGGTGCTTCTTCAGAAGTGAGGATTTAAAAAAAAACAAACCAACCAGATAAAAAACTTTTTATTTGATTTTATATAGCAAGGAAACCACACTGATAATACACAAACATGTTGTTTTCACACTCTTGTCATATCGTACTGACTTATTTTGAGCAAATAAGGAACCTTAGAATAGCCACCATAACCTGATTTGAAGAATATGTCACTGTAAAAATTAAAATTAAAGCCTTGATTTTTTTAACTGCATCTGAATAAATTATATATATGTAAGAAATTTATTGTTTGTGAACTGAAATAGTCCTAGGAAATTAGTATTTTTCACTTTGATACTCAAATATGCATTGAAGTACAATATTTGGTGTAAAACCTATTTGGCAGTGGAACAAGAAAGCCAGCTTAGTTTAAATGGCAAAAACTGTCACTATTTTCTGTTTGTACACACAGACATGAAGTTTCAAAAGCAAAAGCGTGCTGATGACTAGGATGTGTCTTGCCTCAGGTTTTGTCCATACTGTTGGATATTGATCCTACCAGCTATCCTTGATAAACAGTAGAGAAAAATTGTCAAAGGAATTGCAGTGATTGATTTTGTTATCCAGTGATGGTCATGTGCAAAACTTGTAATACTACTGGAAACAAACTGTTTAAGCTTTATAAAATATATATATGAGTACAAATGTATTTGTATATCTATTCAACTGTGTATAGAATAAGTACATTATAAAACTGTTGCTTGACTTTTTATTTTTTAACTTGCTGTGCTGGTTTCTCAGCTGCTTTGGTATCTCCCCCCAACCCCCAGTTGCCTCACGTGTCACATCTCCCCGTCGTAGAGACAGTAGTGGGGCTGTGTCCTAGGATTGCAACACAAGTGATAACAATAGTTCAGGTCCACAAACCCTTATGCTGTAGGCAAGAAGGGGTTGGTGCATAGAGCCCAGGAGTTTGCAAGGGACTCCTGTGCTGTGCTACATCTTTGAGGTGCCAGAGTGGGGAAACAAGGGCAAAGTCCGTAGGTTTCATTCATAAATCTATTGTAAATCTCTGTGCAGTGGATTTCCCTATATATGAAAAGACACTGTCTTCCAATAATAACAGTATAATCATAATTGAATTATTGGTCAAGCTTTATATTTGGCTTGCCTGTCACAAAATAGACTTAATAAAAACTGGTATTAACAAATTCAAGTATGTTTATTTGTCAGAAATAAACAGATGCAGGCTAACATACAAGTTCCTCTCATATTGATAAAAGTGGGAATAATAGGCTGACAGGTTGGATGTTATAGTATGGCAAGAGGTGAAGAAGGAAGGCACTAACCCTGTGTTACTGCCCTGTGTTCCTTACTGTGACTCAAAATGTATGTTGCACCTAGAGAGAGACTACCAGAAATGATGCCTCTCTGTTCTTGGGTATTACAGCATTTTCTTGCTTGTTGTAATTTTATTTTATTTTACTTTTCTTGTTCTGAAAGTCAGTAGTTAAAGCTTGAGCTCAAATGTTTTAGATGAATTTGACTTGGAAAACACTCATTGTACTTCACACGTGATCAACCTTAACTGTTTCAACAATCAACTATATTGAATGTAGGCAAGTTTTGCTTGAGTGAAAACCTTGGCCTGCTGTATTTAATGAATATAAAAGTTCAGCATTGGTTGCTTTTATCTCATTGTAGCTGTAGGAGGCTTTTCTCCAGCTGGAAAAGAAGTGTGCTGGGTTATGGTTGAGTATATTTTTCTCGGTATGTACCTTTTTGAACATATCGAGGAAACATACATTTTTTCAGTTCTGAAGAGGTCTTTTATGACAAGTGCATGGAAGAGAGTAAAATCATGATGTTTCACTTGTAAAGACCTAATAATGCTTGTTGAATACAAAATACCTTGTATTAAGCATTGAATTCATTGAAAGCTGCAAAAGGGAAGTACTTTGTGAGGAAGCTGTGATTTACAAACTTGGCCACTAATTTGAACACTTTTGTCTTTATGTACAGCACAATTATGTAAAAGTCATGTCTTAAAGACCTCCATAGCCTTGTGTTGCACCAAAATAACAGTTCTGGCTTAATAAGGGTTTAATATATTTGTCTTTGTGGAAACGGAGTTTCTAGAATATTTGTTCATCATTGACTTTTTGTAGTGTAGCCCTGAATAATAAAATAAATTTAAGCCGAGAAAAAATTGTAATCAGGGTGCTCACTGAAAGTTTCCAAGTTTTTACACTGCAGTAAACTGTGGATATTTTAAATAATGAGAAGAAATTTCACTTTAACCTTAACACTTTAAGAAAGTGTGTATGCATATATGATGTTCAGAGAATTCTAGCTCAAAAATTCTCAGAATCCAGGAAATGTTTTTTTCAGATTATTTTTATCATGCTTCCAGTGAGAACAAGAACTTGAATTTATAGTTTGAAATAATTGAAACCTTTTAGAATATCATTATTTCAATATAGATGATGTCCCTTTGAGAATTCATAAAGTTGAGCTCCAAAATCTGAAGATAATCACTAGTACTTCCTGAGAGGCAGGTTATCAATAAGTAACACATTCACAAATAAACCATAAAACACAGTCTGTAATGGAGCTGTTCCCATAGAGATTCTCCATCATTTTATTCAATTATTAAAGTATTTATGCTGAGAAATGTAATTTCAAAAGCAATCAATAAAGGATTTCCTCTTGGATAGTGTAGCCTGGGAATCAGGAGCAAGAGTGAAGTAACAAAGACATTTCTGACAGAAATGTCTTGATTTTGTCTTGATTACAGAAGAACGTGTTATGAGCGTTTGAAAGCTTGAACCATACTTGCTTTTTGTAACCCTCAGTAAGAATGCAAGTGAGACAAGATTTGCTTTAGCCACTGACTTACCCTTTTCTTCCTAAAACTTAAGGTTAAAAATGATATCAAAAGCAGTCATTTTACACAGCAAGATTGACATAAAGTCATTCTATGCATGGGCTAACTTAGATTTCAATGTCAGTGATATTTAAAAGATTCTTAGAAGTCATCCCAAGCAAAATCTGTGTCATGTTAGAGGTATTATTTGAGCAAAGCAGCTCAGAGGCTACTCACAAGCTTGATGGAAAATGGAGCTCGAAGCAGTTGGAAAATAAGTAAAAATAAATAATAAAATTGGATGACAAATGCACTACTATTAACTGCTATTTTATGATTGACACCTTTGTATAAAAGATAAGGGAGAAGAAGAAAAGCTCTCATGAAAGTTAAGGTGCTACAGAGATTTTTCTGTTCTTAGTAGTTTAGGTCAGGGTTTGAACCATGACACTTCTTAAGGGGGCTGAAGTTTGACTGCAATCACAACTCCTCTGTAAGCAAAACCACATCCCTGGAAGCGTATTGCCTTGAGCTGATGCAGGGTTGGAGAGCAAGGTTTGTGCATTGCTCCCTGACCTCTGTGCAGGGAGAGCTCAGCGCTTTCAGCTTGATGGAGGGAGGTGCAAGTAGTGGCCAGTTCTTTGCTATGAGTTAGAGACTGAGCCTGCAGCTTTCAAGAGAAGTGATGAAGATGGAAGCCTTTTGGGTTGCAGTGCTGTTTGAAGACTGCTTCAAGTCTCTTGGCAAGAGGATCAGTAAATGAAACTTCAAAAGATCATCTGCTATATATTACTTTTTGATGCCAGATTCTGAAAAGGAATCTCTGGTTCTTTGGGGTCTGTAGTGGCATAATGCTTTAGTGTGTTCAGTGCTTTACAGTCTTTTGTGGGGAGCTGAAAGTACTGTACTGGGAGCTGTGCTGGGCAGGCAGCATCATGTACTCACTTGCAGAACGATTTCACGTGGAACCTGGTGGTAATGCACAAAGGAAATCGTGGAGCGGTATCTCCATAAGAATGGACATGTGAGCAAATCCAGACTCTGTGGCGCCAGCAAGGCCACACAAGGACAGCCACGTGCAGCACATGAAGCGGCAGTGACACAGCAAGAAAAAGGAGGCAGAAGGCGGAACTAAGGGCGGATCCTTGAGAGCAGTGCCTGGCCAATCAGGAGATGTTGTTTAGCGCGTGGCAGAGTTTGTTGTACCAATCAGAGTTGTGCTTCTGGCGCGTGGTCAGCGCTGGTGGGTATATAATGAGCAAGATTCGGGCGAATAAACAGCAATGCTTGGATTACATTAGTCCCGTGTACGCATTGTCCATTGATCTCCCGCAGGAAATGCAGCTGAACATCTGAGACAGTTTAGAGATGCTATTATAGTTTTTTTAAACATCTGTCTCTACTCTTACCTTTCTGTGATAATCTTACAAAGGTGATGTTGCTGGTACTTATTTCATTGCTTCATTGCATCATTATTATTATTATGTATTATTATTACTACTATTTACTTGTATACTTTGTAGAATATTCCTGCTTGCTAGGCATCTCAGTTCTCATATCTATATACTCGGAACAAATATGGTTGTGATTCTCCAGTTTGCTCTTTCTTTTGGTCTTACTGCTCTTTTAGCATCAGTCCTGCTACTGTTGTTGTAAATGTTTTAAAGTTTCTCTCTCTTAAATCTTCATGTCTATCTCAGCTTTCATATTACATAATTTAGATTTCTTCAAATAGTCCTATTTAGATATTAAAAAAACACACACAAGGCATTTTATGGAGTTCTATGCAATGTTGCAAATGTGTAAAAAAAACACCCCACCCCCCCACACCCCAATGCCCAGAACATAGCGTGAAGACAGAAAATTCTTTAAACTCATGGTTTACAGTTTTATTAGGATATATAATAAGTTGATTGTATTCAAAGAGCTCATTTCCTGGGAAATCTTTGGAAGATTCTGTTGATAAGTTTGTAAACTTAAGTTTGTATATTCCAAAGGCCATACTCTCATTCTCCTTTTAGACAGAAAGTTTTCTATTAAGATTTTTCGGTTTTTGTTCATTAAGAGAGAAATACTTCCAAAGACAAATAGAACAAAAGAAACAGAACACGTGCTGCTCAGTGATCAAACTGACTGTAGGATTTGAAGAGTTGAATTGAATACAGGTGAATATGCTTTATATGTGAAAACTGCCTGTTAACAGGCCTCTAGTTATTTAGACTAAAATTTTCAGAAATTTGGATTATGTTCTGTTTCTTCTGTATCAGCCTACTCTAAGCAGTGGATGTGTTCATCTAAGGCATTTTCAGGCAAAAGGATTGTGTTTGAGTGCATTTTGTTGTGATATTTTCAATTGTTGGCTGGGTTCTCTCTTCATATGATTGTGGGATTTTTTTTCCTTACAATCTTTTTTCTACTACTCATAACTTACTTTCCACTTTCTTTCATGTTAAAAAAAATAATAAATTAAATAAATCCTTTAATGTCCTATATTATCAATAGTGTGCCAAGAAGTTGGGTTTGTAAAAGGTTTGCCTAATTTGTTTCTTTTGCTTGAGGAGTATTCATATTTCTTTATTCTCTTACATACTTGTATGATAGAAATGTTTTCTAAATGTAGAAATTGACTTGTCTGAATGATAATGCTAGGCTATTATAGAATTCTAGTGCCTACAGCAAGGGTATGGAGGAAAACATAGCCTATAAAAACTACAGGTAATTCTTACTGGTTGCTGTATATTGCCTTTTCCCTACAGGTTTATGCAGTTGATAGTTTGTTATAATATGGATTTTAAATAGTACCATCACAGCTAATGGTTCACAGCAACTTCTTAACCATCATTTGAATTAATGTATCCTGACATTTTTTCAGTTGCAGTGAAAAGTGGCTCCAAGTTACCTCTGGAGCCAACCTCCACTGGAGCAGCCCCCACAGCCCCTGTCATAGGAGCCCTTGTCTGCTGATGGTGATCTTCCATGTTTCATCCTTCCATAGCTCCTTCTCTGAGGCACCAGCTGCTAGCCACTGCTCCTTGCATTTCCACACCAGCAGGTCACAGTCTGTCCAGACCCATCTCCAGACTGTTACCTGTTACCTGGACTTCACCCAACACATGTCCGTCATGTTTAAGAGTTGTCAGAATCAAGTGGCAGTATACAAGTTTTGGTGATTGAAGTAGATCTAAGAGGCTAAATTAACCAAGACTGACTTAACTTCTGATACATCTCCGAAATCAGTCCCATAGTGTTTTAGTTGATGTCCTGAAAGTCCTTTTCTTGAAGGTTTTTTTGGTTTGGTTTGGCTTCTTCCCCCTCCCCCCCAGCTTCATTTTAGTTTTAGCTTTCCCATCAAATTACAGGAGAATATTCTGCAAGGAAGAATCTTGAGTTCATAAGAGATGGCTGATCTGGTAATGTTAGTCTTTTGATCAGTAATTTCTATGAATCTTGCTGTCCTGCAAAGTAAATGTCTCAGCAAAGTAAGGTGATCCTTGGGAACAAACCCACTGCAGTAATCTTGTGCTGTTTTAGGGATATGTCTGCTAACAGTAGAATAAATTATGTAAAATAGATCTCATACCTACCAGTGAAACATCTAACAGAGTCAAGGACTGCACTTGAAATGTCTTTCTTTAAAGAAGCCTTGCTTCAAAGGGATAATGATCAAAGCATGAATAAATTCCCAAAGGACATGGAAATGTATGCGTAGAGAGATTATACTCCAAATACTAACAATGAATGTTTAGTTATTTGATATCTGGCTATTATATAATAATAGTTACATATGTGAAATGTCTTAATTTTGCTGTGACAACTTGACGATATTCCCAGATGTTAAATATTTCAAAGCTTATCTTACATATATACATAAACAAGATGAAAGTGTTAATTCTAATTAAAATGATGCACACTTCAGTAGCTACCCTAATAAAGTCCCTGTGGAACCATAAATTTAATAGCAGTATATCTTCTATGCAGAGTCAAAACTTAGATTTCAATTTTGCTGTAAACCGATCTTCAAGGAAAAACTGAATAGTCAAGACAGAAAAACTGTGGGGAAAATAATTATTTAAAAGTCATTTGAATATGTGCAGTATTTTACCTCCCAGTATCTATGTGTATTGGCATTTCAGGCAAGAAACTAGAGGGGGTCGGGGGGGAACTTCTCAAACTTAATTATTATTTCAACATCCTGAAGTATTTATTTCAGTTGGTGAATATGATCTTAATGGTCATATACATCATCATATTCACCTGTTACAACTTTGCTTGAAATTATTTTAAAGCAATATTTGAGAAAGCATAATATTTAATGTAATATACTTTATTATTAAACTATTGCATTGTGGAGAAGCCTTATACATGTGTATGTTCAAGATGCCTTCTCAGGGATGGCAAGAATATTAGTGTTGAATCATTGGGATATCAGAGACTGGAATAACAGTTAAAGGTGTAGAAGTATTTTTTCATTTGTAACTCAGAATAAATTTTCCACCACATTTAACAGAAAGCATAAAAGAAGCAGCAAAGTCACACTGAGTCATGAGGCAGTAAAGACCCTGGGGAGGGACCTAGGGGAATGCCCAAAGACATGGTTGGTTTGCATCATTTAGGATTCCAGTAAAGGCAAATCCCAGAGTAGGACAGAATGTACTTTTTCTTTTCAGAGTCAGAATAGGGATTCTTTGACTCGCAGTAAATGAATAATACATTTGATTACCTCTGCAAATACTTCTCTTTTTAAACTACACATTGTTATCATTTTGTATATTTATCTCAGTTGTTTAAAATCATACACACAATTACCATAATTAGCAGGCCATGACAAACCATGTTAGTAAGAGAAATTCTATGTTTTAAAGGAATTTGTGTTTGCAAAGTTTTTTTCAATTCTCAGTAAAAATCTAGATTCTATTCAAAGGAAAGTTCTGAGAGGGAATTTCAACTTATCAGAAGATTTTTTTTTTTTTTTCCTTCTATATTATGCAATTTAAAGTGTTTTCCTTAAGAAACATGAAGCATACTGATGATGCAAAATTGAAGAAAAGAAAAATTATAGATTGTGACTGCAGTATAGAAAATTCAGAACTCTACTTTGAAGTGGCTTTTGGATATCTTGATATATTTAGATAGTTTGTTTGGGATCTTTTTAAAGAAAATACTTTGCCACCAACATGCAAAGTGTTTCACTTTTGTTAGAAAATAATATTCTAATCAGAAATGGTTAATATCTGATTTTTGATGGGTTCATGGGTTTTTTTTTTACTTTAAGTATTTTACCTATATTGACATATTGCCTTGGGTAGTATGGGGTATGCTACTTTGTAACTTGATCAGGTGACTAAAATTTTAAAATCAAATTTCATGTGTTAAAGTTCTTAATGTTTGCTGAAATTCCTAACATTTAGTGAAAAGTGCCAAAATCAATTACTGTGTTTAACTGAAAAACGGATAAACAGGTAGCAGAAGATAAAGAAATCCATTTAGATCCTTAATATCACCAAGAAAATGGCCACCATGTTGACAAAGTCTCATTATAGAGATTTTTAATTTTATTTTTTTTTTCAGCACTCAGAACTTCTTGTGGTCTCTGGATGACCCCTGGTCAGTCTGTGGGAGACTGGCTAAGCTCCTCTTGCTAAACTCTAGTAGACTTTCCCTGTGATGAATGGGTCAGATTAGATGAGAAAAAAAGTTGTCATGAGTTAATGTACTTATATTTATAAAATGTATCTGAATTTTGCTAGTGCAGTAGAGCAACAGTTCCAGACTACTGCCATTCTTATACTTTCTCTTCTATGCAACTAATGTATCAGTGATTTATTAGCTATTGTGTCTGTTAACCACCACCAAATTCTACAGCTAGTATTACCAAATTTAGAATAAAAAAATGAAAGAAGAGGGAAGAAAGTGTTCATAGTTGCTATAAGCCAAATGATTGTTTTGAATGAGTCTGTGCAAAACTTTCCTCTTTTTAGGGTAAAGAATTTTCACTCTAGCCTGAATGGGAGATAGCTGCTTTACCTGGGAAGAGAGTCCCACCTATAACCTAAGAAATTGTCTTTCTGAACTATGGAAATGGGAGAAAGATAAGTTTGCTATTTCTTCTGGATAGCTGCAACTGTTATTGTGGACAGCAGCAGAGAAAACCAAAACAGTTAAAAGAATGTAAACCTCTCTCCTATGGCTACATTATTATCAATTATACCATAACATAACAGAGTAGGGTAAATAATAGTGATAAATGTTAGAATGGAATAAAGGGATAAGATATAATTAACGTTATTTCATCATAACTGAAGATGATCCAAGAAATACTTTGTTGTAAGGTTATCTTGAACAGGGAAAATACTTCTCTCTCCTCTACTTTGTATGATGGTGAAACTTTAACTGTGAACTCTTAAAGCTTTATCCAGTAAAAAACTACAGTGCAGAAATTGGTTATTTATGTATTAGTGGCTGTGAAACCTAGGGTTTAATCTGACAGCTGGAGTGAGGTGGTATAGGACCATATGAAGCAAACTGAGTATTTCTTAGAAGTAAGACATGATGTGAACTTGCAAATAAGTTATTGAAGTATACTTACCTGTGGATTTTTAAGGGGTTGTTGAAACTTCAGTGATAAACGGAAAACAATGCCAATTACATCTTTCAGAATTTTTCTGAAATGCTTCTTTTGAACAGTCATCATAAGCCAGAGACTGATCAGTACATATTTCAAGCTGGGAAAAACCTGCAACATCTAATGTGACTTTAGCNAACTACTGTGAATAGAGAAACCTTGCATAAACTGAATTCTTCCTCTATAGGAAGAGGTGGCCTGACTAGATAAGAATAAATTTTAAAACAACCCTCTCATGTTCCAGAAAGCTGTAACAAAAGAAGTATTCAAAATGTAAATCAAAAAAATCTGCAAGTAATTGTGGTGTTGCTCTCTGTGGATGCATTTTGTTGTTTTTAAAAATATAGGTCATGCTAATCACTATAGCCTACAGACAGAATAATTTTTTTTTTTTTGNCAAATTTTCAAACTGTAGGATTAGTCATGTTTGCTCTGGCAGCGAGAACATACCAACAGACATATATTGAAGAATAAACCCAGATACTGAGTTGCATGTCATCTTTAATAAATATATATTTTAGGGGGGATTTCTGTCTGTAAAAAATGAGTGCGTTTTAGATGAATTCTTGCTAATCAGGTTATCAGACTTTGTTTTATTGCCTCCTGTTGCTGTAGTTGGTTTTCGAATACAGTAATTAGGATGAACTTAAGCATCATGCTTTTATCCAGTCCTTTATTACTCAAACTTCACTTGTTCTTTACTGTTTATGTTAGAGTTTAGAACTCCATTTTGGATCCTACANTTATATTCCTTCATAAAATATATTGCCTAGTCTAATGATCCAAAACTAACCACATCATTTTAAAAGGCAGCATTGAGATTGCTCTTACCTCATGAGCATTGAATTAGAATGAATTTCTGTGTGACAACATTGTAAGAGAAAAAGATCTTAAGAATAATTATTTTTTCATATCATACCACTCTTGTACCAGTGCCTGCATGGTACTAGTTTTGTACACAGCCCCTGGTAGTATGTTTGAGAAACCCATATCCACAATGCAGCAGACATGTCTCCTTCCCCTGTTTGTGCATAGATGCAGGTGGAAGCAGGCAAGGAGGACCAGGACTGGTTGCTGGGAGATGCTCCTCAGTGGACAGTGTCTTGCAGCGGTCTTGTCTGGGTGTCTGTTGTAACAAGAGTGTTTGATGGGAATTGAGGTATTTGTCTGGATTATTGCTCTTACTCCTTGCTGCAATAAAGGCTTAAGGATCTGAATCACAGTTCCCACAGAAGGGGTTACAGCCAACACTGCCACCTCTGACCAGTCTCAGCAGGAAACCTTTCTTCAACAGGAGCAGATCAAGGTTTCATCTTGGAAGGACCAGAAGGGAACTAGCACATGTGACAGAGATGATCAAGGGCCCAGAAGTGAGATGGATAACTAAGTTCCTTTTCAGTGTCAACATATCTATTATTCATTTACCAGTCTTTTCACCCATCACCTCTTCATAACAGTGCTGCAGTGTACAGGCAAGGTCTACAAGCACTTCAGCACCTGAGGTGCCTGCTGGTGTATTCTGTGAGACATGACCACTTAGGATCTCTGGTCCTGAAATCCCAGTAGCAGAGATTGTTAATTATGGTACTAACTCTTTTGAATGAAGCTACTTCTCAGTAGTTAGAAACTGCTCCATTGGAAATGTATTGTGAAAGTTGTAATTTCCTGATCGAGAAGAAGTATTTTATCCATAGCTTGGAAGCTCTAATTTTAAATGTTTAAAGTTTATAAGGAATAGCAGGCAATGGTGGAGTCTACTTGACCATAATACTTACAGTTAGCAGAAAAGGAATTGTATGTAGTAATAAAAAAAGGATTTTCTTTCAAAAGAAACACGTAAAACTGTTATCTTTGTTTCTGATTTATGGACTTTCCTAGTCTTTAGGAATAAACTAGGTAAACCTGAAAGAAATGAAGGTGCAGTTGCTATAAAACAAGCTATTGATTTTTGACTAAATCTCTGTCTTTGGTAATTTTTACAGTTGCCTGCATCCAAAAAAAAAAAAGCAGTGTAGTTACTAGAGAAGCAATGTAAGTAATTGGTATTTGATTTGCTCTTTATACCTCTACCTTATCCCTCTTTACCTAAATGTTAATAGCATCAGCAGAGCAATTTAGCCTGAAACTCAAAGACAAGACCACAATGACACTTTTCTGTTACTTTGTAAATAAGTAGTACCAATATTAAAGATGTTCATGTAGTGTTTATTTTTGGCTTTAACTTCCAGAACATTAGTACATTGACTTTTCTAAATATACTCTTCTATGCCTTTCTGCAGCTTTTTGTTTTCCATTTCTGAAGGATGTGGGTTTATACTTTCTTGGTTTTGTTCGCTGTTTTGGTTTTTTCTTGGTTTGAGGTTTTTTGTTTTGTTTTTCAAGAGGACTGTAGGAGTGACATAAAACACAGGGCATTCTGAGGAACAAATNAAGATCGTACATTTCAAAATATAATGCTTCCCTTAGGAAAGTGTTGTGGCGGAATAGTCAGTGTTCATAATGCATCTGCCAAGGAGTGTTTATCTCTCTTCTCCCTCAGGTTGTGATGCACCTCTTCTGAGGGGATGTCTGCTGGTCAGTGTATTTCTCATTCTTTCAGAACAAGCATTTGCATATCAAAGACCTGATATGAGTAAACATACTTCATACTTCCATCTGTCATTCTCTTCCCATTGANTAAACTCAGAATTTTCAGTATTGGGCCACCTAATTGTCACCAGCTCTGGGTTCTGAAGCTGATGGGAGTTTTTATGTGTTTTGGGGGTGAGGCAATGATACAATTTAGGGATGGTGAGTGAATATTTTGTTGCTTCAAAAGGAAAATTATGGCTAATTTCCATTACGTGCATGCAAATCAGAATCCATTCTGTGGTTGACTAAATAATTGTCAATACATGTGTGCAAGTAAAAACAGNTCTGAGGAACAAATGAATGGTCACAATAGCTGTCATTACTGAGAACTCCATGATAAAGCTATTAAAATGACAATAGGTATCTCCTATCAAAAAGGACTTGTAGCTGAGAGAAATGCATTACCTCAATTCCACTCTAAACAATTGGATGTTGTAAGTATCTTGAAAAAGGGATAACTTGATAAATATCTTCACATTTTTCTTCTGCGTTAGACTTTTGTGCTAGTGATGGTTGGAGAAGGTAATGAATCCTTGAAAAAAAAAATAATTCAAAATTAGTGCACTGTGCAGTTTGAGTATATTAAATATAAGGGAAGTTAGTGGTATTGTTTCAGGCTTTACCGTCTTAGTCATCTTGCTTAACACCCTGTTAAAATCATCAGCTAAAAAATAGTATTGTTTAATCCTTGCTAAATTTCTTAGAGTACTTTTTAATTGGTTCTGAAATATTACCATACTGCTATACTCTGAGATTCATGGAACAATAATTCTGCATCTAAACTCTGTACTGTAGTGGGGTGGGAAAGAGATGCAATATTGGTTTTTTATATGTAGAAGAGAGATTGAGTGCATTCAAAAACCTTTCTGACTTCCCTGCAGAGTTACAGCAGCACTTATTAGAAAATATTGATGAGATTTGG